>JAYKAV010002926.1:414229-685928 GCA_035582835.1 Phoebastria nigripes | reverse complement strand
AGGGTGACAGCTCAGCCTCCTCCCTCCTCTCTCCACACTAGACTCCATCCCTCCAACTGCTGCCCAGATTTTGGGCAGAGAATTGCTGCTGCCTGTTCCTCCCCTCACAGCCCTCCCCAGCCCTGCGGCAGTCCCTCCACTAGTCACCTAAGGACTCACCTTGAGGTATTGGAAAAGGGGCCGCAGCAACGGCAGCAATGCAGCACATCTGGAGGAACATCAACAGGTAGAGCAGGAGGGGTAGAAGATGGAGGTGCCACAGTCACAGAGACGCAGCTGGGCAGGGACAAGCCATGGGCGCTTGGTGCTCCTGCCTGAAGAAATGCCTGTCAAATTGCACCCTAAAACACCACGGCTGAGCTCTGCCATGTACAGGGCTGAACTTCTGAGAGCATAGTAGCTGCGAGGGGATTTGCAAACAACAAAAATAAGGAAAGCTTTTTGCTTTACCCTGTCCTTCCTTTCAAAATCCGAGATGTTAGAAGACACTAAAAGAGGGCTTTTCACGTGAAGCATTGGAAGAAACGTGCTGCCTGCCATGRTTTTTCAAACTGGAAGGACTGCAGAGAAACAGACTGTGTACAAGCACTTAGCAGACCTAATCATCTCAGGGCTGGCGGCAGACGTAGCCCACATAATGCTATGCACCAGGAAAAAAGGTAGGGCTACCTGCAGAGGCCCCCATCTCCAGTGACAAGTTCACTGAAGCAGAATAGAAAAAAAAACAAACTAGGTGCAGTGCTTGAGCTACACAAAACCCATTATTTTCCAGCGAAAAACACCTCCGTGCAAAGAGCTTCTCTGATGAGTGAGATCAAGGACATTCCAAAATGATTCATGAGTGTGTAACCTGGCTACAGCTGACAATAAGATGACTGTGCCTTGACAGGCTGGGATGACAGGCTGAAAGATGAACTCCTAACAAAATCAAGCTCAAAACCAAAAGTAGAGAAAGCTCTAATGGCTGATAAGTTAACATAGAAAAACTTAAGATATAACAGCACATGGGAGTGCTCTGGTGTGCAGTCATGACCTGCACGGTCATGTAATAAAACAGGTACCTCTAATAAAGCAGATATGAGCAACAGTCTCATGAGCACACAGAGGTGAAGGTACAACAGCAGGACGCGGTATTACAAGAGAAGCAAATGTTAGAACACAGCAGGTTTGCAGCAGAGGTGGATTGCACTGTGCAAAGCAAAAAGCACGCCCAGCGAGAGGCAAGGTGTGCCTGAAAAACTACATAAAACCCCATTCTGCCTGAGTTCGCTGCAGCTAGACTGGCAGACAAGATCAGGACGTACAGGGTAGAAACAGTGACATAGATGGTTTGGGTCTGGTTGGTTTTTACCATAGGGCAAAATAAGATAAAGATGGTGATAAGGCGTTTGTAACTCCCCATCTTAACAGGTCTTAAAGAAATTTCCATAACATTCAAAATCTGGACACAAATAGATTTCAGCATAGTCAAAGAAAAAGTCTAAACATGAACACTGTCTATGTGAATGAGACTAGGAATTTAAGCAGTCCCCATATGCAAAAATGCTATATTAAAATGCAGGTACAGTCAATGATAGGAAAATGTCAGCATCCAGGCCTTTTCTATAACAAATGTGTATTTTGCATCAGTACTAGAAAGAAAAGTCTTAAAACTGTTGAACTCAATAACAAATCCACTGGCAGTGGAATTCATAAAATGAAATCTCACATCAGAGGAAACTGAGAAAAGGTGTCCTGATTCATTTAAAATCTTACCGAGACTTTGCAAAGCCATATTATCTACAAGTACTGCTAATAATAAGGACCAGAATAAAGGAGAGACGTCAACTTAAAAGGGAATTGTGTATTTTCGAAAAGGCGGAGGAGCCATTGGCGTAGGCGAGAGAGAGAGAGAAAGAGACACACAGATACAAACAGCTCCTTAAGAACGATGCAGAACAAGGATACTGCTGCCTACCCAGCCTAGGACACCAGCTATAAATCCTTGCATCAAATGCATCAAGTACAAAAACCAAACGCTGCCAGTGTGCTGCTTCCCAAATCATGGGAAGAGACTATTTGAATTAGAGCTATATTTGAACTACAGACTATATTTGAATGACGTAAGAGAAAAAGAAGAGTTAATAGTTCACCCGCTGCTTCCTACTAGTACAGAGCTATCCCCATCCTGTCTATTTGTTTCTGGACTGTTTCAGAAATCCCGAGTGACAGATTATTCACAAAGGGACATTATTCCTGACATCATCATCATCATTATTATTATTCCTCTGTTGAGCTTCTTTCTTGACTTTCTGCTAATATTTAACCTGCCATTGTAAAATTAGTTTTACTTGTCTGTTACTTGAGTAACACCCATGGACAAAACATCAGAAAGCCCTTATTCAGTGAATTAGTTATTCACTACATTGGGGTAATCTAGCTGTTTTAAAGACATGTTACTGGGTTCTTTGTAAGTTAACCTTTACCAGGGAAAAGGGATGACTCACTGGAGATCAGGCAGGATGGCATGATACACTAGGTGTGGTAGATGGGAATGTTAGTAGGCAGGTTGTGCCATTAACAGCAGCAGCAAAATCAGAAAGTCAGCTCACACAAAATGTGATCTAGGATGCCCTATGTATGGGCATATATACATGGTACGGGTACTTTGGGCTGAGCTGCAGATATGTCTAGATGGCCTAACGAGTTAGTCCGGTGTTCCACGCAGGCCAGCTAGCTCTGCTGAGAAGCAGGGCACATCTGGCCAGACGAAGTTACACCACAAGCCGGCCCTTGTGGTACCTGAGGTAGCTTAGCCAGAGCTGACTCCTGTGTTTTGTACAGCAACATACTGCACTGCGTGGACATCTCCTGTCTTCCCATTGCAAGGTTTGGTTCTTCTGGGTTAGGGCTGGARCTTGCACTGATAATACCTGTGCTGCATCCCTTCTGTGAACAAAAACTCTAACAGGTCTCTCAACAGAGTCCTGTGACCTCATTTAATTCAGCCTCTACAGATACCAGCTTACAGCATTTAAGGCTAACCAAGTATCTTGCTGTCTTTGTCAAAAGTCTGGAGTTATTATTTTGCTGGACTTCCTTGATTTCCTGGTATTATGTTTTATTACTGTTGCACAGAGCATACCACGTACCTTGGGGAGCAGTAAATGCTACTGCATGAAGCACATCAGCACACAGTTCCACAAGTCTCACTGGAGACACCATTACGGAGCCAGACATCCAGCCAGGATCATCTTTGGTGGGTCACTCACCAGCAAACTGTGAGGGTGCCCAAGGCCCCAGACCATACTGCCAACCTGAAGGAATCAAACACCTTGAGTGACAGCTGAAAATAGGTGTACAGTTCTGTCTTTACAACCTTGACCCCTCTGCAGACTGCTGGAGGACATGCAATCCCCGAAGCACTTTCTGTAACTCAGCCCCGCAGTTTTACTCAGATGCCATACATACCACTAATTTTAAAACAGACATTTTTGACATATTAGGACCGTTTAAAAAACAGCCCTGGCCTACACAGCTGCCACCCCTTCCCTTCCCCCTCCCTTGTATGCTTGATCTGCTCTGGGGGCTCCAATGATGTCCTCCTCATAAATAACGCCAGCTCAGGCAGCTCCTGCGGTGTCCCTCGCCGGGTCCTCTTCACCTTTCCCCTCATCCCACCTCCCATGTTCCCATATTGTTCCTGACAGTCCTCAGTAATCACACAGTTAAATTCGACCCTGTTCCCAGACGCCACTGAACAGGCTTTCAGGTAAACACTTGATCCCAAAATCACATCCACCTTCTTTCCCTATCGGCCAGAGCTTCCCACACAACTTTGCAAGTCCTCATACCAATAGCTAGTTTCTTTGCTCCTTGGAAATTTTCCATTCCCTGATCTCTAGCCCTCTGAAAAGGTCTTTGGATCAAACCACCTCTTCCAGGTTTCAGCTGGCGTGTTGCAGTTCCATGCCTCTCCATGCCTCTGATCTGCCAGAGACAAGCTTCAGCCTGCATCAGCAAACTGAGCATCCCTCCTTCATGTAGGAGCATTTTGCATTACAGCACTTTCCGTAACAGCTCCATAGCATCAGGCAGAGTTAATAAAGTGTACTGCAATGGACTTCCTACAGCGTCCCACAGGAGCAGGGTGATTTCCAGCAGAAAGAGTAGAAAAGTATCAAAGAACGTGATACACCACCCTGCCCATATCACACCTTATACTTACCTTTTCATACCTCTGCATCTCTAAAACTGGCTGGGTTCAGGCTATGCCAAATACTGTCTGAAAAACTCTTCTGATAGTATTTCTGCTATGATAAAGCAGTTTATTAAAACCACAAGAAAACCCATTTCAGTATCTGTTTCAGATTGTACTGAGCAGATTCAAAAAGGTTGCTCAAATACATCAGTTGTTGAATAGGAAACTGGAAGCATACAGCCAAGATTTAGACTTGCCAGGACTTCTGGGCAGGAGTCAGACAGGACCAGAAGGGCAGGAATTTTGTGGGAGGGCTAACRAATTGAGATAAGGTCACAAACCCCACCCCACTTGTATTCAAAATTTTGAAACAGGAGAGGGAGACAGCTGAGGGCTTTAGGATCGGATCACAGCCTGTAGTCGCTGGCAGGATTTCACAGGGCTCGAGGAGTGAAAGTGGGGAAGAGAACCAGTCTGGACAGAGCTACTTTCAGCACAGGCAATGGGAACTGCTAATGAAGGACAACGGGGACTAAAAGGAATGATTAAGAGCTCCAATATTTTATTGGTGAGTTCGACATCTGGTTAAACAATACGTACATTTGAAGCTTGACATCCAGTAGCTCTCGTATACAAACCATTGTGGTACCTCAGCAAATTCACGGGGCTGAAGGAAAAGCCATTTGAATGCTGCAGGCTCCCAGGAGCAGGGCAGACAGCAGTAGGCAAGCAGGTTAGCTGGGAGGAATGGGAGGGGGATGGAGGAGAGCGCCGGATATCCAGCTCTAGGCATCTGCCTTCCCTAGCTCAAATTAACCAGCTGATTTCCCCAGGCGCTCTCTATAGAAACGAGCTTCTCCAGAAGGTGATTCACTGCACAATGTTATACTGCTGCTCTACAGAGCTCCCGTGAATTTATTCCCCATTTCTTAGAGGAAAACTGCTCTCGCCGGCAACTGCAGAGCGTAGCCAGGGAGCCGTGGTGGCTAATTTTGATGCCTATAGATGGAGAGCATGAATCTCCCTTCCCTTTGCCCTCCCTCCCCAGCTGCCTGTTGTGAATTAGCGTGTAAACAAGTGGTATTCACCCCATATTCACAGCTGAGGAGTTCGTCAAGAAACAGGACCTCTCATGTGCTGTCATACATAGCAGATAGATATACACAGCAGATTCTAATTTCATTCCGATCCCAGATGGACTTTTTGCATTTTGCCACAAACCCACTTTTTCCCCTCATACAGCATCAGATCTGCCCAGGCAATGTGCATCACATTGGTAAAGAAGTCCCTGTGAATGCTCAGTAAGGTGTCCATTTGGGTGGACAAGTGCATGATCTGCCGGCACAAATCTGCTGCCAACCCACAAGGATTTCAATCCATTGAAGTCAGTAGGAAGGTTTTCACTGATTTTAACAGATAGATTAGATTTAAACAAATTTCACATGCAGAATTTATACGCATATCAAGCTCCAGTTGCTCCTAAAATCTGACTTGGGAAAAAATGCATAGTCTTTCCTTCCCTGTTTCCAACTAACTGAACTGTATCCAACTTCTGTATGAACATGATTTACCCAAAGAAAGACTATTTTCCATCAATATTGACTGACTGTAATTATGTATACATTCACAACGTATATGCTCCCTTATTAAAAACTTGCCCAAGTGATAACGTGGAAAAGACATGATGGTTCTGTGTTTGAAAGAGCAACYGCACAGACTGAAGTTTGCTGCTATATTAATATAGCACTGACAGATGCTGTAATTAGAAAGTAAAAGGCAAACAGAGGAATTGTTAATAGTTTTGTGCACTGTTTAGGCTTCTCCCAAAACTAAAATGCTTCTTTAGGGAAGTGATAATGTCTTCATATGTGACAATGGGACTACTGTAAAATGCTAAAGACCCATCCCCACAGGTGTCATACGCCATAACCGCATGGCCATATTTGCAAATTGCTCCATTTTCTACAGTTCTATTCTAATTTTATCACTATTTCTAATGAATTTCACTGTTTCCAGGAGCGCATTAGTTATTTTTTTCTTAAAGGCAGGATGTATATTATTTTTAGCAGTGATCCGTTCACATGCTGAATTAGATACAGAACACAAATGAAGGACAATAATATGCTGCTTCCAGTACAAAAAAAGAAAAATATTTAGATTCAGTAGAAAGCAGGCAGGCGATGCATTAGTTTAATGTACTGTTCTAATCTCTACTCGAAAAAGATTTCCATGTTGGCACAGGGCACCAGAGAAATTGAGTGAGTGAACTCAACACGGCATCTATCCAGAGACAAGGTATTTCTTCTATTCTGGTTTGATACCAATATAGATTCTATCTGAAGGTAGATGATTTCCAATGTGGGGAAAAAAAAAAAAAAAAAGCCAACAAAAAAACCAACAAAAAAACCCCAAACAGGCACAACAACCAATTAGAGCAAACACACAGAACAATTCAGGACATCTGGAAGAAAAGGTCAGGACTGTGGTGGCACAGGTTCTGCAAATCAAGTAGAGAGGTGGAAAACTCACCTAGAACTTCATTCTAGCTAATACTTCTTTATAGATAATACTACATGAATACTACTAAATGAGACACATCTCATTTTCAGACATATCTAGAGAGGGGAAAAAAAACCTCAGGAGGGAAAATCATATCTAGTATTTGCAGTCCTCCAGGATCTGCTTTCAGGGACATTTCCAACTGAATCACAGGAAAGCTTGTTGCTGCTAGGTTCCTATATGCCTGTAAGGACAGCAATGCATCGGAGCAGGGTAATGTTGCTTTGTTCTGGCACAAAGCAGAAGGCACGGGGTATAGCCCAGGCTCTCCAGCCCACCCAGAGAGCCTAGGAATCACAACTAGTCAAAAAAAAGGTAATGAAACAGAAATAGCAACTGCTTGATGGCAACAGAGAGCTCTAGCCCTACAGCTTTCCCGTCTGGCATGTTCCTCCTTCTCTAAGAGCAGTCTCAGGAACAGATTTTCTCTGGCTGTTCACAGTGCTGTTGGATCACCTCGGCCAGGTCGAGACACCGCAAAATTCGCCATTTCTCAGTAGCCAGCTCGTCCTTGGATACCTGGCCCAGCAGTTTTTTGGCAAAGAGGTTCTGATCCTGCATGAAAAGGCCCACAGCAGACCTTGGGGCTTGAGGGAAGTTCTCCAGGCAACCACTTGTGAAACAGAAGTTGATTTTCTTTTCACGTCTCATCCCTGGTCCCCTTTCTTCAATCCAAGTCAGAGGTCTAGTGTGGAGGAGCAGAGAAAAAGAAGAGTATTTATGAAGAAATAGAATCAACAGTTCTGGTTTATGCTTTTTTTCTCAGCATTTACACAAAATGCCGTAATAAATGCACCATTTTTAAATTTCAGTCATTGCATATTCAGGTAACATGTTCTGACCAACATGCCTTGTGGTTACAGAGTTGAACACCAGGTAATAGACCTAACTCTGCCACTGCTTCATGCCATGACTTTCAGCACACCATCTAAGCTCTCTCCAACTTTGTTTTCCCTAGGCACAAAGTGAAGCCAGCAATGTCTAGCCATCTCACAGGGAAGAGAAAAGTTTAATTTGTTTGCTTGTGGACTTGGATGAAAAGCGCAGTTAAAACATTCAAATATTTTGTGCATGATTCAATCACAGCTAAACTCACAAGGCCCTCAATGTCTAGTCATTCCTCCAGCAAGAATAAATTTACATCACTCAGGTACATAATGATGACCCAGGTGCTACTGTGCAAGCTGAACACCACCCCTTTAGGATGAGCTGGACCGACGGCAAGTTCACTCATGCAGACACTAGCGTCCGTACTCTTCTGAACTTTTCCAATACGTTTCTTTCTCTTCACTGGGAGCACTGAGTTGATCCTAGAGGTTACACCAGATGATGTCAATTTTGCCTGTTTCACCTACATAGACTCTCAGGCAGGTCTTTCTTAATCAGATCAAAGTCCTGTCTTATGCCAACGTGATAGCCACAGTCTCCAGGCCAAGCATGGGTGGTGTTGGCTATTGACYGGCATAGCTCACAGGTGCTCGCACTTTCTTCCCCAACTTCCCAGTTTGGCTGAGGAAAGAGGAGCCATGGGACATGCTGCATTGCTTCACAGGTCTTAACAGCCTCCCTGGCCCAACACTGAAATGCTTGCAGAGGCTTTGAAGAATGGTCCTCAACACCAGCCACAGCCACATCCTCCCTTCCTGCTCTTTTGTCAACTGCCTAAACCGTGCCATTACCTTTCCGCAGCTCGTTCATCAGCACTCACTACTCTCTGTGTTTAGAGGATGCACATTATTTTTCTTACTTGGTTATTGATGGCCCTTCCACAGTCCTTTATGGCCCGCTTTAGTCTGCCACTCACAAATTATGAGGGCATCGATAGCATGGAAGAATAAATTCTGTCTCCAAGTACTGCCCATTAAATCTTCAATATCATTAGATCTGGAAAGAAAGTCCTTGTCAGTCTACCCTGAACACATTCTGCAGAGCACTCAGTTTAATGATTCTGCACCTCTCATCTTTTATGCTTTAGGATCCAGTTTCTATATTCACATCATTGTATCAATTATTCTTTGCTCACCTGTACTGCCACACACACCCCCTACAAATTAAGCATGGCCAGATGAACCTGACTGAACAGAATAAAACAACTGAAGGGAAAAAAAAAAAAAAGGACCCAAATCACAGCCTGCAAGAATGCACCGAAAAAATATCCTCAGAGGACTAATAAATGCAAAGACACCATGCGTTTCAGGAAGTCCCAAGGCTACGTGTCACTGCAGGCCAGAAGGGTGCTTGAGGGCCGTATCATTCGGTGTTTTCTGTGTTCTCGTCCTCCTTCCCCGAGGTGCCGGCTGTTGACCTCGGTCAGAGGCAGGCCGCTGAGCAAACTGGGTTTTGCTCTGACTCGACAGAGCTGGTTTTATGTTCTTATGATAGCGAACAGCCACAGAGGGTTCAGGCCACTGTTATTCAAAGCTGCTTTATCTCAGGTAGGCAGGTATGAAGAAACCCCTGGGCAGGCATAGGTAAAGATCACCACCATGTAATAGCTGGGAGTCCACGATACGATCCAAAACAGGCAGCGTCAATGCAAGGTCACCTCCCCGGGGTGATCTAGAGCAGATGCACACCAATGATCAGGCTCAAGCATATGCCTTCTTCTGCTCTAGCTTGGGAAAGCCACAGAACCAGAAGCACAATCATGCAGAGCGGGCAGAATTTAATCAAAGTGACTAAAATGACTGATTTAGATCAGTAAGCAAGAAAATGTTGGGTTTACTAGTAGATTTATCTTCTTCTGCAATTGGATTTTTAGTTATTTTCCCAAAGAGAGGTTGATTCTGCTTGATTGGTAACCAAAACGTATTGATTTTTAACTAACAACAACTTCTACACTAAAATTAGTCCCTTTTTTGCTATAAAGATATGTAAGCTGCAAGTCTGCACATTATTTAAGCAATTTCGTAGCTTAAGAAACAGGTTTGTATTTCATGTCAGAAAATTGTGAAGGGCTGCTGTTTTTTTAAACAGATAATTTACCCATTTTCATTAAAGATTTGTATCAAAGTATTATCTGGCTATGGACGTAGTTAGTTATTWAGAAGTGTTACTAGTGTTACTTACAAGCAACAAAGCCAGCATTTTTGGTAGCTGAATAAAGCCACRTTAAATACGTTGGACAGTTAAGGAAGAAAAAGAAAGTTTAACCAAACACTAGCAAACCCCTTTTGCACTGACTTTTTACAAAGCAAGCACTATCTGCAGTGAAGAAATCACCCTGACTTTCTATGGTCATTCTGTCTTTCCAGATTTCAGRCTGGTAGAGCTCTCTTAGCTTCATTTTACTCAGAGGTTGGAAGAGACTTTCTGCTTGTCTGATTCCCTGTTTCCTCAAATAATGAGTGGTCCTAGTTGGACTGTGCTAGCTCAATAAACCAAAATGAAGCAAACGCTCTTTGTACCTGCAGAAGAATTAAGCTGGTTTCATGCTTGAAAGAATTCTGGGTCCACTCAGCTTAATATTCTATGCAGCAACTTCTGCAGAAAGCATGTATTACATGATTTTTTATGGATGTTCAATTTGAAGCTATTTTATTAGACTTTGTAAGCTTAGATCTCAATAAAAACATAATTTCAAATGTTTATTGTCAGAATATGTGTTCAGAAAATGTCTTCAATTTCTTTTAAACACCTTCCTTTTCGTGCTTTGAAAATGCCAATATTTTTTATTTACGATGCAGTCAAAAAGGGGCTACCTTACCTTGGATGGGAATTAGACCCTACCCCTAGTTAACATCAAAAGGGACATTGCCCAAATCATTATCTTTCCAGCTCGCACTAAAAATTCGTTTTTGACGTTTACTGAATCCAAGCTCTGTAATCCTGGGACAGGAACTGCAGTCCCAAACCAGCCGTGCTGTCAGTAGAGGTTTGGCTTTTCCTGGATTGCTCAATGTTTTATCACAGAGAGGCTGTCAGCTCAACTGCCTTGGAAACACAACAGAGGCAGAGGTCATCTCTCAGATAGCTGGGCATCAGGCGTTAACACACACCTCCAAAATCCACCCAGAGACAGATGAGCAGCCAGCGCGGGCTGTGCAGTGGAGACAGACTATAGCCTTTGCACAAATCCCTGCCTAACAAGCAGAACACAGGCTCCTGCATTCTGCACCTGCTGTATTTTCCAAGGCAGAAAATAGGCTGAATTAGCCTGATTTCTCAAGGTTAGTGTATTCATGTCTTTCAAAAAAGGATGGGATGCTCTCAGGAAAGGTGCAGACCTTTCCCATCCTTCAGCAAAGTAAAGGTTGGGCAAATTAGAGCCGTAACACCACCACCATTATTGCTGGGCCATAACTTCACTTGACAGAGAGTGGGCCAAATTCTCTACTGCTGTAACTCCACTGACGTCAACGGGGGAAGGTCAGCAGGAAATATGGCCCTGCCACCGAACAGAATACAGGAACGCTATGTAACTTTCCAGCCAGCGTAAATTACCCCAGAGGCATAAGGCTGACTGTCCCCGAGGTCATTAAAAAGCTCATGGTGACAAAACACCTACTGACCCATACAAATAGTTAGCAGTAGGCTAAGAAAAGCGGGTATCTGTTAGCGGTGTAGAGCAGGAAAAAAACCAGAAATCCAGAAATTGTTCTGTATCTAGCAAATACCATACATAGCAGCTAAGGACTACCCAGGAGACAGGACAGCCAGGAAAATGTTTAAGCCACCCTCTAGTTCCACCTGCTGGAATTAGTTCAAAATCTCACTCTATATAGATCTTTACAGCTACTCGTGTTACTGGCAAATTGCTAAGAGGGTAAACAGAGCTTGTATACTGAATTCTGTCCTCTCACAACTGCATTTTAAAAGGAATTGGAAATGATGTTTTATTTAAAGAGRGAGGAAGATTGCTAAGACAAGATGCTAATCCCATGATAAAATGCAGTGGGCTTTGTAGGACTGGCTGATAAAATGCTTAACTAGACCCGCGGTGAAACTAACAGTTCAAATGAGCCCTGATTATTCACTCCCCAAATAGCTAGTCCTGCAGGTTATTACTTTTTTAACTAAACACTTATCTAAAATTCTTAAAGAAGCAAACATTCATGTCTGATGGTTTTTTCTTATTTGTTGTTGTTGGGGTTTTTTTTGTTTTAAGTGTTCTAGCAGTGTAAGTGCAACAAAAAAGGGTAATTTATTACAAATGAAGATAGGCCAGAATATTTTCCCATGAGGTCTTATTTTCCCCTGTTCTCCCTAGTCTTCTCATCTGCCTCTTGTCATATGCCTGTGAGGGGGTCATCTGTCTCAAAGGCAGAGCGTGCTATACGGAAAACCAGGAAAATAGGAGTGAAGGGAAAGGAACAAAATGTTCCATCACCATTCCTACCTCCTATAGGAAACATATAGAGCTTGGGTAACTTCTCTGTAGTCAGACAATTCTCAAGGTGCATCTATAGCATGCAGTAAACTGTCGTCGTAAGTAACTTCAACCTACCTGAAAGGACATGACCTGCATGCAGATGGCCCAGAATGACCAAACCGGAGAGTTTCCAGCAAAATACACCACCAGACTTTGCACCAAGTTGAGTACTCAATCCACAGTATGAAACACTGATGACTTACTTCATGGTCATATAATATTTTAAAATATACTATTTTACAGCAAGGCCATTAAAAATATACTATTTGATAGCAAGGCTATTGTTATCTTATAATAAAAGAGAGATCAAACTCATTATTGTAAAATACATCATCAAAAGAGTTTTCTGCAAGAAAGTCATAGTGCAACGATTGGAAAAAATGACAAGCAATCCTGGCTGCTGGATCCTCACTCAGCCTGACACACTCACGCAACAAAAGCAAAAAGACAAGAAATGGGAAACAGACTGTTGTCCTACTCAAGAAAAATCGAGGAAACTTCAGGACTGCAGATTAGGCATTAGGCAAGAGCAAACTTTGCATGTTGGCCTTTCAGTAGTTTATTATACTTCTGCTCAAAATGTGTAATTTTCTCTTAACGTCCAGCTAGTACTACATATTAGCACAAGTATTACAGTCCTATAAGCTAAGTATTACAACTAGTGCATTACCTTTTCAAACAGTCATATATTTTCAACCTTTAAAGAAAGGTTAGCTTTCAATGTACAGCTAGAATGTCTGATGCTAAACAAAAAATATCCTGCCTCTGAACAATTTTTCAGAGTGCAAGAGAAGGGTCTTTCAGTCTTGGGCCCATTCCTACATTCAGACATCAGAAAAGAGCTTTCAAACCTCCTCACGCTCTTCAGCAGACATTGTGCGGTGGTGGCTCTTTTTACCATGATTACTATAGGAAGCATTTTCAGGTCTGTTTCTCTTGTACACTTTCATGCCAGCATCCACCTCTTCTGTTTCCACAAGAGGAAGAGAGGATGCAGAACTCCTACAGATGATACCTGAGGAGCCTTGCTCACCTGCTACCACAGCCATTACTCACTTCTTGTTTGCCGTCTGAAAGTGAACAGTCATTCTGGAATGATTCTTATCCTTCTGCTTTTCTCTGGTGGCAGAGGTAACAGTGAGGTCTCCAAAGAGGTCAATCAGCCAAGTCAGTCGGGCAATTCCACTGAAAGCTGGGAATCCTGTTTTGTTTTCATCGAGGACGCTACCTGGTGCAACAGCAACAGAAAGTCTTGAGAAATGGGAAAGAGAATAATGCCCTCTGCATAGGAAAGGCTGAAGAAACTGCAGTGTTGCAGGCTTAGAGGCCATGGTGCAGAAAGGCCATGAGTGGATGGATGGACTGAGTAGGAAAGTCAACAAACATGGTCAACCTTGAAATGGATCAGTTGGTGAGCTATGACAGAGCAGGCTGCGCAAAGTATGTATACAACAAACCCTTCAGGACGTGTTGAGGACAGGAGGGTATGTGTGGATTCAACAAGGGAGTAAAGTAAGGAGAAAACAATGGCTCGAAAATCTCTCCCAGCTCTTCTGGGGCCAAACACCAGTCCAGAAGACTAAAGGTCCCCACTAGAAATTGGGACACTTCCTCAGAGCTCATCCTCCTCTCCGAGACCAATCCAATATGAATGAGAAATTGGTCACTACCACCAAAGTACAGAAGGGATGAAGAAGTGCTCTCTCCTCCATACAACAAGGCACAGGYTTGCGTTCTTCACCAGATAGCAGAAAGAGATTAACAAAGCAACAGCCCATAGAAGACAACTGTTAAGGCAAAGGTGCTTTCCAGACAGTTCTGTAATTTCATGGAAATATCCAAGAACTGATACCTGTGTCTCTAGTCAGTTTATAGACAGACTCTCGTCTAAAAGGACTGAATGAAGCCTGGAAGGACTGGCATCCCTGTGGAGCAGGCAGACAAATCCAGATGGACTTCCATTTCCTCATAGCTACTGACCTGTGAAATGCAATGTTCCCTTCACCAGGTCTTTCCCAGCCACCTCTTTTTTCAGCTGCTTGTACTCTTCAGTCAGAAGCTCAATGTGCTCCACATGGAGTACTTTACCTGCCATTAAAAAAAAAAACCACATACACACCAAAAATCAGGACAGATTAAATAAGAGCTTTCTGTGTGAATCAAAGGCATGTCTAAGCAGTAAAGGCTTCACCAGCCACCAGTGGGAACTCACTTAGAAATGTTCTCACGCATGGCTGGCAAAATGATGTCAGGAAGAAAACCAAACATGGGCCCTGCGCTGAGGCATCAATCTGGGTTAAGGATTTTCAGGAGACAACAAATATAGAGACTACAGAAACAGTAGCCACTGTGTTTAACAGAAAATCTGTAATGAAACCCAATACCCAACTAAGGCTGAAACATGAGTCTTCAAAGTAAAAGACGGATTAATTCTTGGCCTCTTTCCCCTCACATTTCCTTGTTCTGCATTTTTTCTCCCAGGGTAGTAGGAAAGAAAAAAGGAGGGGAAAAAAATAGCATAATACTCAGACACAGATTGTAACAACATGTTAAGGAGTACCTCCCTCCATTGCAATTAATTGGGCTACTTTGGAATAGAGGCTATCCAATACATGTTGAATGTGGCCCTCATTCAATATGTGTTTTTCTGGAAGATTTCCAGGAGAGTCAGTTTAGGCTGCTGACAGTAACTGTTGCTGCTTCCAGAGAAGAGGCATAAATTCTGCTCAATGGGAAGCCATTTGGCGAGCAACAAGGCAGTAAGTGGTGTTGGTACAGGGAAACAGCAAAGCAGAAATCCTATACCTCCAGTGTTTTAGGACAAAAGTCACAAAGGAAATTTTTAAGAAGCAGTGGTATAAATAGTGCAGCTTGTCCAAACGGTTTGCACTCTGCTCCTGCCCAGCACTGTTCTGTTCCTTGCAGTCCCATACATCCCCACTAGCCTCAGCTGAACTGCCAGCTTCTGACCCTTGGCACCACAGGGATGGGACCACACGCTTACCAGAAATAAAGAGATTTTGCTTAGACACAGGCTGTCTTTCAGACAGGGATGCCTTGCTGGCCTACAATAGCATGAGCAGCTGTGTGTGACCAGCACATCACAAATGCTAGAAGCTAGGAGAGCTGTTTCCAGTTTTATTTTCAGGGAAAGAGARGTCAGGGAAGTGCACAAGTCCAACGGCTACACTCATTAAGTGCTTTACTATCACTGCAACAAAAGTTTCCTTCTCTAACTGCATTCTTAAGTGTCAAAAGCAGATACCAGTGCTTTTGTGAGGGCAAATGTACCTTCCTCTTAGCCTTGACATTTGTGCGTTTACTTCCCCATTGGTACACRTCTTAAACCCTAGGTTAACAAATCTCTGAGACAGGCATACTCCCTCATATRTCATGATTAATAGTAGACTGGAGCCCTGCCTTTGAGTTTGATGCCTTTGGTGCTACCAAACAGGTAATACTGTTTACACCCTTCAGAACAAATGCCATTACCTTTCTGTTCAGCCATCTCCCAGAGCTCATGGGCCGCCTTAGCAGACAAAGCCATGGGGTACTCAACGAGGACATGTTTCCCAGCCTCTAAAAACATTCTGAAAGGGATACAAGATCAGTGTTTTAAAAGTATATCATTGTCATCATCTCTTTCCACTGTGCAAGCTGCTTCTTATTCCCACAGTCAGCCCCATGTGGGGAAATGCACAACGCAGAGTAGCAGAAATAAATGGCAAGTTTCCTAGCAAGGATGGCAAGGTGGCTACATCACACATTTAAACACCAGGCAAACTGGGTTTTAATTCTCYTTTTTCCACAGAATTCCCTCACTCACCTACAGCAAGTCACTAAAATGCCGCAGCGTTGAGCACTGCAATTTCTAACTTCCAGACACTTGAGTGGCTGGAGTCGGGCACTGGAGTGCCCTTCCTCTAWATAATCTGTGAGGAAAGGCTTTGAATCCTGTTTTAAACTGCCTGTACATCAAACACAGGCCTAGAGGTACGGAATTGGAATTACTTGGGAAATGAATGCATCTTAAATCCTACTCTCTTCCAGGCCTTATTGGRTGTTCTACGGAACTCGCTATCATTCACTTCAGGCTTCTAGTCTGGCAGCCTCTCCTCCAGTATCCACATCCTCTCCTGCAACAGCTTTACACAGCTCCTCTATGCTTCTAAATTACAGGAGAAAGGGTGGGAAAAGGGAAAAAAAAACCACCTCAAAATACCTGATGGTTTCTTCATGGCTTCTGTTCTCTGTGCTGATGAAGGCTGCATGGATCTCTTTGCTTCTTAGAGCATCTTCCAGGCTAATCTGCTTGGCCTCATTAATATTGCCAAAACTTCTCCTGCATATTTAGCATAAATACAACCAGAGCATAACCATCACAGTCCATTCTTCCCAACTGCATGTTGTGCAGTAGCACGTAGAAATTGTTCCCATGGACCACTGTCTCACTGAGTTCAACCAGGGTAGAACAAAGGCAGCTGGTAATCCAGGATGGACACGAGCACTTACAGACAGAAGTGGAGTGCACAAAAGAAGAAAACAGATGGGTCGGTGTATAGGTGGTGGTATCAGTACAGAAACTGTCCTGCTACTGAAGTGTAAAGTGCTTTTTGGTTTTGTTTTTTTGGTTTTGGTGTTTTGTTTTGTTTTTTAATAAGCATCATTACGAAACAGCCATTTTAAAAGACTGACTTGAAAGAGGACAGTGCTCCTATGGGAGAACTTCCCACCATGCTGGACAGCATGGGCAAAAGCACTTGAGTTGGCAGGGCCACACGCAACTACAACAAGTACGGACAAGCAGGAGAGGGACAAAGCAGATGCTTGGCTATAAYGGCTCATACCTTGCAACACACACACCATGTCAGTGCTAAGGGGAAGGCTCTCTTGGCCACCACCCTCAGCACACCTCCACCTGCAAATGAAACACACACACTCCCCCCAAAAGCCCTTTGCATTAGTAAAGACTGGAGCAGACACCTTGACAGTGTTAGGATAGGTGACAGACRTCATGAGGGTAGGCTACAAGCAGGACTTGAAAGCAAAGACAGGTAAWGTTTATATGTGATTGGTATGCAAAGAGCAAGGCAACATATCCAAGCAAGCTGTCTGTGAACCATGCATTTCAACAGCACTGTTTCTCAACAAAAGCAGTGGAAACCCTATCTTCAGTGTTGTTCAAGGCTAGCCGTAGCACTAGCAAAGGCATCAGGGAACCAAGAGTGTATTTGGCAGGGAGATAAACTGGATGACCAATAGGTCCTTTCAGTCTCAAACAACCCTGTCTGCATGATTTAAATATAGCTGGAAAAATACATCCACAGTCTGAGATCCATACATGTACCACCTAACTATTTAAAACCTTTATGCTCCGCTGTTACATGGCAGACGGTCTAGCAGGAATGCTCAGAGGGAGGTACATGCCTAACAGTCCTGCTAAATTTCCATGGCTCCAAGCTAGTGAGAAAAAACATAAAGTTGCAGTCTAAGAGGCAACCTTACTGTATGTACTAAATTATGAGATTTTCTTTAAAGACATCTACAGGTTTGGTATTTGGTTTAAAAAAAAAAAAACAACAGAACTTTAGGATGAAGTTGCAGTGTTAGGAGCTTTACAACACGTGTTTTTGTAAAAAAGGTTTTTAAAAACTTTGTAAAACATCTTATGTTTTTTAAACATTTCTGTAAATTTCATGCAGACATTAACTCATTAGTGTAATTACCTACTAATTAGTGTAATTGTCTGTACCACCCTAAACCTACAGGAAATTTCAGTCAGACAGAATTGCATTTCTTTTTATCACACAGATCCTGTAGCAAGAACATCTCTCAGCTTTTATTTTAGTCATTTCTGCAAGGTATCTCACTAAGGTAACCTCTTTGTTCCGTCTTGCAAAGTTTTCTGTGCTCATTTCCTAGCTGCCACTCAGAATGACAGGCATATTTGCATAAACTTTCCCTTTTCAGACAGCCTTAATTATCAGAGAAATAGAAAACTTTGGATATTCATCCCCTGCCCCCCTCAAATAATAGTCCTCCACATGGAAAGGCATGTGCACCGGAAGAAAGAAACATTACAATATCCGTATTAAACATGCTAAGGTGAAATTTCTAACCTGGATACAAATCCAAAGAGTTTCAGGTGCTCAGAAGGGCTGGAAGGCATCGGATTCATCAAGTCTCGGATCCGTGCTAAGCCAGCAATTCCAACTCCAACCACCACGGTCCCAAACATTTTGTTATTCTGACCAAAGGAAAAAAAAAAAAAAAGCAACATTTTTTTCTTTTGGTGGAGAGAGGAGCAGCTGGGAGGGCAGGTGGGAGGATGGATTACCCTTGAACCCTGCTTTCATACAGCCAAACCTTATTCAGATGTCAGCAACCAGCTAACAGAGATGTGATGCTATAGGCTACTGAGCTCACTCGCATCCCATTGAAATGTGGTCAAGCAGTTCAGCCTGTTATAGGACTGGTCTTGAGACTTGTATTTAACAGATACCATATCACAGCTTTGGCACAAAGTTCTTCCTTTCCGTGAATAGAAGGCAGACTTCAAAAGTGAGACATTCTTCTATTTATATCGCCGCTTCCATGCTGGAAAGGAGCCAAAAGGTTCTGCAAACCCAGCAGAGCTTTATATAAACCCTGCTGACTTCCTGAGTGTCTGCAGCACAGCCTGCTCCGGGCTGCCACATGGACATTTGGAGTGCACAGCAGCATAGCCGGAATACTTTGGGACAGGAAGCAAAGAGCATCTTTTCTTCCCCCATGTAACTGCTGGCACGTCCTACAATGTCAAGATGCAATCAAGCATCTGATAATTTGGTCAAGGTGCTTGCTTGACATTTCCATGCACGAAGAAAGCTCTGCCATCTCTTTAATGACAAGCAGGCATGTCCTCAAGATTTACATCTCCCAAAAGAACATTCCTGCCACAAGTGYGTCATACGGAGGATGAGCCAGGTATTGCGCTCCCTGGCCGGGCTGCTGGGCCACTGGTAATAAATTCTGTTGGTTTTATGGTTTGCCATTGATTTGCGGAAGCGCTGGGCAACCGGTGTAACCTTTCAAACCTGCACTGTTCCACCACCCGGAGGACTAGCAACACTTTGTAAAGTAATTTTAAGATTGACAGGAAAAACGGCCTAAAACCAAGCCAAGTCAGCCCCTCTGCATTTTTTGTTCCTTCCTTCCTATGACAGCATCCCTTCAAACTCTGTTTCTTCTGTTTCGGTGTTCTCCTCCCTGCTGCTGCCAATCCCTTCACCCGAGTGAACTCTTTTGATTGCTTCCACTACCTGGCTGCAGCCCTTCAAATCCTTCCAAGACTTAAATGGATAAATGGATGACCCCACTTCACTCCTCCTTGTGCCTCTTGTCTGACGGGATCACAGTGCAGCAGCACAGCCGTAAGTGACTGTTCTGACAGTGCTAGAGGTTGACAGCTGCTAAGAAATTACATCAACTGGCACAAAGGAAAAAAAAAAAAAAATAAAAGCAAGCCCCTCTCCAATCACATGTCATGTCTGGATTTTGTTTTTCTATAAGCTCCTGCCTACGTATATATTCCTGTTGGTGCTGAACTCTGCTTACTTTATACATGCCAAAAGGGTACAAGGGTAAAACACGCAGCGGCGTGTTTAATATAAAAGAAGAAATGAGTGATACTGAAAGAGTTCTCTAGGGGGATTACAGTGACATGCCATTACCAAATATTTGAGGTATAACGTGATGACGCTGCTCACCAGGGAAGAGAGATGTATAGGGCTGAGAGAGAGAGAGGAAAAGGAGGGTAACATAACCACACAACCCATTCTCAGTTCCACCCACAGGCAGAGTCCTGGTCTGGGCTCTCAGTTACAATCACTTTTCTCTATGGCCAAAGAGAAAAGAGACTGAGACTTGAAGAATGATCTCGGCTGGAAGGAGCCCCTGGAGGTCACCCGATCCAAACCCCACTCAGCCCCACCAGGGCCACGCCGAGTTCTGACTGTCCCCACGGATCGGAATCCGGCAACCTCCCAGGGCCCCTGCTGCAGCGTTTGACCACCCTTACAGCAAGAACAACTTCTTAGTATCTACTCAGTTTCCTGCATTGCCTTTTGCCATTTCACTGCAAATCTCCCAAAAGAGTGTGGCTCCAGCTCCTCCACATCCTCCCATCAGAAAGTTGTAGGCACCAATAATACCCCCCTTTACCCTTCTTTTCTGGAGGCTGGACAAACCCAGTTGCCTAAGCCTCTCCCCGTTCATCATCTGCTCCAGTCCCCCGACCATCTTGGTGGCTCTCTACCGGACTCGCTCCTATATTTAACTTGTTTCTCATACCAGGGTACACAAAACTGGACACAGTGCTGCAGGTGTAGCCAGGTCCTGTTGGCTACACGCTTGCTAATGCAGTCCAGGACACGGTTGCCAGAAGAGTACACTGTGGCCTGAGGTTCAACTCATCCACCAGCACCTGCAGGGCACTTTCTGACTTTCCAGCTAGGCAGACCCCAACCTGTACTGGTACACAGGGTTATTCCACCCTGGACAAGGGACTCTACTTCTGCCTTTGCTGAACTTCATGATGTTCCTGTCTGCCGTTTCTCCAGCCTGCCCAGGCCCCTCTGGTGTATTGACCACTCCCCCCGGTTTGATTTCATCCACAGACTTGCCAAAGCTGCTCTCCATCTTATTGTCCAGGTGGTTAATAAAGCCATTTTACAACACTGAAGACATTTACGACACTGAAGATGTCGCAGTGACATCAACCAAGTCCCTCAGCACCCTTAGATGTACCTTGTCTGATGCCAGGGGCTGCTGTACATCCAATTAGCTCAAGACCTATATCACTGTCTTCCTCTACTGTGGGTAATGCTACATTCCCACAGACTCTGTTAGCAGACTCAGAAACCCAGGAGGTCCGAGGACCTTACTAGTGAAAGTTGCGGCAAACAAAGGCATCAAGTACCTTTAATTTCCTTCACCCTGGCCCCGCTGAGCAGCAGGCTCATATTTTCTCAGCCTTCTTTTTGTTGCCAGTGTACCCAGAGAAACCCTTCCCATAGCTCGTTTCAGSTCCAACTGAGCTTTGCCTTTCCCAGCTCTGTCCCTGAAAGCTTGGCCACTGTCTCTATGTCCCTCCTGGACAGTCCCTCCCAGCTTGTGCACTTTCTTTTTGTGTTTGAGCTCAGTCAGGAGGTCCCTGCCGATCCACGCCGGCTTTCTGCCATGCTTGGCTCTGCTTGCAGCATACTGGAGTGGGGCGCCTATGCTCTGGGGAGGTCGTCCCTCAGCCCCTCTGCCCCCCAGGCAGTCTCCATAGGACCTTGCCAAGCAGAGCCATCAAAAAGCCAAAAACCTGCTTTTCTGAAGTGTATGGTTGTAATTCTCTAAAATTTAGATTCATAAAGGGCTCCAGTGTGAATCAGGACCAGGTCAGCAGAGGTTTAGAAGCAGTCCAGCTGGAGAGCAGCTGATCAGTGGCTTACTTTAAGTTCAGAAATTTTCAAGGTTACTGGAGTGTTAAGCTGTTAATATTTGCCTACTGCCTTTAGCGGGATTGGGAGTGGGAGTCGCACAGCAGACAAATTCTCCTGAAGCTCCTACAGTCATCTTGTTTCCAAGAACTGCTTTTTTTTTCTGGTGAGCTGCTGACCTCCGCTTCAACGAAGTGGAGAAGGTGGGGGAGCTGACGACCTTCTTCCACTGCCATGAACAAAAAACATCTCTCAGCAGATGCTCAGGTTGCTGAACATCAACGTTTTTGCCTCTCCTTTGAAAAACTTTCCTAGTTTCATCTGGTGAACAACTACTGACCTCCGCAAAAGTCACATTTAAGAGAAGCAAGATGATTTCAACCTAGGAACAAAACCTGTTACCATGCAACCTGTTGTCATAGCAACCAGCCATTTGGTCCAGGTCAAGAGTTTGCAGGCTAATACGGTATCCACACAGAAGGAGACAGCTACTAAACGTACATTACAGAACCTGTGCTTATGCACGTAGCTAATAGAAAAATCACTACATCTGCATCACTGCTGCTGCTTTTTATTACCCTCATTTTGCTCACACAACAAATCCTGGAGCTGCTCAGGGAGAAAAGTAAATTAGATGATAGTTTTTGGAACTGTCATGAACCAGGTAAGAGCAGAATAGAGAACACTCATCTGAGAGTCCAGATGAATATGTGAACATTTACTCCTTAGTTCAAACCTTGACACTAGGATAATAGCTACAGTTATCGTTCAAGTACAAAAACAATGAAAGAAGAAGCCCAAACAGTAAACTGCTATGCCTGTCTTCCATGCCTTTTTCCTAAGATAGGTGACCTCGGTTAAAGCTTTGACAAAAAGATTTCAGAGGCATTTTCAAGGCTGCTGAACTTTGGCTCCTGTTGTACTGAAAAGTTGTACAGTAAGTGATATAACAGTACATCAGCCAGTGTCCAAAAGCATTTTTCTCCACCCTTTCCTAACAGGCTGTATGAAAGCAAAGGGGCTGGTGAGAAGATTAGAAAGGGATGGCCTTCATGCTCACAGCTTCTGATTGAAGAGTGCCTCCCACCGCCCAGCAGCAACCACCCTGGTCTGGTCGCAGGCAGCCCTGCCAGCCCCATGCAGGGTTCCCTCTGAACCAGGGAGGGGAGCGTGGCGGCTGCTGACTGGTGCAGGAGCTCTTCCCCGCTGACAGCCAGAACAAGTGGCTCCTCTTACTGAGGGAAATGAGCCCTGCATGACACTCAGAAGCAGACCCGAGAAAGGCATCTAGCTGAAGAAGATCATTTATCCTACACCAATATATCATCATCCCGTCACCCTTCTGCTCTCTGTTGAGTTTTCTGTGCTTGTGCTGCTTATTTCCTCCATTGAATAGACATAGATTACCCTGTAGCAACAAAAGTGCTCTATACCCAAGTATTCTTGCAAAATTTAGCAGTAAAACAGGAATATTCAGCAGCAAAACAGGCAACGCCCAAAGGGATCAGTCACCCAGCAAATGTGTTCCTCCCCAGTGCAATCACAGTGGAACTTCCGTCCCTACATCTCAAAATTGCTAACGCTCACAGAGGTAAGCTTTAGGGAAGTGAGGCTTACCTCTGTTTTGTGCAACGTTGCTAAGGCCATGCAAAGCCACTGCAGAGGTAAGATTAAAGGCAGAACTTGAATTATCTCCCCTCCAAGAAAATTTTTCGTGGCATATCTAGACATTACAGGATAAGAACGGGTACCTTCTCTAATGATATATAGAGAATTTCAGTAAGCCTTGTGCATTCTCCCTGCAGTTTTCCAAGTCTTGTTCCCACAGGTATGAATGAGAGACTCACATCTGAAATAAAAATATTTTGCAATTAGTGTCACCTGCAATAGCATAACAGTGATGTAGGAGTCTTTCCTGAAGCACTCCCAGCCTGGTATTTTTAAGTGTGCTGCTTCAAATGACTACCACTTTACTGCCACACATATCGTAAGAGTAGCAAAAACCTCGCAGATGAGTACTGATGAGACGCAGATGAGATGAAAATACTGCTGTCAAGGTTAGTTTGCTTTTGCATACTCAACAGTTGAACCATTTCATTCCCACAGTAATTCTTCAGCAATTTTCACTCTCTCCAGCAACCCCTTCTACACCTGTCAGATCTTTACTTACATTAAATCTATAACTCCACCAAACCTGAGTGCTGACATATGTTGTCATTTCCTTCCTGCCACTTAAAAATACACAATACATTCCCTACTGACCTGACAGCCACCTCCCACTGCTCCTAAGAGTAAAGGTGGATTCATATGGCCAGGGGCCAGCAACTGGGGAGACTGGGATTCAGGGGCAGCTACTGGGCAGATGAAGTATCTGAGCCCAGCTGCTGGAGGGATCCACCTTGTACCTATGTACATATATATATATTCTCACTAGCGGACCTCCATCCTGCTCAGCCAGAGAGGGGAAGAGGATGTGGCTGCTGATGCTGTCTGTGTTCATGTGAGTGCTCTGTCTGTGATCTGTGTGGCTGACCACGTACAAGTGTATATACATGGTGTATACATGTGCTCTGTGTTCATCTGCTGACTGGGAATACATTTTCAGCCTCACTACTGGCTGGACCAGGGGCCATGGAGCTGCGCAGCCTTGCTCCTCTCAGGCTGTCAGATTCAACCCAGTATTATCCCCTAACATAAACCAGGCTGGACCGAGGAAGTTCTCCAGAGCTCCCTTTTCAGCGGACTTGTGGATTAGACATCATAGAAGATGTTTTCTCTGTTACGGCAGCAGAGCCCTGAGATGGGGGTTGCAGCATCTTCCTCAACAGAAGTTTTTAGGGGAACACTGGACAGACAGCAGCAGTCACTGTAAAATCAACAGGTTGAAACCTTGAGGTCCCTTCCAGCCCTACATCTCCGATTTCAAATACCCAGAGCCCTGGCAGATGCTGTACTCGGGGTGTTGGTACATGTTATAGCCTGTGCCACCACATCTTACTCTCATACTGTCTACTCGTAGCAAGACGCATCTGCCTGGAGCAGAGAAAGCAGAAGCGGAACAGCGTGGCTTTTGTTAGTGTTGTTTTTCAAAAGGGAAGATCTGCACAAATGCTCCAATTTAGCACCCTATTCAAAGGCATAAATATCCTTTGTTCTGCAGGAAACCACTTATGCACTTTAACCTCTCTRTGTGCTGAAGCACCTTTGGGAAGCAGACCCAACACAGGCCTCACTAATCCTAACTAAAGGCAGAACTTGAAGAAAAAGGAAAAACAGATATGGAGGCAAAGAAAGATAACAGAAAATAATTGTTTGATAAAGAAAATAATTGTTTGAATGGTAACACGCTGGAGCAGGAGTTTGTGTTTTTGCTCTGCCTTTGCTGCAACATAGAGATAAAAGTAAAGTCCTTCTGCAAGAAAGGGACAGTCAGGAAGGCAACCCCCAACACTCTCTTTGTTATTTCTCTTTAAAACATTAATTGGGCATAAAACGAGTCAGAAATTTTCTCGAAAACCTGCCAAAACCATTTACAGTCTCCACATTTCAGAGGAAAATAACAGCASCTAGAAGTTGTAGAGCAACCACATACATCTTCCTTGAGAGTTGTTTGTTATGGTTTTAAGTATCAACCCTCCCCAGCATATCTCCATCTCTCACACCCATCCCTCCAGCTATCGCAACCCAGGCCACAGTTTCCTGGCAGGCACGCAGGCTCTGGTAGGCAAGTTACACCTTCGAGGCACCGACTCTAGCAGAGGTTTGCCGGCAGAAAACAGTCTCTCATCCTGACTGGCACCACTGTACCTGGCAAACAGCCAGAGCGGGCTTTTCTTCCTGGCTTTCAAATGCCATTTAAACAATACACCTGCATTGGTTTACATTTATATGCAGGCTTATTTGCCCAGGCTTTCTGATTAAATTCTGGTTTTCCAGGTGGCTGCCAAAGCTGAAGTTGATATAGTTATATTGAGATATGGCCAGATGCTGTGTTACAGCTGCCAAACAAGCCCCTTTACTGTATACAGTGATGGTTAATAATAAATGACTGCACTTGTAACAGATATACTGTCTCCAGCATTAATACTTAAGTAGAAAGGAAAACTTTTATTAAAACATACTTCTGCAACTTAACTCTACTAGCTCCAGAGTCCGCAACAGTCCAGACTCCTGTCACAGTGAGGTTGCTCTCCACAGCCTGCAACTCCATACTTGCAGCAAAAACATTTCACAAAACTAATATAAAACCATGAGAGGTACTGGAAGAATCTGAAGATCTGTTTTTAATACATGACATATTCCACCCTGTGGAGGACTGAATCAGAAGTGCTATGACGTACGCGCATGGGTATGAATGACCATTTTGTCCTGTTCTCTGTAGCCACCCTTTGTGGTTCAGATTTGGTTGCTAGTCTGAAGAGGAAAAACAAAGGCAAATAACACTTTTGAGATGGAGTCCCAGAGAAGTGTAGAGAAACTAAGTCCTCAGAGTCAGGCTCATTTTGTTTGAAACTGAGAGCCAAATTACATTTGGATATACCTACACTGCTAAGGCTGAAACTATCCAGGAAAGAACTGAGCCTGCTTTGGGGCACCTGAAAAAAATTAAGAGGAAGACATGAAGGGAGGCTCCACTTTTCACTTATAAAAATATCCTCTTAAAAAAAACCCCAAACCCTTACTTCTAATGTTAAGTTTCCAGGAACTACTCTGGAGTGAATTACAGAGAGCCTTGTGAAACTTCTGGTGGGTAAATAAACAATCCCACATAACTGCAGCCTCATCACAGCTATTCTTTAACCAAAAGGCTGCTTGTATGTAGCTAATTAGTATATGACTAAAGCAAAGAGAGCCACAAACAGTCCCAAAAAATTCTTTCAGGCTTTAATGTGCTATAACAATTTTTGAAAGTGAATTTGTCCATGGTGGTAGACGAAGAGTGTTTTAACAAGCGACTGTCAATTACTTTGGAGTAAAGTCCAATTTTAGATGAGCACTCAGGAGAATGAGCTATGGTATGGAGCTAGCAGCAATTCACAGATCCTAATTTTCCATGGGATCAAACAATATTATTGCTCCAGTACCAGTCTGTGCCTGAGTAAACCTAAAAATGGTACTAACACAGAAAAAAATGGCATAAAACACATCCTCCACCACTTTTTTGACTTAACACCCATGTAAACACTAAAGCTATCACAGAGTTGAACTCTGCCAGGTCTCTGTGGACTGAGAACCGTGTCCCCTGGCTTCCCTGCAGAACAATAAAGTCACCAGAGTAAAGCCTCCGTGTGGCTAACCAGCTGAATGCTAACTACTGAGACTCTGCTTAAACACCTATTTCATAGACGTTGCTGTTTTGTGCCAACTCTTACACTTTTTAAAATTGAGAGCTTTATATGTTCCATTAAAAAAAAAAAAAAAAATAGGATGACTACTCATCCATACCTGCATTTTTGGGGAAACTTTACTCGGAGCTAATCACAAGAGGTGTAGCTGACAGGGCAGGGAGCTGAGACATGCCAAATAATCTCAGCGCATTCCCTTCCCTCCCTATGCTGCTCATTTTGTTTTCGCTGTGTCACCTACCGAGAGAAGAGGCTTCTCTGCCTCACTTGGTAGATTCACGAGTGCTTTGCAGGTAAATTCCAATGCCAGGAGTGGCTTCCAAGCCTTTGCTGTAATACAAATGAAAGCGATGATGGACAATTACAGAAAAATGTTCTGAAATATTTTCTCAGTTACTACATCTGCCCCTGAATTTGCCTGCCAATTACTGCAGTCCTTTCTACAATAATTTTTTTCTTCAGAGGGTGTCACGAATGCAGAGCTGGGCCGGGCAGAAGCAGAGAAGCTGTGTTTCCAGGCTGTATTCCTACTTTCTCCCAGAAATTTACTGGGTGACCTACAGCAAGCAAATCACATCCCCTTTCCCTGTCAGTCCTCCCAATTCCAGAACAGGGGAAATCTCTCTCTTCTGTAAACCACTCTCAGACCTACTGATGATAAGTGCAATCTAAGAAGTAGGTATTATTACAACCTCTCCTCTTCGCTGTAGGAAATCCCACACAGATCAGACATCAAGAAAAGGTGGCTATAACTAAGGTTTGTATTGAAATATCTATATAAAACAATGCCATATAATGCATGACACAAAAATATATTTTTTCTTTCCTTTCTCTTACTGTTAAATTCATCTGAAACCCGAACCCTACAAGGAATTATATGCATGCTTAGCTTTAATCGCAAATAATCCCATTGATATCAATGAGAATACAAGTACATTAAGAAATAAGAGCTTTTGCTGTTTACTGTAATATTAGTAGGCACATGAACCAACACATATCCAGCCACAAGTATGGTCTTTTAATATCTTTATGGACTCAACCCAATAGATGATACCTATCTTCCGGTCCACTAAAGGTCACTCTGTGACAGGCTGACCTATTTTGAGAATTCCCAAAACAAAAAAAGCATTCCTGCTACATGCTGCAGTCACCATAAAGATACTGCTTACCATGGCTGATGAAACCCTCTGCCTCCATCATTAGCATGATGGCAAATCGTAACACCGGGGCCTGCCCCATACTCTCTTCAGAGCAAACAACATACACAGAAATTGTAGCTGGTCAGACCAGTGTATTTTTTGTAGCTGACTTTCTCTTCCCCTACCCCAGCAAAAATGTTTTCACCCTTCTAAAATAAATTAAGAGTGATAGAAAGTTTTTTTAATAACTACATTAAGATAACTTGGGAAGTAGATAAAGTTTTGCATAATGTTGCAATCTTAAAAATGATGCATGCAATGTCTAACACCTCTGCCATTTTATCAGTCTACCACTCCTCAGTAGGGCCTGAAAAATGCAGCAGATGCTTTCCATTCCCATTCAATTTTGGAAGTCTACCAATGGCAGCAATTGCTTGAGAGTAGGAAAAAAAATAGCTCTTGAATAAAGATTAAAAATTGAGGTTACTCAAATCCCTCCTAACTTTAGAGCTCAGTATTTTTCATGTTATTGGGCATCACAACACTCAAGAATTGTACAGGCCAGCCACTAGCCTGCTCTCTCATGAGGAGATAGTCTGCAGATCAATGTGATTTAGCAGTCAAGTAGTCCTGACATGCTACTCATCTGTTAAAAGTGCCCCAAGAAACTGAAAACACCTTTACCAAAATATCAGCCGCTAGAGGAGGCGTTTGGTATCCTACTTAAACCATGCTGATAAGAAAATTAATTAAAAAAAAATTTAAAAGGTTACAGGAAGGCTGTAAAAGCATATTTCCCACAGTACTTCAACTGCACATTAGGTCCCATGCAAAGCTTTAGGAAGAACAATGCTTTCTTTGCATATAACCAGACAAACTGCAAAAGCAAACTCCACGTCTCCCCTTCCAACTCCTAGGTCTACCCCCATCAAACCGTACGATTTCTACAAGCAGAGAGGTAGTTTTATATGCCAAGAAGATGGCTAAATTACCCACTAGTTTTGATTTGCCTGTACAGTCAGACAGCTCTGAGCATGCCTAAACCTGAACCTTCAAGTGTGCCAACCTAGAGCCTGACAGGCTCACGCTCAGGCTTGACAAACAAGCAAAAGAACGACCTACAAAATGGTTCCTATTTACAACTGCCTGCCTCTTTACAGATCTGCCATCACCAGATTTAGTGTTCCAAAAAGTCTCCAAAAGGACCTAAAAAACAGCTATCGAGTTAGGTCCAACTGCAAGCAAAGCAGAAGATCCTACTTGGCTCAAGCCACTCCAACAACTACTAATATTAAAAACATATCTAAAGAGAAACGAATACATATTGCAACTCCCAGATCAGGTATTCCCATCTTGCACATGGATGTGTAATGAATACAAAACTCATTAAAAATGATAACCTGACTTGATGGGGTTGGGTGCATGCAGCAACGTTAGTTGGAGAAGGACACAGGATGGATTGTGCCAGTGCATTAGGGGTACTGTAAGTTCTACATACCTTGTTAAATCTTGTTGGTTTGGGACCGGGTGAAGCTGCTGGCAGCGCCAACAAAACTCATAACCCCCACCAAAATCTCTGTAAAAATAACTATAATTGGTGAATAGGCTTTAAAAAAGCCTTTACTTCTCAAAAGCTGCCTTCAAAGATGTGGAGATTGAAGGTTTTAGTGAAGCTGAATGCCTGCTCAGAGGAGTATTTTAAATACACAACCTATTCAGAACCAGCATGGCCATGTAACTGGGACAAAACAACCAAGTACCACTCTTTTAATTTCCTCTGCCAAATGGATCTACTTAAAGTGGACCAGTAGTTTATTTACAACAACTGTGGCTGAACAAATGGATAGTATCCCGTCAAAGGCAGGATCGGCACAACCACCTAACTTTGCAACAACTAGAACAGTTACTGCAAATGTTCAGGAGCAGACAATACTCAGTCCACTGGATTTTTTCTGCAATATTTTGGTGAAGTGATTTAACAGTTACTCTTATAAGGTAAAAGCTCCGTCCCCTCCTCAAGTTCATGCCCCTAACTGCACYATCCCTTTAAGTGACCAAAGAGGTCACTAAGTTCTGAAGAGAGTGGCTGTACTGAACCATCACCATCCTATGTTATCAATGGTAACATTAAAGATTTTTAAAATGTAACAGCAATCCTGCTCATTACTTTATTCAGCCTTGCAGCTTTTTAAAATCTCAGTCTAAATCCCTTCTTTCCTCCTTACCTTCTGCTAGCATAACTCAACGAAGCATTTTGAGGTTCTGGGAAAGAAACTCACTGTATAAGACTAATTTCTATTACTTAAGTCATTCACATCTCAGGCATAACTGTGGCCTCTCCACAAACTGGGTGTCAGACAAATAATCTCTTTTTTTATCATTAGAAATGGAAAACACAAGGCATCCTACACTACTATCATAAACACAAACACTACACATGGATATTTGTAAGTTGTCACTGTTTTATAGATGCCTGCCTTAGCTATCAGACAATAAATCTCTGTTCTTCCCTCCCATGGTCAGACTTGTGTAGATAAAGGCAGCAATGGAGCCTCAGCAGCTCAGAATACATAACTGACAGCTGTCTGCAATGATCTGTCCTCTAAGTCCACTTGGATCCACTGGCTTTGGTTAGGATTAAACTGAGGTAGAGAAAGAGTGTAACAGTATGGCCAAACAATGGCTTGTGAGCCAGACTTACACGTCACAAGCCATTTGACTACACTTGCTTTCAGCCTGGATGGTTTTTCCTCCYGACCACGCAGATTTTAGTTCTGCAGTCTGGAATAGGAAAGTTTATTCCAGATAGGTATATAAGCAAAAATAAGGTGATGTAGGAGCTGGAAATTAAAAATAATAATAATGAGCACACTGTAAAGGAATGTACTTTGAACTTCTTTTTGTTAGAACAACAGAATGGTTTGGGTAGGAAGGGACCTTTAAAGATCATCTAGTCCAACCCACCTGCCATGGGTGTGATGTTTCCCTTTTTCCAGTCACTGGGGACTTTGCCTGATTGCCATGACTTTTCAAATATGATGGAGAGTGACTTGGCAACTGCATCAGTTCTCCCTGCTCGTGATGATTCTCTTGATGAAAAAGGCCATCTCCGTCAGCATGGCAGTATGAGATCCCAAAGGCAAAAGATGAAGAGTTGAAGCCTCATTTAGTAGTCATTTAAGCAAAAGAAACTTAATCTCCAGGGTTATCAGCACCTTCATGCTTCCTTAGGAGCTGATAACTTAGCAGCATCTAGGATAGGAGGACTTCCCCTCCCACGTTTTAAAACCAGGAACATTGTGTTTCTGATATTACAGGACATTTGATGCTGGGAAGGTACCAGCCAATTGACAGGGATGGTGGTAAGCTGCAGTGGACCAGCAATTTTTCTGAAAGGTGCTCTTTCAACCTGAGTACATGAACATAAGAAAACTGCTGACCTTGCATTTGAAAGGAAAAAAAAAAAAAAAAGTGCATCATGCATTTCCCTGGTGCAAAATTAGGCCTTCTTCAGAGACAGCAGGGAATAAAGACTGTGTTCTCCATCTCTGCCCTCCTGAGAAAGCAGCATCCTTTCTGGTGGTTTTAACAGAAAAACTGGGCTCAGAGCAGCCAGAGAATTGTGTTGCCACGTTCCCTGCTCAGAGGGCAAGGGGAGAAAGGGTGTGACACTTTTCTCTCCCCTAAAACAGAGCACCAGCTGCCATCAATCCACTTTAGGCCCTGTTTATATTATCATATAATACAGATATTTTAATGGTTCTTTTGCTGTGTTTTCATTGTGTCTATATTGCAAATATTACTAGATCAGGCTGGTTGTCACCAGGACCTATCCAGGAAGGACTGGGTTGGAAACACCTGTCAGAATACTGTTATTTTTAAGCAGTAAGCAGAGTCAGGCAAATGACCTATTTATTTTGAAAAGATTTATTCAACAGCCCTTAGTCTTAAGGCATCATTACAGATGCCAGGCATATAAGAACAGACGGTATGTCTTATCTTTCTAAATACTGGGCTAAGTGCAAGGATTGCTATTCCACTTTACTATGCAAGTAAGTAAATGTAAAATAGATTTCAAAATCAAAGTTTTGCTCAGCTGTTGCCATCTGAGAAGATAACAAAGTCCAAATGAAAAACATGTTTCCCAGAGCAAACATTTCCAGCAGCCACCGGTACTGGTTATCCTGACTTCTGGATGATGAACCTAAGACATCTTGGGGCTGTTTCTAACAGACTGCACTCCAGGTTACTCAGACTGCAAATTCAAGTACTCCATGCTAATGTAAAAAACCAGGCCTATTCTGTCTTACATTGGACACCAAGAATGAAAGCGGACGAAGCCCATGGTCACCTCCAATGCCAGAAGTGTACCACTCCCGTTTATAGCCTCATCACTTAACAGTGAATTGTCACCAGTATAGAATCCATCTTTATCTTTTCCTGTGAGTTCCTCCCAGATTTTTGCCACTAGAGAATCATAGCTTTAGAAGAAGACAGAAGTCAGGAGTTAATTTGCCTTCTCCATCCAAATTTTATGAATCTGATTTAATGGGGACAAAAAAATCTCAGTCCTTTATATATTTGTATCTGTCACCAGGACTAAACCTAGAGAGATCTATACAAACACRCTGATCCCACTTGCAGCTGCACACAATTGCACTATGCCTGAGAAAAATTAGCAAATTACTCCAAAGACAAGTACGAGCAAGCCACCGTGGTCTCTAAATTCATCACCAAATAACAGACTAACCAGTCTTCTGTTGCTAATCTGTGTCGGAGCCTGCAAAAGACAGTAAATACTGACTAAGGGCTGTTCTCCCTAGCAACAGAAAGGTTCACAAAGCTTTATAGCTTCTAGCATAGCTAAAAAACATCCATGGTGTTTTCAGCTAGAATGACTGTGGTCTCAGCTTTTCCCCTCACATCCTGTACCACTTCTTTCTCTTATTTAGGGATTATGAGATTATTTAATAATTCCATATTCTTTCTGGTAGCTTTCCACTCCTCTCACTCACGGAATAAAGGTGAAGACAAGACAATAAAGATCCCTTTCTGTCTACACATTTCACTAAGAGGGAAAGCTAATAAACACAGTAACATTACTTGAGCCATGAGAACAGCTTGCTYTATTAGCCAGTGTCGTGCAGCCTTTATCATTTAGGATAGTTACTATAATATAACAGGAACGCTAGTTGCCCCAAACAGAGTCTTTCTAACTGGTGTATAATGCTATGCTGAGAAGAAAAAAAAAAGAAAAAAAAAAAGGAGAAACTTCTTTTATGCTAACTGTTGAACTCATGTTGTTGAAGTGGTGGATTGCACTCATCTGGAATAACAGGATTAGCAAATGCATTTCATTATCTTTCCCAGTCAGGTGTGTTTTCTGCAATGCTTTCTAATTAGCAAAGTAGAGCTCCTTCTGGGTTGCAAACATTAGTCGAGGGAATGGTTAAGTTCAGTTAAACAAAAAGCCAAAGCTCTTTTTGCTTAGTAGAGAAGAAGCAGGTCAAATGTAGGTTTATATTTTTATTACAGTTGCACTTATCTTATGAAGTTTCAAGATGTAATCCCAACAGTTTGGCCTTAAATGCATAAGAACACTTTCCACAGTTCAAGACTAACCCCAGAGGAGCGGGACAGGCCCTCAGCAGCCTTTGTTCTACTAAATTACAACAGGGCGTGTATACATTCAGGTTTGGTTTTTTTTAACTACAGGATTAAGCTACTAAGTGCCTTGGCTTTCAGACTGTTTTTCTTCCCTAAGCCCCATTCCCTCCCCTCTCAGTGAAGTAACCTTTTTGACGCCTTTTTAATAAAGTGCAGTACAAGCATAAGGCAAGTTCTTTTACTACACTGAGCACTACCCACAAGCTTCAGAAAGATCTACGGTTGCCTTAAAATTAAAGGTGAACGAGTTATCCCTGGTCCTGCATATGTTGATGTTGCTGTACCACTGTGTCAAACACAGGAACTCTTTTCCTGGGGAGTTATTCTCCCACTGCAAATACTGCTTTATCACATCTACCCAAGCTCTTTCTGTTAGCTTCTCCACTTGTGATGGATGCACTCGACCCCTTAGCCAGACTGGCGGTGGTTTGGTGCAGGCTCCGGAAGAGGTAAAGGCCTGAGCTGTAGCCGGGCCGTGAACTCCTCTAGTTTCAAAACGTTCTCTGAGAACCCTCAAAGGAGCCGAGTGGCACAGTGAGCATCGATGCATATGAGCTTGGAACACCGATCATGCAAGTAACGCATGAATAGTGGGTGGCTTTTCCAAGACTCATTTATCAAGGAACAAAGAAAGTTGTGGGTACAAGAGTCTCATGCATACCTTTTCCAACGCATGGAATTTGACTACGAACCAACCACTTTATTCCATAAATATGACAGCCTAAGTGAGCCTTCTCTGAGCTCTCCCTGCTAGGCAGTGTGGCTGCATGGTGGTGATCTCCCCTTGAGCTGGGACGCCTCTCAAAGTTGCTCCTCAAGGCAGAGAGACCTTTTACCAATGGCAGATCTTTGCTAAGTGACCAATATCATGCATAAACTTGTAGTATGGTAACTTTGATTTTGTCTTGGTAACTGTGATTGCATGCTGAATCAATGTTAATGAAACATTACATAAATTTTGCATATGTAATCCCTTAGACATAAACCATTGACCAAGTCTGAGACTAGATTTGGACCTAGCCGCACCTAGACTCTTCTCTGAGGAGGAGTTTAGAAAGCAAGGGGGTCCACTCTGAACCTCGTGACTCAACGGGAGGGTCCTCCTTATCCTTTTGTGTCCCCGATCTCTCTGTGAATCATTCCAACTCGAGTCTAACTCAATTTTCCTTTGTATGTTTCTTCCATGCAGTAATTAATAGAGTGAACCTTGCCATCAAACTTAATGTTAAGTCACACTTTTACAACATCATATTAAAACCACTTTTGCTAATACCTTTGACGGTGATTCAAGCGATCTAAATCACTCATCTGCGACACCACTTCTTTCCAGTTTTGTTTGTTTTTATCTCCTATTGCCTGACTGGTGCTTACCTAGCCAAGGATGGCAGCACAGACCAAGCTTCAATGGACCACACCAGTGGTGATGGAAAACACTGACTGAAGCTTCCTACAACAAATCTGCACAACATACAGTGCAATATCCTCTCTGTAAGCCATATGAAACTGAGGTGACTTTCAGAGCCATCATTAAAAAGCAAAAATGCCAATGTGCATTCTACTCCTGCATCTTACTGAAGTCCTGACACCCAAGTGCAAGACGGGAAGTGATTCCAGTTTTAATTCGAAAATGGGTCAGTTAATTTATCCATTCATCTTCACTTGTTTTGACAAGGATGGTTTATTTTTAGTGCAGAGATCGAAGTGGCCCTTTTCTCATGCTGTTCTCATCTACTGAGCTTAGTTTCTGAAATCTGTGGATACAGCAGACATTCTTCRTTAAAAAAAAAGTTTGGCCCTTTGAGATTTAAAATGAAGTCTCTCAGAGCTGAATGTGGTGGTCTTCCGGGGTTGTTGGCGGTTTTTTTTGGAGGGTGGGGAGTGGGTGTTGAAACATCCAGTTAGAACTACAATTTGGAAAATAATGAGGACACTAAAAATAAGAAAACTACAAAGATTGATCCTCCTTTTTAGCTGTACAAAATAAGCACTGCCATTCCTTTAAGGATAACACAAACCATACTTCATTGACTTAAACTCCAGTTGCTCACAAACAGTAACTCAACTCTTAATATCTAAAGAAACTGTGAGGTCGGTATTAGAAAAAAAGTTTGTTGACCATGTGCATGTAAACTCAGGAGAACAAGTCCAGAATCATCACCCTTCCAGTAAAAGGGAAGTTCCCTGATCCAATAGTAAGAATCATATCAATCATTAATATTTTACTATCAATTATTGAATATCTAAGTTGCGTGCACTGCTTGTGACAATAGTTTTTAGTAAGACTTTAACTAAGGCTTTCTTACATGTCCTGAAAATAATTTTAAATATTTACCTATTGCTCTTTATTTTATGAAGATTAAACTTCAAGTTGGATTTATATTATTGGAACAGATTTGTCTTTATTTTCCCATTTATCGACACAAATGACAGAAAGATGCTCAAACACTATGTTATTGATTTTTGGCACGGTGTCATTCTGTGTTCACATCTGTAATCAGAGAACCAACAGCTGAACGACTATCCTCATTCCAGGAAAATTAATTTGGCAAACCAATGCAAGGAGTTTGATAAAAATGATTTCACACAAACTCAGTTCAATAAACTGTTGCCCTAATTAACACTAGCTTGGTTTTTTTGAACAAGCTCCAACACAGAAGTTCAGCACAATGCCAGGAGAGTTACATAAAGGCTGAGCCTGTCTTTTCTGTGTGTGTAGACTGAGCCTTGATGCATGCTTTTTTTACGATAGTTAGAGATTGGTGGTAGCTGTGACTACAGCATAAAGTAATTATTAATAAAGCGTCAATATGTTTTACACATGGATTCTGTATTGTATCTGAGAACATAAGAATCACCTTTCTCCTACCAAAGGCTGTCTGGAATATGGCCCCACCACGTTCCTTTACAAAAGGAAAATATTCTCATCTCCACTTTACACATGGGTAAACTGAGGTACAGCAAGGTTAATGGTCTGCCGTTTCGGAAGTGGGTGTCAAACACCTGCAGTAAACATGGATTTTAACAGGATTTGGAAGAAGCTCAGCACTTCTAAAAACAAGCCCAGAAGACTCTTTGTAGGAAAGGTTTTAAATGACCTCTCACACTCTCACCATGCAGTGCTCTGGCCACCCAATGATGCTACTTGGCTACTTCCACATCATTTACAAGCTAAAACTCTGTTTCACTGCACCTCGGACATTCTTCCAAACAAAGGGCTTTTCTCTTTCTTCTTTCTCTCTGTTCCCCCCCCTCCCCGACTGCTGGCCTGTCCCCTCTAGTGTGGTGGGTGTCTTTGGAGCAGCTAGGACAACGTGACTTGCAGGACGCCCCCACTCCTTCACAACCGAGGGGGAAACGCTGGTGGCAAGCAATCTCGGGAAGGGTGGAGGGGGGGTCAGAAGACGAAAGCGGTGCTTCCAAATCCTCATTACAGTTAGCAGGGATTAAGTAATAGTCACTAACCTCTTCAGCTCACAGAGGAGAAACGTGCTCCTGTTTAATTCTCCTCCGCTCCCTGCAGCTCCTTCTTATACAACACTCTGCAGCTCCAGCATATCAATGCACCGCTCGCCCTGTTGCTATCATTGCAGCAACACCCCCTTGGCCAGGAATCCAATAAGGACACTATAGGGGCGGGCTATATTCAGAAGCAGCTGCAGCAGCAGAAAGGCTGGTACAGGCGCTGAGGCTGGGAGCTTTCGCATAGAAAACACCAAGAAAGTCTCCACATGGTTAGCAAGGGGCTGACACCTCCCTGGGGACCTGTGCAAGACCCCGGTTAAGCCCACGCAGCGGTCAGCCCAGCCAGGCACTACCCAGAGCCCAGTCATGCAATGGCTTGCAGACACTAGTACATCAGCAGTGCTCGTGTCCGCCCAGCTGCATCCATAGGGTTTACGCTGCAGGCTGAGTCCATGCTCAGGAAATTGAGAGTTTCAGCAGTGCCAAGCTGAAAAGAAATCATTCTGTGCCTGGCTTCCCCCAAGCAGGCAGTATACAGAAAGCAGCCACGAGGACAGCCCAGGCCGGGTGTTACACAAGCTCTTACTCAAGACTATTTGTCTCCCTTCCTACAGGGATTGCTTCCTGGCCCACAACATACTGTGCACTAGCTTTTCCGGGGAGAGCCACTTTTTACCCAAATCTTACTCCCAGCCTCTTTACTTGCCATTTCTTATCTACATGCAACAGAACTTTCAGCTGCTCAGGGCTTGGAAGATAAAAGCCTGGGAGGGTGCAGCTATTTTCCCCCAGACCAGTAGTTCCTGCAATAAACTGTACAAAATGTCTGAATTCCACAGATCATTCTATACCATGCTGATGTTGGGCATTCACAGACTATGACAGAACCTAAAACTGTGTCACATTGGGACTACAGGTACAAAGGATCAAATTCTGTACTCATTCACCTCAGACGTAAAGTAGAAATAACTCTGGAGAAATCAGTAACTCCTTTTTTTGCACCCAAGAGTGTTTAATTCAACCTGTTTCTAGCAAATCTTGGGGCATGCTATGTGTAAGTAGTAATACCATAAGCAGTCTGTCTCCTTCCTATAAAACTTAAAAATTCAATGTGGCTCTAGATTCCTTAAATTCTTTATTCTGAAATTCTGCGAGTTGGGATTGTAAGAGTGATACACCCTTCTTTCCATTTTTTCCCATTCATTTCTTCTGACCAGTTAACTTCCTTACCAGCAAGACTTCAGGAACTCACTTGGCCTCCTCCCAGCTACATTTTCTTTTCCAGAGTCATGTTTTCTGAGCCAGTTATGGCGTTTTAACTCGTGCAAAACTTCCGTGGTCTAACGTAACTTCATCTGCACATGGGCTTTATACTGACATTACTATGCTGGATGTTTCAAATATGTCACAGGATGTTTCAAAATTCTTTCCTTCCCCTCTCAAAACACATTGTATTACCACAGGCTAAAGCACAGATCTACGTATCAGCAGCTCTAATTACAGTCGTTACACAACTAATAAGGAGGAGCTCCAGAGAGTAAGTGAAGAATTACATACAAGACTAACCACCAGGAAGTTTAAAGTCCGTCAAAGCATGAATGAAGGTCTGCCAACATATGTGTGGTATTACATAAAGGAGGATTGGCAGACCAGGAGATACAGCATTTAAAGATCTACATCATGAGTTCAACATATGGGACTGCTAATGACTAGCACGTGACTGTATGCTTAGCATGAAGTAATGAATCAACTAGCACATGATAGGAAATCATAATGAATAGCAGAACATATGAAAGAATGCATATGGGAGTGATTAGAGGCAGATGTAACTCAGAGCCTTTGGATTCAGTAACAGTGCTCACATTTGTACAGCCACGTGTTCTACCGGATGCGGGACCTGTCCGATCTCATAATTAACCTTGTAAAAAAATCAGAAAAAACCCCTACTTTCCAGATGGATCAGCTCCCAAAACCAGGTGGGAGTGGCAACACACAGCCAAACAGGAGGGCACAACTGCCTCTTTCCACCACACTGTGCAGTTAGGTTAGCTTAAACCAGTGAGGTAACTACTTGCTGTTTGATCCCTGTATACAGCCTCAAGCTCGCCCTGCCATAGGTTTGTTTATTTATTCAGGTGGCTAGGTAACAAACCCAACATTTAACTGAACTCCAGACCTGGTCAAGATCGGGGGGGTGGGGGGAACGGTTCCTCCAGAGGTGGAATGAGACATGGGCTCTGGAGGAGCCGTTTGTGGCTGTGGGTTGAGCGGCCGGCACGGCAAAGAGAAGCTAGGGTCCCCAGGGTGGTGACGGGGCAGGGGGAAATGCCAACCTTGGAAGAAGCAGCAGCAAATAGCCCCCAGTGTGGATGTAGCTCTACTGGCGTATCGATGTCTTACACAGTCTGTTTCTCTTTCCATATGGAAATAGCAGAGAGAGTATCTATAAATAACAAGTATCTTTCAATACCAATAAAACTTCACCAAAATTGGATGGATATTGTATAGCTTTCATCATTGCAAAATTACAAGGGGAAGGCTTGCAGGGGTAGTCAGGCCAACACAGGCATAGCTGGGAACCGTAGACAAGCTTTTTGGCACAAAATCCTTCTTCAGGTCTGAAACGTATGAAATAGATTTTTCAGAGAGTAATTAGATATGTAGGAGTCAGACCACCCCTGAAGGTAAAGGCAACCGATTCCCACAAAGAAGTGATGTTAGTGCAAAGGCAGGAGGAGAGAAAGAGAGGTTAAAAAACCCTGCAGCTTTGCATACAAAACAACCTCTTAACAGGGCTTCTTAGGAGCGTAGGAAGAGTTCCCACTAGGCTGGGCCACCCACTCCCTTTTTTGTCCTGTATTTCTCATTGTCTATTTTTTGGTCATATCTGCACATCGTTTTGTTCTGCTGATTGTCTTTCCATGCCACGTTTCTCCCTGCTCTCACCTTCCACAGTCCCACAAGTGTTACAAGTCCTAGCAAGCAGATGCATTAATTAACTTCAGCTACAACCTAGCAACCTCTCACTTCTCAATTATTTTGTCAGGAACAACTAAGCAATGCAAAATAACATAATCATCATTCTGAYGATAGGAGTTGACTAGCAACTACTAGAAGCCCTCCATGGGAAGAAAACAGTTTTATTTGGGAGAATTCAATAGCAGATAATATTCCACTAAATCACAATGGTAAGCCAAAAAAATGTAAATAAGAAGCTGGAAACTACTTGGATAAGAGAACAAACTGACTTGGGAACAGCCCTGAGAAGAATGCCTGATTCAACTCCTCAGCCAGGAAGCGCATACAATAAGTATCAAAGCAGGTACGATGCACTAAGAAACAGCAGTGGAACGCACTCTGAAATTATTGGTACACTCGTCGTTTAATTTCAGATGAGTCAAAACTGTGAGCCAAGGCTCAGGATGCTGTAATCTAGCAGCGCTCACGCACGCTTTACGAATGCTACAGCCTAAGTGCTGAGCTCAGTGAAAGCTCTGGACAGCTCGCTTAAATAAACTCTGACAAGGACATCAGCTTACGTGGTACAATGGTGAGGGATAAATTTGGAATGAAAAAGATAAGCTAAAGACAGCAGTAATTAAGTTAAATATGCATATCGGTGTACGGGATCAGATCATCAGATTAGATCCAGAGAGTTTTCTTTGGAGATTGCTGGATAGACGCTTACAGAAATTCTGTTGGGTTTCTCAATTTTGTTTTAATGCATAAGGGTGTTTTTATGGTGTCCCTTGGTTTGGGGCTTGGCCTGGAAAAATAGTAAAACACCACAAAAGACAGCGGATCTCAGAACAAGGCAGCAAGTTCAGGTGTGTTTTGGATTATAAGGATGGAGCTGACAGGATTTGGGTTGTGGGGACGCCTGTGCTTTGGCATGGCAGTGGGCTGGGAACCGCAGCCATCTCTTCACAGGTTTCCCCCAATTCATCCCCACAGCCGAGGCCACGGTTGCTGGACAGCCGCCACCTCCGGCGGAAAGGGCGAGGCACAGACCGAGGAAACCCCCAACCCTGCCCCCGAGGAGAGGGACCCTCAAAAAATACCCCCTGGTTTAAACACAGGCGGGCCCAGCGCCGCCTCCACAAGCGCTGCAACACCCCCTCCTCCCCTCAGCCGCGGCCGCTCGCAGCGCCGCCCGGCAGCGCCCCCTGCCGCGCCCCACCGGCATCGCAGGCCGCGGCAATGGCGGCCCCCACGGCCCGCTCGTGAGCCCTTCCGCCGACCGCCGCTGCCGTGAGTGGGGAGGGGCAGCCGAGCCCGGGACGCGGTTACAGCCGTTAGGGCGGGGCCCTGCCGCCCCCTGCCCCGCGGGCGGCGCAGCACCCGAGTGAGCCCCCCCCGTCCGCCGGAGGGCTCGGCGCTGCACAAAATGGCGGCCGCGGCGCGGGAGGGGGCTGTGGGGCAGTCGAGGGGCGGGAAGGGGGCGCGGGGGTGGATTTGCACCGGGAGAGATCCGGAAGGGCTCCGGCGGCTCTGTGAAGGGAGCAGTGGCTATGGAGAACAGCAGACACTTATAAAGCCGGTAGGGGTGAAAACAGAGGCACTAACCGGGTCGCATCACGGTGAGGGAAGCTGTGCAGTGAGGTGGCCGCAGGCCTGCTAAGCGAGGAGTCTTAGACCTGTAAGAGGATGAATGTGTGCAGTAATTAGACACACATCATCTCGCAGCACCATTACCAGGACCATGTTAAGGGTAATTGCACTTTAAATACACCTCACCCGCTTTTGGAAATGCGATGCAAGGCAAATTTATCTAGCAAGCTACAAACAAAGCCTGATACACAGAAAATAATCAAGCAGCTGTAAAGACCTGCTCCTCTAACGCTGGTTTCACCTACTTAAATATCATTTCCAGAGACGGTGCTGTCCAAGGGAGCACTGCCAGCTCCCACATGGGTGGGTTTGAGGTGGAGGAGGCATGGGGTGCCATCGCTTCTGCCCCATGGCCAACAGGCACAGAGGACCATGGCAGATAACATCCCTTGGGCTGAGGTACAGTTTAAAACAGGCCCAGGCCCACAGTACTCTGCGCTGTGGAAAACCCAGTGGCAGAAGCACAGCTAGTGGAAATTTGAAGAAGTAGGGCAAGCATAAAGCAAGTCAGCTGCAGTAACTCATCCACATAGTAAGAAAACTACGGTCAGATTTTCTTCATCATTCAGGTACAACTTGAGAAGTGATCAAGTTGTCTTGAGCATGTTTAATATTCTGACACCATGAAGAAAATGAATTGCTATGTATGTTTCTCTAAAAATTGAAACTCTCCAGTTCAAGACTACTCTCATCACTAAGCCAGACAAGGTTTCCCCTATCCCTTCTTATTGGTGAGGCTAGTTCCTCCTGCCTCCCAGCCTAGTTGGTTTTAGACTCAAATCAATTACTTTCTGCTGATTCACATGAACTCTTAAAGTGCAAGAAGGGAGCATTGTAGCATGAGGTATAAGAGTGGGCTGGACTGCTTCTTTTAGAGCCAGTTTTTGATAAACTGAAATGTTGAAACAGAAAAATGAGCCTTCCCGCTTAGGCCAGTCTCACAGGCTGGAGTAATAGCAGGCTGTGACAGCAAGATGGCCCTATTCCACTGCCCAGCTGTAAATCGTGCTGTACCTCTTGTATCAGGTTTAGGGTTCAGCTGGCTTTTTGAAAGTTGGTTTTCCAGTGCGTCACTGGCAGTGCAAACTGGCTTTCTGGACATGGCATACATTGCAGCTGCACAGTCCAGCAGAAGGGAGGGAAAAGGGGTATAAGCACCCCTTCCAGCAGCAACTCACAGCTGCATTTAAATGCTGTGTTAAACTGCACCTGCTCTTTGTTTTGAGTCTAAGCTTTCACTCAAATTTGAGCAGTAAACTGATGTTTCATATTGTGCAGTAGCCTGTGTTAAGGGTTCTCAAACTTGACTAGGGGTGTGGTAGAGAAAGATGCATGCAAGTTGACTGATAACAAAATACTGTCTTTGTGGCAGCTTAGTGCCTAGAGATCATTTTGTCTTAGTTAAGACTTGACAAGAATTGCTGCCCTTACTGTTGCAACGTAATAATTTAAGGTGCTGAAATATCCAAAGTCAGCCAAATTCCATTAAACACAAAGTGCAAAGAAAAGTTATCTTAAACGAGCAATGTAGCAATTTTAAAGTTGTTGCATTTATTCCCCTGAGGAGGAAAGGATTATGATCAAGAGGGGGGTGAAGAGGTTAGTCAAACCTGATGTGTCRTTTTTTGTTAGATGAGCTTTAATTTAGACTACTGTAAATTGAATGAAAAAACATGGAGAATGGAGATAAGGAGCTTTTGGGATTAAGAGAAAAAAATAACCCCCAAACCCTTCATTACTATCTTACAGCTTTTTCCAAGTAGTACTTTGCTGTTGCAGTTCTGAAATTAATGAAGTGTGTATGGATTATTGCTGCACGTATTTTACTTTAAAGCTGTTTATTCCCCAGAAGTCAGAGGCCTTGCATGTCTGTTAATGTAGTACTTTCCAGGCCACTTTTCTAATACAAACTTCTGGGTTTTGACTCAGTGCCAGAGGAGCAAAAGGAGCAAAATAATATCCTTACCTTTGCAGCTGTGACCACAACATAAAATCAAGCAAGGAAGAGCTGATGCTGGGGGTTGTTTTCACTACGCTTAAGATACCTTAAGCATTGGAGCTCACACAAAGGGACAGGCCCATGCATGCCCTCCCTAACAACGTGGCTGTTAGGGCACTTGACCTTTCTTTTATACCTGCCACAGTTTAGCCAGCACAAGTGAATGCAACTTAGCTGTTAAACAACATAGCTCCATGCGAGCATTGCTATTGCACAGCAATTTTTCCTATTTGCCTGTACTACCTTACAGTCTGCAGCACAGCCCTTAGAGCAGCTCTGAGGATGATTTGGTGGCAGCCCGCTTGTGGTTGTTCTGAGAATTAGGAGGGAGCTCTAATTACAGATCTGAAGGCCACATCAGCTCTAGCCTACTTTTGTGCAGACACCTCACTGCTTGTCCCGCTCCCAACTGTACAAGTGCCACAGAAACAGAAGTCAACAACTGATGTGCATGAACACTTGATCTTGAAATGCTTGCATATTCAAGCAAGGGGGAGGGGAGAGAGGAAAAAAGGGACCTAGCTGGATTTTTCTATTTGTCTATAATGCTGTTAGTGACTCAGTGTACAGTTTTGAGCTGTGATTTTGCATAACTGAGAAGGTTGCAGAAAAAGGCTGTATTGTTTCTCAGTTTCTGGAAGTAAGCAGCAGTTACATGACCATAAAGCTAGTGTGGGAGCTAACTTCTTGAAGATGCAGTCTTACTTTTTTCTACTCAGCGTATCATAAGGAATAGAAACTACTTGAGAGTGTACTTCTGAAAAGTTACCTGATACACAAGAAAACTTGAAATTTTATTAACACGGTTCCAGTTGTCAGTTCAGCATTGCTTCTTAGTCTTTTCCCTGTTGTGAGCAACTTGAAAAGCATCACCGGCTACTTATACTGACATTTGCTTTTAAGCGTGTTTCAGGGATGCTTTCCGGTCTTAGAGTATCTTTAGTTAAGTGACAGAATACTTTCATCTGGTGGGGTGGCAGTGGTGGTTTTTTGTTTAACAACTGCACAGCAGTAACAACAGTTGTATTTAACACACCCCCCTTCCCCCAGGGCAGAGTAATTTGCTTTTCTTGGTGTTTACATATTTTCATTAAGTGATTGCACAGCATACCACCAGCTAAAATACATAGTCCCTGTTTCCAGGGCTGTCTCAGAGTACTCTGCATGTCCTCAGTACACAGCAGATAATTTGGAGGGTTTTGCCCTGCCTTTCTCACCCCTCCCTACACCAAATAAAAAAAGTCATTCCTGCTATTAATTTGATCACTACACTAAACATAGTAAGCCCAATTATCCATTACCTAAAAATGGATTCTGCCATCATATTATTAGACCTCTCATAGATCAAGCTGGAGGCACCTGAACAGGGAATGTTTTCCTTTTTCATATCTGTAGCTGTATCTGCTTTGAAGAATGGCTTTGTAAGCTTCTCCCATTAACTAACAAAGAGATAGAAATCTTCCACATCCCTGTGTGCCTTCTCCAGATGTGGATTAACTTCATTAATGGCAGCAGTAATCTCCCAGTCTGTCTGGCAGGTGTTGATCTATGCTCCAGCACTAGTGTAGATTCTCACTTTGATGATGTTAAATGAGTTAAAGCCAAGAGTGTGCTTTTGAAGCAGATTGTCTCCATGTACTGCACTTTGACTTGAACTTGAAGTTTTCAGATGGACCACCACAGGACAATGCCTAACACCCTCCACAACTCATAGGTGGGAAAGTCCATGAGAGCAGGCAAGAGCTGGGCTAAACAAACCACACACACAAAACCCACATAGTGGGAACACAGCCCTCAGCATCAGGTATTTTGATTTATAGACCTGTACTTATTCCTGATGTAGATACAGCCAGCAGTAATTATAACAGAGATCAGTCTAGCATTAAAATAATTAGAAATTGATGTATTGAAATCCCCCAGAAAGAAGACCCATAAAGAACGGCAATATCCATAGGGAAGTTTGATCCAACAGAAGTCTAACAGTCCCAAAGACCTCAGACCAGTGCTTTCCAGTCTTTTGGCACTCTACAGGAGTCTCTACAACTGGTTGTATGATGTTAATGAACACCACAAATTGAAGGTGTAAACACAGGGTGGTACACCGAGATCTGGACTAGTTGAAAAGACATGCTCATCTGAACAACATTCATTTTAATGTAACATGAAAAATCATTCACCTGAGGCTGGGAAATGTATGTAGGGTACTTAGGAGGTAGGAGGAAAGAAGAAGATACTCAGAATGCAGAGACATTTGTAGATACAGGGTGACTAGACTGCCAAACTGAGTTCACTTGGCCAGCTGTAGGTAGAAGGAATACAAGTCTTGCCAGAGACACAAATTAACAGTAAAGCAGGGATTTGTGTCCTGTTCATGGCATAAGAGAACCATGAAAGTAATGTTAACATTAAAACCAGGCACAGAAACGCAAGTTAGAAGATTAGAGAACTGCAAGTACATACTCTGGAAAGCATGCTAGGTAAGAGTGATTAGGCTTGATTAGATGCACTTAGAGGCAATTCAGATGCTTTCCATATAGGTGTGGTTTTTCAGAGATTGCTGCTGGGCTGCTTTTCAGCCTACCGGGGAAAAAAGTATAAGCCAGTAGGAGAAAGCCAGAGCTAGCCAGGTAAAAAGTCAAGGATAATGTAGGTGGACACACAGTGAGGAGAACAAGCCATGAAATACCTTATTTAGCAGCACTGTGTTTTTTCTGAAGTCTTAAAATGAGGAACAGTATTGTCTTAAAAAGTCCTTCAGGTCTTGTCAGTTCAATGCAGACATCACTAAGTAAAGGTCTTTGACTTACATACAGCCTTGCATACTCTGATCTCCTGTATCATTTTCTTCTGGCCCCTCCACAAAATTAGACCACTCCAAAACACATGGTAAGCATCTTTTCAGTGGCCTTCCCAAGCAGTAGACAGGATCATTTTTCCTCTATGCTGCCTGCCCACCATTATCTCCAGCCATAATAAAGGCAGACTCTAGAGAAACATTTGCCATGTATGATGGGACTGGTTGTCCAGTAAGTATGTTATTAATGAGTATTCAGAGGAAGGAGACACAGCCTGTCTGGCTAAACAAGTGACACGGCACTGTTTTCACATGACTTCAAGTATCAGGCATTTAACTTCCAGTCAATAAAAGCTTTAGGCTTGAATTTTTGCCTTGGCCCCTTAGCATCGTCTCTCTTTGGGATCCAGAGAGCTGCAACATGATGTAGGTCATACACCAACCCATTTTGACTACTGAGTTTAGATGGAAGAATGATGTTGCTTATTACACTAGGACTGGAAAGCAACTGTCAGCACTTAGAGCTACAGCTTGAGTTGCTGCAAGAAGTTTATGAAAATCATCTGTTAAACAGAAAGCAGAGAACTGCATGCAAGTTATTAGGGCTGCAGCTATCTAAGCTTAATCCTGGCATCCAGGAACATTTCCTTGGGTTTTACTGGATGTGTACATTTGTGGACACAGCTGTACAAGCACAGAGAGAGAAAACTAAAAGCCTACATGCTTCAGAGCCTGCAGTGCAGTTAGAAAGATACAGCATACTAGCACAAGTGAAGAGGGAAAGGTGCTATGTGTAACTTTATCATTACATTTGGTCTAGGCAATTGCATAGACACAAAGCTGCTTTAGAAGTACTGGTTTGCTGTAGTACAACATTTCTACATGTAGCATAGCTGGAAAGCCTACCTTAAGAGATGGTTTACAATAAATAGTACCTCTAAGATTCCCTGTACTGTATAGGAGTACATTAAGAGATACTCAGTGGAAGCCATCACACACCACTTGGAAAAAGGCAAGTAATAGCTTACCAAGAGCCCCATATACACCAAATAACAGGCTTTAGTCCTTTCAAAAAAAAAAAAAAAAATCAAAACTTGTATCCTAGCACATTTTCACTTAGTTTCCTACCTAAAGTAGCTGTAGACTCCTGCTGTAAAATGACTCCTCTTAATACTAGAAGCTCCCAGGTACCTTCTCTCAAATTTTGATGCTTATCACCTGCTACTCTTTATAGCCTTTCTCCTTTGAGCTTCCCAGGTGCAAAGCTTCCAGTTGAAAAATGTGCTCTTTAACTCTGCCTTACCAAGAAGTGGTGAGGAGTGTGTTTCTCTCAATCTTTATCCTGCTAGGTATGGAGGACTAATTCTGAAAAAATAAGTTGTCTGAATTTCTGTTACTTCTTTTTTTTTTCCCATCAGGAATTAATTACAAATTCCACAGGCTTCTGAGTAAATGAAGTGAACTCCAGGGGTGTATGAGTTACAACCACTGTTAAACACAGGGTGTTTCCTTCCCATCTTTATTACAAAATCTACAGTGATCTCCACACTGCTTCCATTTAATTGGAGTTTTGCCACCAACTTAAATAGGTAGCTCAGGTCCAAATTCATTAACAGAATGGAAAGATTTACTCCAAATGTGGGATGTAGTAGAAAGATGATTAGAAGCTGAGCAGTTGCTTTTACATGGTGAGCATGCCCTAGCTTGATGAGGTTATTTCCTGAACCTAAACTGTAAACAAGCAACCGTGCAAAGTTGCAAACCTGCGTATGGGATGCTGGATGCATCTCTTGGAAGTTATGACAAAAGCTAACAGTCTTCACCTCACTGAAGTTGGTGAAACATTTTCTGTGTACTTGACTGGAGCCAAGATTTTGCTGTAGGTGCTTACTCTCTGACTTTGCAGGAGTTAATGCACACTGCACAGTAAATTCCTCTGAAAACTGTTTTAGCTCCACTCCTCACCAGTTCTCCCTTTTCCTTTAGGATAACTGAGTTTTAAAATGCTTTCCTAAACCTTCTTCATCTCCATTCCCCTTTTTAAATGAGAAACTGAATAGATATCCTTCCAGCATTCTGCTTGAGCAACACCATTGGCATCACTTTTACACTGTATTAGTCATAATGCACACTAGTATGATGTCTTCCATCAGAATTTCAAAGCACTTAATAAATATTAATTAAGTATTGCGTCTCTGTGAGGTATGTAAGTAATTAATTTTATAAGCCAACACCATACAAAGGAGAGAGAAGGGCGGATTCTCACATTAGTGCATAGCCTCTTATTCGTTTACAGTTATTTTCTTCATGGGTGTCTAGACSTGAAGTAAGTTCCTTATGCAGCTTTTGTAATGGCCACAGTAACAGGAATATTTGTGAAGCTGAACTGCAAGACACCTCTCATATTTCCATTACGTGAAAGCATGTCCTCTCAAATTTGTTGTAAAATGGAGTTAYGGTAAATCAAGTCAGTAGAGAAGACAGGTGAAGAAGTTGAGACTTGGGCTCCAGCCCTGCCTTCAGTTCATCAGAACAGGCGTTCCTAAACTTCTGTTGTCCTATGTTTGCTTTTCTACAGGTAGCGAAGGACCTTCTGGATGTTGCAGGCTTCCTTTTCCCAGACACATTTACTCTTTCCGCCTGGAAATCACATTTAGGCAGATTTTGAGGACTTCATAAATTTGTCTGGGCGTTCCGGATGTCTGGTAGCTGTAGGGAGCAGACACTTCTGAACTAGTTGCTGCATGTCTGGAAACTCTGGACATTAGCACTCTGAGCATGCACTGCAGTTACAGAACATGAAGCAGCCTAGCAGAAGCAGCTCTACGTGTGTGCTGTGCTGTCCAGCCATGCACAGTAAGTGCAAAACTCTTCAGAAAGAGCAGACTTGATGTAGACATATTGTGCAGCTACTAAGACTCTGTGCAGTCAGCCCCATGCTTTCATGGGGAACTAGGCAGTTATTTGCATGTAGATTATACATCCCCTAGCTCCTGGGTGTGCTGCAGCTGCTGCATATGCACATACTTTTTTCTACCCATGAAATCCTCTGCAGACATATGGCATTCCTACCCCTCTAGTTTGCATCCTTATATCCACACTCCTCCAAAGCAACAATGATCAGGACCCATACTTGTTCCACTTCTCCCTTTGATTCCCCCTTCCCTTCTAATGACAAGTCCTTGCACTAAGACAGTGCTTCCATGAGACACCCTGAGACAATTTCACAGTTTGCTACTGCCAGAAGAGAGAGGTGGCAGTCCCCAGTCCTTTGCCCTCCCAGCAGTCCTTGCTCTTGGTCATCCTGCTGCTTACCTTGTGCTGGTTCTGGCATGTCTTGGATCCCTCCATTAACCACTTTGACCTATTAGCCTGGAAGAAAAATAGCAAAAAGGTGGATAGCTTTCTCTGGAATAGCGAGGTAAATCAGCTGACTAAATGACAGATACAAGGTAAAGGATCAGAGGAGTACCCGAGCTGCTGCAAGTGCAACTGGGAGGCTGGGAGATTGAGAGACTTGACCTCGCACTTTTGCAACAGTGACTTGTTAGATCAGCTTAGCTGCCTGTGAAGCGGTAGTTTGATTTCTTTCTTTTACAGAACAGAGGCCCTACTTTGCCTCTTTTTCTCTCCCTCTTGTCATTTATAGCTATGTCATTCAATCTGAGGAAATTTGGGTGGATTCACAGTTTTTGTCACACCACCACATAAGAATCATTTTTTTGGAATGGTTATGAAGGATTTTCTACGTCATGGTCTTACAGGCAATTGCATATAAACTTTCTTTAATATGCTTCTGTGGCCTCAAACCAGTTGGGTTATTTGTTTTTCCCCAGCTATTCATATGTTGGAGGCTAAAAGCATTGCTATCATCAAGTTCAGAAACCTCTTTGCTTTTTAAACATGCTTATTCTGATTCTAAGGTATCCTCAAAAAAAGCTTTGAATCCCTTGTCTTGCTCCCTTGAACTAGTTTCGAAATTGTACCTAAAGCTAAATACAGCTCCCATATTGTGTGGAAACGGCTTTGAAATTAAACAGAAATTTGAGAAGCTTCTGTTGGCTGCCTCAGAGAGTGTCAAGCACATGATATATTCCTCCCAACCCCCTGGAAAATTAATAAATAAAAAAACCCATCAGTTTTTTCCCTACTGCATAACATCCAGCTAGATTTGAGCTGTAAGAGCAGAAAACCAAAACATGATGAAATTCTGATTATTCCTGCAGTATTGTTTGAGAAATGATGGAATACTTCAGCACATTAATAAAGCAATTTAGACATCCGTCTGCCACAGTGGTGGAGCGCAGAAGATCAAAAGAACATTCTCATCTGCTTGACACACACACCCAGTGTTCGTTCATTAATGGCATACTTTTAGCGTAGGTTATAACTGTACACATCGTACAACAAAGCAGTGCCATGAAGTCCCCTGTCCGTAGGGAATAGAGGGAGCCGAAAAAAAGTCTGGTTGATTAAAGCATTCTCAGCGGCTGAGAACATCACTAACTCCGACATGGTTTGCTGTGAACTTTGAAAGGGTGTGAAGAACAACCGCACACCACTGTCTTCGTTTGATTGTATTGTTCAGAATGAATCCCCCGCTGATAAAATAATTCCTGATAAAAGGCGTTCCAGCCTTCAGAAGTCGTATGCACTCAAAGCATACACAGTGTGTGTGTGTTGAAGTATCAGTGCTCTGTAAAATATGCGCAAATTAGCGGTTTGGGGCTGCCCATCTGTTTTGGTGACAGAAAGTGAAGGTCTAAGTATATGTCTTTTAAACCAAATATGACCCATTTCAGGTTCTGAAGAAGAAAGAGGGTCCATCCTTTCCTGACAGAGGAAAGAGACAAAACCCATTGTGTTTGTCCTGATATTCATTCCATAGGGGTCTCTCTAAAGACCTAAACTTCAACTGGAATGCAGAAAGCATTTGCTTATTGTTTTTACATTTTTAGAAGATAAATTTCCTCACCTCCAGTTTAGGAAAATCCCAGTTGTAATGAGGCTAACAGGGCAGATTCCAGATCAAATTTGTTCCTGGCATGGTGGCGTTGACTTAGTGGCAGTGCACCAGAAACAAATCTGACCCTTTCTCTCTGTGAAAGCGCAAGTGTGTTAGCCAGTTGTTTCAGAAGCACGCAGAGTAATATGCCTTTGGATTGTACACAGCTAATCCTCTTTATACTTTGCTGACTGTAACCTGCTTAGTCTTACATGAAATGTATTCGCCGTCTTTTCGTGAGCCTGATCCAAAGCCTGTTGAAGTCAGTGGAAAGACTCCAGATTTTTTTCAGGAGTTTTGGAGCCGACTCTATATGAACAGCTGGTCTAGCACTGAGTCTTCTAGTTGAAAGACAAGGAAAATAAGCAGCACCAAACCGCATTGGACTCAGCGCTGTATTAAAGATATAAATGAAAGTAATGTGAAACTTGTAAAACCAGACTGGACAAAACACTCTAAAACATGCTGCAGGGAGCAATCTAGTGCTAGCAGGGGAATAAGTTAGCTATTTAATGATTTTTTTTCCATAGCTTTTACTTTTCCACATATTCTGTAATGTAACAGTACTTTTTTTTCCTTAGGCAAATAGCTGCCAGACAGCAGCACTGGAATGAGAAGATATGTAGTGTTTGCTTTTATCTTACATTACAAAAGAAGTATGAATACCTTGTGTTATTCCAAGTATAAAATTACAGGTGTCAAATCATTTGGTGCTTTAAGTGCTGTGCCAGAAAAGTAATCCAATAAAAATAGCTATGTCCTGTCTAAGCTGAGCAGTTAGTATTGTTATTACAGTTCCTTACTTGCATGGCTCCAGAAGTGCAAGATGGCACAAAACAAGTGTAAGACACCGGCAAGAAACTTGCCTGGAATTGCCCAGAGCATAGAAAGACAGGAGGATGGAAACCAGATAAACCTAAGGGCCGAAAGTGAGAATCTGCCTGGTCTGCTTTACAGTTGGTTTGAACTTTAAAAAAAGCTGTTTAACATCTTAGGGGGTGATTCTTATCCAGAGATCCCAAAGAATTAAAGCAAAGGGTGATTTGTGCTCGGTTCTGGATAAGCATGTGGTCGACCCTCTGTCCTAAGGAGCGTACGTACCATTTAAAAAGTAAAAAAATATTTAGCTGAAAAGGTGAAAGAATTTTTTCATCTCCATGTTACAGGTGAGAGTGCAAAACAGGGATTAAGATGGCTTGGCTGAGTTAGACCGTCAGCAGCTGCGTTGCCCGTGGCAGGGAACCCCTAGCTGCTGTCAAGTGCTTTACAAGCAAGCCGTCCTTACCGAGCTGAATAAGCCTTGAGGAAGAAGCTTGCTGTGGACCTGAACTAAGGCAGGAGGTATGAGAACGGGACATAGCAGAGCACAACACGGGTTTTTGGTACATGAATTTCTCCTCAATAGAGCATGAAGAGCCACACACACTTTGTGCAGTTCCTGGAAATTAAGTTAATACTTTTATTGTCCATTCCACAAAAGCTGGGTCTGAGGAAAATCTATTTAGTAGATTATTTCCCTAAAGGGGGCAGAAGACTCACTACATTTAATACTTTTTCCAGACCTCCAGAGCTGCAGTGAAACCTGGACAGAGATAGGCTGTTTTGCTAAATTGGGGACACGCTGCTTCTGTCAGTATAGATGTTAAGAAGCTTATTAAAGGACRTAGCAGCTGACAAGTGAATCTTTAATCCCTGTCAAATCCCTTAAGTTTATGATCAGTGTAAAGCAGTTCATGTAAAAAAGAAACTTTTACTCATCAAATTCATGTGTGTTTGCAGATGAGATGTGTTTACTTGCATGGTGATAATCAGAACACATTTTACTTGTAATTTTCAGGATGAATTTTGGCTGCCTTAAAAAACACTCCCAAAAAAAGAGCTCTCTTCCCCTACTTCTTGAAGACCATGGGAGTCATAGTCGTTGTTCACACTGGTATTTTAAGTAAGTGGCACGTAGGGTGTGGCAGGCTACATAGTATGCCACTGAATAGCAGGCCAAATCCTGATGCTGAGAGGCTGCAGTTGTGTTAAAAGGTCAGAAACAACAAGGGCATGTAGTGCACCAAAGCTTGCCTGTCCTGACGGAGGTATGAGTAAGGGGTTAACAGTCATACATGTTGATTTACAGAAAAACTTTTAATTTGGTTGCTCTTTTTTTCTTTGCAAACCACATGCTCACGCTGAATGTAAATATCTCATGCTGCAATGAGTAAGTCCATTTTAGGTTCCTTTTTCATACAAGTTTCGTTCCTATTAATCTGTGAAAAGACTCTGTACCAAAAACCAGAACCAGCTATGAAGGATAAATTGGTTTTTTTTCAATTTCTGAAAAAAAGAACACTGCAGTAGGTCTGTCAGTCAGTAGATCAAAGGATGCATCTAGTGTACCTCGGTATGCTGTAACGTGAGCTATTTGTTCAGTAGTTAGCTCTAGTTAACTAACATGACTATTCATTCTAAAATAAGCACTCTGACAGTGTTTGCTCCCAGGCAAATACTTGTTCTGCTACAGTTCTTACTCAGCTCAGCTGCCTCTGATCCCCTTTGCAAGTGCCGAAGTTGTAGCCTTTGTAGTCATGAGAGTTAATTATTGCTCACTTTGTTCACTTTTCTGCATGGCCAAAAGCTTTTATGTCCTTTACATGGTTCAGGAGTGGAAAGACTAGCCTGCGTTAAGGGACTGTTTCTTATGCAATATATGATTAATAGTTGCCAAGAAGTGGTCTGCCACATGAGTACTAGCAGGTTGGTGGCTGTGCAGCTGCACTGCTAATTACATAGCTGGGCTGGTTGAGCACGATGCATCTGACAGTGGAGATAGGCTCCAGGGCCCAGCAGGAGATCAAGGTTAGGTAAACTGGGCCACCTGGGAAGTGGTGGCTAGATGTGGCATCTGGGGACAGATGGGATGGACCTGCTGGGGATGGAGGCTGGACATGTGGAGAGTACAGCTACTAGCTGTGATACAGGGCAGTGAGTAAGGAGCAGAGGAAGAAGTTAATAGCAGGCTAAAGCAATTTGTGTAGCAACCAGCTGTGCTCAGCATGGCCCTTTGGTGTTGGGCTGGACTCCCTTAGCTTTGGGAGTGGTTGTGGTAGTAGGAGAGGAGCATATATTATTGTTTAGCTTTCATATCAGTCCAAGAAAACTAGGTTTATCTCCCAGCCCAAAAGAGTTGTGCCCACCAAAGCGGATATTCAAACACAGTGCTCTTTAGAGGTTGTGGCCTGCAGTAGCAGGAAGCTCAACAGAGACCACATACTTTTAGCATCTCTAATCTCTGGGGTTTTTTACTTGAATTATGTTTTTTCCTTTTCAGCTAAATAAACCATAGCGAAAAGCCTTTCACTGTGTGCTAAGATATTCTCAAGTGCTCTTGTTTCCAAGGATGACTTTACTGGGGGCAGCAATGCAGTCTCAGAACAGAGTTCTTACGTGTCCCAGTTACAGATTTACTTCCCATGCTGCTGACAGCTTGATTTGTGAAAGAAAAAAAGGACAAAATAGCAAAACAAAACTCAACCCACAGCCCGTGCAAGAGAGAAAAACACAGACTTGCTGTGCTACAGAGGAAGTGTCACACACAAACATTTCAAAGGAGGAATGCTTCTAGTCTTCATGTACATGATAAAAATCCTTTTACAAGAATAAGTCACATAACTGTAACTATTTTTAAGCTTTAAAAGTTTCCTGTTTAATACCTGTGGGACAAGTCTGTACAGCTAGCTGGAGGCCAATTTTAACCTTGGACCATTGAAATCTATTGACCTGTGGTTTGGTACAGAGCTGGCCATTGTTTTTTTTCCTGCTTTGAAATAAGGGATATCTGGGAAACCTCTAGCACCCACCCCCACCCCCCAAAAAAAAAAAAAAAAAAAAAAAATCACATGACCGACTCTGCGCTAGACCTGTTTTACTTAGCTGCATAGTTTTGCAAAGTAGCCAGATATTGAAAATGTTGCTTAATTAACCAGATGTCAGACTTAGAAACTCACCATGATGCTTTTATACTGAATCTGGTAGATACTAAGAGGACCTTAAGTGCATGTGTAATTCCAGAGCTGTTTCATTCTGGTTTGAGACTAAGCAGCAGTTGTGGAAAGAGAAGGCTGAACTGGGATGTTCTGCTGTTGAACAAACAATTTTATTTCTAAAGCAAAGTCTCATAGCAATGCACTGCAGGGCTCATGATTCATAAAGCCGGTCGAGTGCTGAAGGGAGCTCTGTCTTGATTTGCAGCTTATAAAAACAGGAGTTTGCTAATAAATGCATTCTTCAGAATTACAGCCCAGCACATTCTTAAAAGTGGAGTTCATGGCTTTGTCTTGAACAGTAGCCTCCTATGATTACTGCATACTGTGCTTTTATGATAGGTGAGACAGCTTCCTCCTAGCCACTTAGTTATGTCACCATTCAATGGAGAAAAAGAATTGAGATGACCCAGTCTAAAAGGGGTAAAGCAAACAGCAGAGCACTGCCATTGATGAAACAAACCTGCTTTAAGTGCATTCTCTAGTTAGTCTGAGTCATCAGTCCTCAAATATGTTTATTCTCTTCTTCTTCCTCCGTCTTTCCCTAAACTGTATTACAAAGCAGTGCTTTGACTGGAAGCTGGGGTGCATTACAGGGGCGCCCCTGAGAGTAGGCAGGGATGGAGACTGTGGGGAGGGACTGAGCCAAGGTACTGAGAAAGATGACCGGAGCCCAGGTTGCAAGAGCTGCTTGAGTCAAGTGTTGCTTCTTAAGGCGGGATCTGGAAGGACATACCCAACCATGGGTAAGCCATGCATTAGTCTGGCAACTCCCTTGGTGCCTGTTCCCTGTACTGCCTGTTCTAGCTCCCATCCCTGGGGTTGCCCCTGTTGCTTCCTCCTGATGCAGGCTTTGGTCTTAGGGAGTATCAGACTGGGTGTTCCTCACCCTGTCATCTCCCTGTCCTCAATGCTGGGAATTTCGGTTTTAAATCCAGAATCTTGAGAGGAAAAAAGTATTCCCTGGTTATGAAATGGAATGAGTCAAACATACCTTTAAATTGCTGCATGTATTTCTGGCAAGAGGATCTGAGACCTGCAGATCAGAGCCAAGTGCGGCAAACAGTGACTATCCACAGAAACCAAACTGAATATGGCCACCCAAATGGTTATATTTTAAAACTAGGTAGTACAGGTAAGCAGATGTATTTTGGTAAGGCTTAAGAGAGACACAGAGGAATTGATTTTCCAGAAATACTAAACTAGGAAGCGTTGCTTAGTTGTTCACAGTGCACAATTTTTCCTAAAGTCAGCCAAATATACAGTTTTAGGGATGTACTTCTAGTATGTGTTGAGCTCAGGAATCTGCATTCGCCAATTTAATTCCCTTATCAGAACACGTCAGAAATGTTTTCTTCTCTTAGCATGTCTGTATATGCATGTGTGTTTGTATATGTATCCGTGTGTGTATCCCATTATTAACAGTTAGCATTAACTGTAGGCATCAGGGATGAAATGAACTGTAAAATTTCCATGCCATCTGTCCAAACAGCGGACTGGCTTCAAAAAGAATACTCAGATGTTTATGAAAGCTAGACTGGATGATGAGGATGATGAAGAAGTCTCTTTGTGAGGGAAAAAACTCATTTCTCAACTGGCGAACTTTTTTGAAAATCAGAAATTTCTGCTATCTGATATGCTGTCTTTCAAATACAAGATTCCAGTTTTCTGCTTTGTAAGAACTGTGTTAGAATAGCACGTAGATTGAGCAAAACGAAGTTAATGGTATGATAAAATGTTTTGATACGTTGTCCTAATTCAAGAGAGGATTTCTCACTCCTCCATGGAAGAGAGCTGCTTGTCAGCATGGGCTGAGGCTGCAGAGAGCCCAGTTTTGGTGGCAGCAGCTGTGTCGCTGGTTTTGCTCTTCTGCGAGAACCACGGGGCAACAGCAGCACCAGGGGCAGCATTAGGGTGGCAAATTTGTAGATGAAAGAATACAAATTTGATTACAGTATTGGTTATGCTGTTAGTCAAGTTCAGCCAATTGCATTTATGTTGAGCAACACTCAGAGCCTGCTGGGGCCAGTGGGAGTTTTGCCATCAGGTTCCCTGGGGGGTAGGATTTTGCTCATTGTTTGTTAGCTGTATCTTCACAGGAGCATATGGGAGCAAATGCAAAGGTTTTGAATTGAAGGAGCCAGTAAGCAGCTTTATGCATCTACTTTGTTACACAGGTAAAAGCTGAGACAGCAAAACCCATCTGCTAGGCCTTCAACACATCTCTGTAAAACCCGTGTTAGAGTCAGAGCATTCTTTTCTATTTTATTTATGGCCCTGGCTGCCTGAATGAGTGCATCTGGAGCTCAGATGCCTTATGCCCTTATTGTAAATTAGTTAACTTGAAAAACTGCACACACTGTCAGATCTTTGCTGTGGAAATGCCAGGCTCTGTAGTTGAGGTGCTTTTGTGTGTGCGTATGTTTTTTACGTGAAAAGGCTGTTGAACTTTATGCATAAACACTGTTCTCTGTCTCTTTTTTTTCCTCCCTCTTTTGTTACAGACTGTGGACTAGCGTTGAATATTCAGGGAAAGTTCCCCAGAGAGATTAGGGACATGGACAGATTTTAAACAGGGCCTTAATGCATGGACACGAAAGGACAAATGTTCTAGTGGGAATACAAATGCAAATGCCCTGCTTTTGGGTCAAAATGCATTAAACAGCTGCTTGCATGCTAAAGATGCTTTTAAAATCAATACAGACTGGAAATTATAAAATTTATAAATAGAGATCTTGCTATTTCCTCGGTGTAGTAGCCAAAAGAGAGTAAAAGCACTTCACTGACCCCCTTTGTTATAAAGCATACAACACTGTCAAGTACCAGTGCTAGAGAGAAGAGCATCTATGAATCCCTTTCTGCAGGGCTCAGAATCCCAGATGCTGCTGAAACTTACTTCAGACAGGAGTTGTCCGTGTCCTTCCTGGAGAGCTATGGGAACTGAGACTTAGCAGCAGTAGGAGTTAGATGCTTTGACGTGAGTGAACTGCCGTTATCATCAGTTACCCTGATTACACCATTATGGAAGATAGCCTATTGCTGTTTTTAATAAATCTACATTAAAAGAAATCCAGTGAAGCCATTGCACAAACAAGCAGTAACAGTACATATATTTGGGCCAGCTATGCAACGACTAAACTCAAGTGGAGTCCAACTGTAAAAACTGACAACCTAGATGGGTCAGCATCTGAAACTGGGTTGCATAATAGCAACACGGCAATATCAAAGCTGCGGTGCGGCTTTAATCACCACACAGTTGGTATTTATCATTAAGCTACGTGCGTATTAAAGGAAGGCTTGACAGATTTAAAATAAATGTAATGAAAAAATATTTAAAGTACCTTATGTTTCTGAAATAAAAATATTAAATAGTACCCTACCATTGCTGTACATTTGCCTTATGGGTCCTTCAGCCTGATTCCATGTCACTGCTGAGCCCCAGTCTCTGAAATAGAAACAAGTATCATTTGCAGTATAGAAGTGCAGCAGCGTCCGTATAATCGTGGACCACATTTCATTACCTGTGCACTTCATATGACCCATTGTCTCTGTTGCCACCATCTCATGTTACTGTATTCCCTAAAAAAGCTGCCACTAAATTGAAGCCCGTTGTTTTAGATGCTGCGTGCTTGCAGCTGCTGCAACCATTTGACAGCTTCAAACTCTACATTTCTTAAGCTCCATCTTAGTTTGGGGCAGAAGAACAAGTCTTCAGTGAGAAGCCTGCAGTGCTGTGCTCTGCAGCCTGCAACTTTCCATTGCTGCCTGCCTTCTGCATCATCCCCATAGCTCTTCCTTTTGGCTCCCTTTTGCTTTCTACCAATTCAGATGTTTCTTTCCAACCTCACAGCTTTTCCTGGTCTGCCGCTCCTAATTGTGCTCTTTAAACCATTCCTTGGAGACATCTTCTCTGCGCTAAGAGTTGTTCCCAGGCTTATTCTGCGAGCCGGTTTTGAGGCTGTGTTGGGTGTATGCATCCTGTTTGCCACTCGGAAGACAGTGGTCAGGTCCCACTCTGCAGCTGTAAGAAATAGGTAGAACTGCAGCTGCTGTCTGCGGGAGATATAATTTTGGATTCTTGCAGAATGAAGTGGCCTCTCTAACCTTAGCCTTGCTCTTAGTAATGCCTGTGGTGTAACCACGTTCAACAGTTTGTGGTTTGGATGTTAAAGAGGACAATTCCCTTTGAGAACACGACTGCCGTTGACATAAATGGCAAGACTTCGTGATGTCTGCATTCACACATGGCCATTGAAGCTAATCAGACAGCAAGACCAGTCAGACCCCTCTCTGCAGGCTAGTCTGTACTGAAATTAATACTCTGTGAGACCCTGAGACAGTGCCGCTAGTGTTAACCAGGGTGCCCTTGCATGCACCTGCTCTTCCTCCCTGGCCTAAAATGCACAGACTTCTCTTAAGACGAGTGCTACTGTCTTGTCTCTACTTCTCCCATGCTTGGCTGTTTCTCAGAGATGCTTGAAGAGGAAATGCTAAAGGGAGGGAGCATTTTTCTGAGCTTGCAGTACGTACTTTTCCACAGAAGGAGGGATGCACTGCGCAGCCGTCTTGGGTCTTGCAGCTGCCACCCTGCTGGGGCTGCTCCCCCCTGAGTTATGTGCTACATGATGATGGATTAAAAAGGGGGGGAAAAACCAAAAAAGCAGGACTGGGGAGTGAAATGAAGACACTTTCCTTAGCGTTCTTCCATCCCAAGGGGAAGGTGAACAACGCTTGCGCATGTGTCCAGAAGGTGGCACCGGCAGCCCGAGCCTGCCGGCAGCTCTCTCTGCCCGGCCCGGCCCTGCCCGGCCCCAGCCAGGCGGGCACCGCCGCCCCGGCTGGAAACAGCCTCGCTAATCCGGGGTCTCAGCCTCCTTAAAGGCTCTCAGCTCTTTAAGCCTGCAACCAAGCCTGTGCTCTCCTTGCCTGGCTCCAGGCCTCTGAGCACACGGGTGACCGGCATGGGGGTGACCAATAATCATAGGTGTGACTGGGATCTTGCGACTGGAATAAGCAACTGAGCCTCAGGAGGAGCAAAAGCTTAATGCAGTGGGATCTTTACCTCCTCATTACAAAATTAGTTTTGCTGTTGAAGTGGGGAGAAACCCCTCTGAAGACACCTTTCAGGGTTTTTTTTTAAAGGATGTCTTGCAGCAGCTGCTAGTGCTGTGTGGGCACTGCTGCTCTGTAAGTAGATGTGCGTGTGTTGGTGCGAGCAGTTGAGTTATCACACGCGCTGGCAAGCGTTTCTCAGGTGACACAATTCTAAACACTAAAAGAAGAGATGGTGCTTTATCTTCTCCATTTTGGGGTGTATCTCTGTGGCTGTGAAAGGTAGACCTGGAGCAGGGTTTTGGCAGTGTAATCCAAGGCTTTCAGCCAAAGCGTGGGGTGAGGAGACACCTTGGTGCTGGAGAGCCCTCAGCTCAGTGCCCCTGGGCAGTGAAACCGTTTCACTGCAAAGGAGAGTGGATAAAATTTTCAAGCACGCTTGAGGAGCCAGATGAGTTAGGCTCTTATGCAAATGCGATTCTGGCTTTTACATTTCCTTTCTTGAGATGGAAGATAGCTTTCTTAATTTAGGCAACGGTTTTCCAACCTCAGAAACCACAGGGATCCATGCTGGGTTTTGGGGATATCATGCTCTCCATGTTGGCCAGTCTATCCCCATTTTCCCTTACTAGCATTATTGCTCTTGGTTACAAAAAAAAAAATCTTTCTTCCCTCTTTTCTTCACCCCATCTCATCTCAGCAGGAGCCAAAAAGAGGCTCCTGTGCCTGCCATGCAGAGCCAGCTGCTGCGGTGGGAAGGGGGAGGCAGGCACCAGGCCAGCTGCCGGCTGTGGCACCACTGCCAGTCCTCATCCTCCAGCCATTGCTGTCCGCTCCCTCCGTGGCAGCTGTTCAGTCGCGAACACTAGCAGGCAGGACAAGATACTTGAGGGAAAGCAGCGGGCCGTCTGCTGATCGTGTTGATCACTTTTGCAAAAAAAACCCAACAAAACAACATCCAAAATAACCCGCAAACTCCCAAAGCTCTCTTCTCTGCTGGTTCTTAGGTGCTATTAGTTTGCATCTAGTGGCATGAAATTGAAAAGCAGGCTGGAGTAAACTCCTGATATCTTGGCACAGTGTGTTTACTGTGTGCCTTTAGTTTAACAGTGTCCTGAAAGGACCCTTGCTCTTCATGGCTATACGCTGAGTGGCTAAAAGTAACTGGTTTTAAAATACAGATAATTAAGTCCATTTAAATTTTAAAAAGGTTTTACCACTAAGGAGGAAACATGTAAGTTGAAAATTAGGAGTAGAGGATAAATTATTCTGAGTTGCGCAGTTGACTTTTGGTGGAACAGCCTGCATTTTCCCTGGTGCTTGTCTGCTGTTGATGATTCTTGGCATTATGCATATGCAGGAAGGCAGAACGTGCAGCTGGACAAGAGGGCTGCATATGGAGAGAAGAGTTTTGACCTTGCAGCAGCTTCAGATGTTGCTGTTCCTTCTTATTTCTGCCCGTGTCCTTTGTTTCTTATATAGTCCCCATGCTAGACAACGTTAGGGGCTGGGCCTCTTTTTTTTTTTTTTTTTTTTTTCCTAATGTTACTGGTTTACACCACTTCTGATAGATTCTTTATCACCTGCTCCCTGCAAGACAAACTGCAGGGCTGCTTCCCTTCTGTAGCAGCTGTGCTGGAGAACTGCTGATGAGGAACAAAGTGGGAGCTACGGAGCAATCATTTGAAGACTGGCTATTAAAAAAAAAAAAGCCAGCTAATTAGAGCTTAGAGGAAGAGGCAACACTTTGTGCAAAAACACCAGAAGGTAGGCCCTCCAAATCCCATACACTCCCTGTAAATAGCTATAATTAACCCCACAGTATTCAATTTATTAATTAAAATTTAATTAATATTTTCTGTCCTTGACAATCATCTTAGAGGCGGTCAGGAAAACATAGTGGCAGCTGGGTTTCCGTAGAGCAGCAGTGACATTCAAGAGGGCAGAGGCACAGGAGACTCCTCTCAGTCTCCCAGTTGTACCTGTGATAAAACAGAACTGAAACTGGTCACTGGATCGCTGGCAAAGGAGGGGAGGATGGGAGACAGTGCAAGCCCCAGTCTTCTCCTGCACACTTCCAGGCATCACCCTACAAATGCAGCACCCACCTGGGTTATTTGAAAGTGTGAGAGGGAGGAAGAGTGAGAAAATGAATGTCGTCATTACTTATTTGACCACACCAACTGAGGGCTGCTGTACAGCACTGTGTTTCACTTGGTTTTGATGTTCTGCTTGGTGCTTTGTCTGAGTAGAGTGAGCTCAGCAAAGATACCTCTCCTGAACTTCATGGGCCCCATCAAAGTAGAACAGCTATTGCTTAAAAATGCTGTGTCTGTACTAGTAGCTTGGTGCACTCGTGTTTTGCTCCAGGGATGGGTTTCCTGGTCATTCATACTATCCATGGTCAGTATGTCAGACACCCGTCAGTGTCTGAGCTCTCTTCTGGAACAAATCCGTTGGTATCCCCAAGGGGAAACATATGAGTGTTGTCAACCGTGTAGTTCACTCCAGGGTTTGCTCCAGACAGACAGGATAGATGTGGAAGACATCAAATGTATTTCCTTCAACAAGGACAGTGCTTCGGTATTAGTCCAGGTTAGGCAATAGCATAATTTGTGCCCTCACCCATCCTTTTCCTAGAGCATGCAACAATTTTTTTCTGGCACTGTAATGTTTTTGACGCAGCACTGCTCTGCTGGCGTGCAGCATACACCTGTTAGTATTCTCCATACTTCGAACTGAAAAAAAGCCCACCAAGCCCATGCACAGAAAATAACGACTGTTAGCTACAGGGTCACGAGAGGAGATGTGAGCTGAGCACTATGCAGCATGGCTGCAGCCAGCCCACTCAGTAGGGAGCAAACTCTTAACAGTGTGGTCATGAGCTGTCCTGCAAAAACTGGCCTGTGGGCAAGGGTCTGCAGTACAGGCCTGGTGAGAATGGCCATGAGGTAAAGAAGGTCTTTTATTCCCCATTTAACAGAAGGGTGCGGTCTGACTCAGCAAGAGAACATACTCGGAGTGTGTTGAAACCAGATCTCCCAGGTCATGGAGAAAAAGCTTTCAGTACAGAACTGTTAGACAGAAGCAAGTGGGAAGAGGAGATGGGACACAAGCACTATCATCACCACCATCTTCTTGTCTTCTCTCCGCTTCTCTGGATGAAACATGATGGGATAGGCAGGTTTTTGATACACCTAGTGGATCAGGCCCTTCTGGTAGTGAAGTGGCATGCCATTTCTCAATCCAAGGGAGGCAGGCACCAAGCTGTTCAGTGCTATGAGGTCAGAAGTGCTTCTGAGCACACCCAGAAGCAGAACTGGAGGTTCCTGGTGAACGTCAGCATTAGAAAAGATGAGTGTCACAATTTGGAGTCTCTTTGGCCTCTGGGCTTTGGTGCATAACTGCAACTTTAGGACCATCACAGACTCTGCCCTTATGGTCTCTCCTATGGTCACACAAGAAACCAGCCTCAGGCCCACCAGACCGTGAGTTACATCGCCCATCAGTTGTGTGCTCCCAGGCATGGCCAACACTGAGGGGCGATGAGGGGCTAGAATGAACAAGTTCTCTACCCTTGTGGGGAAAGAAGTGCCTCTGATGCCCTGCAAAGGTGCTCACGCAGGCAGGGCTGTCCCTAGTCTGCCAGCAGCAAGGCCAGAAGGGCGGAGATGAAGATGCCATTGCTATTGCAGTGGTTCTGTTGGCTTCAGGCTGGGACACCTGATACGGCAATGTTGAGTCACAGCAGCATTTAACCTTGTGTTGCCACACGTGATGAAACAGGCCCGATCCGTTGTTGTACTGTTGGTAATTCCAGGTAGATTTCAGTAGAACTGAGGGAGGTGGAGATAGATGTTAAGAATCACTGCAGCCTTCATCCCAAAATGAAACTCCAAATGAGCACAGTAACTGTCCAACAACTGTTGCAACTATTGCCTGACTTTGCATGCATCATTTAGCCTTTTCTTTCTTTCTTTCTTTCTTCCAATCTAGTAAATGATTTTAACTGAATTCTTAGAAATGCACTTCCTGCCCCTCTCCAAAATTCACCAGCTTCTCTGACTTCTACAAGAAGAAGAGTGGGGGGAAAAAACCAAACCCCAGGCAACTCACTGCTAAGTTTTGAATTTGACATTCAGAACAACAAATACATCCAAACGATTTTTGCTTTACTGTTAGTCATTTGTACTAACCTGCAATTAAAAGGCTCAGCATTTGTTCTCATCTCTTTCTGAAATTACATTTTCCACTTCCTAGGCCCTGGCCTCAGGCAGTGGATTTTTTAAGCAATCATGCCTTGATAATTAATGTTTAAAGATGAATGTTGCAACTTTTAACACAGTGCGTTGCTGAGTAAACATCCAGCAATGCTTGGTACCAAAAAAGAATACAAGGCTTTTACTGGAAGCTGCAGGTTTTGTGGACGTTATCCTTAGAGCTCCCAGCTGCAGTACATTTGATTACCCCTTCCTCTATGCTTGTGGATGGGGGAGACTGCCATGCTTAAAAAAAGCAGAAGGAAATAAATACCACATCTAATCCGTCAGTTCTTTGTGCCACTGACTCATCACCCCAGAAAGCTTGCTGGGAACGATTAGCTCATACAGAGAGGGAGGAGACAAATCTTTGACAAATGATCTGTAGTTGTAACATGACCAGTGCCATTTTGGATTTTTGCAAAAGGGCAGGAGGACAAGGGATGGAGTGGGAGGAGAGGAAGGGGTAAAAATGGAAGATGGGGGGCAAAGTATGGTCAGAAGTTCCCTTTCTATTTCATGTCCCTTCATTTGTCCCAAGTCTGCCTTTTCTCTGTAGAAGCTGCAGCTTCCAATCTGTTACTAACCCAGTTGGTTTTACCTGTGATAGCAGCCCATCCTACGCGGGGCTTCTGTATGTGACACCAAGTGCTCCTCAGTAGCATTATCTGAATCTCTCATTGCAGCATTTTTTGGTGCTTTAGAAATTAAGTTACTGTATCATCCCTTTCTAACAGAAATCCGTAGCAACTGAAAAGGCAAGTGGGAAAATCAGCAACTTTGGCATTTCAGGAAGGGGAAAGGGTAGTCTGGATTGAGACTGCCTCCGTGCTTTAGGCATCTGACTTGGGCATTGCAATCCTGATTCAGACCTTTTGGAAGACATACCTCATGCCTAGCATTTCCCAATCGGTTGGCACAAGGCAGCTGCCTCTTCACCTGAGACTCCTAAGACAGGTGAAGTGGGAAAGTACTCACGTGGTCTTGTGAGTGGTTTCTGTCAAAAGGGGCAGGGGGGTCACACTGTACCATGGGAGGGGTCTTGCCATGCCAGGGACCCCATACTGCATCCACTAGTTTGGTACGTCCCCTTCCGATCTGATCTCTTAGTGCTATTTGTCATACACTGAAGCCTTTCCTGGTCTGGCAGAGGCCAGTGACAAAATCCTAAACAGATCAACTGGAACAAGAACAGAATACTACTTTGGGCTAGTTTTCCTTTTTTTCTTTTTTCCCCTCTTTTCTACCTTCCAGAAAAGAGAAGGACATTCCCAATCCAATATACCACTGGCAGGTCGGCAAACCAAGTTCGGAGCAGGTGCTTTGGGCTTTGTTACTCTTTGATGTTCTTTCTGCTCAGAAGAAACCAAAACCCAAAGAGCTCCTGGAATAGTTCCATGTGTCTGATTCTGCAATTAAGTGTGAAAACGGAACCTCCCAAATAATCTTGCCTTTCTGGAAGTGAAGTTCAGGCTCCAAGAAAGATTAGTAAGAGAAACATTCAGCACTAGTCATGCTCATTTGGGTAACAGGCAAGTTTCTGCCTGTGCTCACTTCTAGTATTCATTATGAATGTGTATTAGTGACTTCCTAAGCAGTAATCCCAGCTGAACAGTAAATAAAGTATTGCCTTCTGCTTTAATAATTTCCTGTTCTTTTAGCATTGTTTATATACCATCAACAGCATGCTGATACATTAACTGGGTACCCAGTGCTTGGCTATTTTATTATCCATTGCTTTACTTATCTGCCCAGATTGCTCATCCTAAAAGGATTAAGCTAATTTTTAGACAATTTTGCTGCTGAAGCACAGTGGTTTTGAATTCTTTTTTTCTGTTTTTTGGCTCCTTTAAAAGTTTGCTGGTAAAGATGAGGACCTATTTGTACCAAATTTAAGCCTGCTCAAAATAGTTTGCTTGCATTTTTTCCTGTTGATTTTTCACAGATCCCTTAAAAAACAGAGGTCCAGAGAGCACTACTGCAGGGTACAGAGTGCTTCAGTTACACTTCGTGTTAAACATGACACAGATCGCTCAGCATTTTGCTAAATTGAAGCATTACCAAGTCCCATGGAATGGAAAATGCTTCGGGAGTAAAAGCAGTGTGTTTTTCAAGAAATACTTAATCCTAAACAGATCATTCAAATGGAGTGCAATAAAGACTTTACTACAGCTAATGAAAAGATTTTGTTCAACCTCAGTGGGCTTTCAAACAGGCAGAGATAATATGCTTGCCCTTGCTAACAGTATTCATTTAGCTGTGTTTCCTTTCCTAGACTGGGAATTAGATTTCCTTCTCCATTGTTTGTATAGAAAGACTCAAACTACTCAAGAAGATCATGTGGGAGCCACTGTGTTAGAAGAAGGAGCTGCATTTGAATAGGAGATACCTCCCAACTTCATGTTCAGCCATTTAGCTTTAGTCAAAATAAGCATCCTTACCATGCTTTTGAGCTGATGCCCTACAACGGACTATACCACAATACTGCGCACACTGCCTTCCTGCAATGAGGGACTGTAAAAGAGCCCGCATAAACAAACAGCAAGCAGAAGCACGGGTCTCACGTGCCAGCTCACACACGTGTGTGCATGTGTTCGCACTGGTGAGCATGTATATTAAGCCATCCAAGTTTATACACCTAAGGTTGGAAATGTTTATCTTTTTTTTCCTAGGCTCCATTTCCAGCTTATTCCAAATCCTGTCCCCAGGCTTAACATACTTCGTTCTTACATTGCCTACTTTGAAGTCTGTGGACCTGAACTGGGCAGGCTCCCAGCACCTTTAGTTGTCTCTGGACCAGACTTCAATTGGTACATTTTATCTAGAGGACATTTTGAAAGACATATGACTGTTGACTTCCAAGGCCATTTCATAAGGACCAGAACTCGAAGCAAGCAGAGGCACAGAGCAATTTGATCAGGGGCATAGTCACCTAAGTATCAGGGATGAGGGTAAAATTTAGGGATCTGGCTTTCTACTTGCACCAGAGCACAATTTGCTGTCTTTGTTTTGTTTTATCTTTTGCTCTTTCTCCTCCTTACTTCTTCACTGTTAGAATTAAAATGGCCAAGGTAATTTATGCTCCAAATTCCTTTTCTTGTTCTGAAACCAGCAATGAATGCTGTAGGTTTTTCTGAAGGAAAACCTTTCTGTATAGGTGCCACATGCTACAGTTTTCTCTCTAGGAGCATGGGACAGGGAGAAAAAAGCTCCATTAGTGACCCTTTTGCTGTGTAACCTTTCCTTAAAATGCCAGCAACTGAGCTTCCACAGAGAGAACAACAAATATTGAAAGAGGAATGTGAAGGACATTATGAAAGAAGAAAGCAAGAAAAGGGATCTGCTCAGACAAGTTTCTCAGGAAAGGTGATGTAATATGTACTGTAGAAAATCCTAGCGGTTGACATAACTTACTCTCTCTCTAAGCAGCTGTGGCTGCCAGCAGGCTGAGAGAAACAAAACTTACAGCTGGGAATACAGCTGAGCAGACTGTTTTGTCCAAAAGAAATATAGTAGGTGTAAAACTTGTTTTCAAAAGATGTCATTGAAGTTTAATTGAAAAGTGTCCTATTAATTAAGGCTGAGCGACCAATGGATGAATGTCTCATTTTTGTTGGGGCTGTTCATGGTGATACTGTAACATTAACTCCTGCATGCTGGGAGTACTCAAGAGGCTGCTGTTGGGATGCCATGGTATGCAGTTCTGTTATAAGCACACAGTCCCGTTCCTAGAGTTTAGCAAATGTTTAACAAGCTTTTTAACAGCTGTCTTGAAAACTGCCTGGCTTTGTATTGACTGACTTGCACATATTTCAGCCTGGTTTCCTACAGAAATGACTGTTCTCGGCATGTGTGTTGTRCATGTGTCTGCATCCGTGTATATACAGTTTGGGAACCTCCCTCCCTGTTATAACAGACTGACAGAGAGGCACAGGGTCTTTGAGATATTGAAGATATTAGAATTCTGTGGAAGCAGGTGGCTGGATAATGAAGAGGGTCTGGATCTTCTCTGCAGGGGAGAGGCTGCAGGGAACTGAGCTCTCAGTCAGCCTTAGAGACTCCAAGAGACCCAAATCTGGAGGATCCCAGGTTTTCTTATTCTACTTCTCACAGAGCTTACTAATTTAAAGGTCTTGGCTGCAGCCTGAAATGTTTCATCTTTAAAAAACTAGCTCTTCTACTTTGTTCTTCCTGGTACATGTACCGAGCAAAATGCTGCATGTGCAGAGACTGGTAAACACAAAGTGCCATTAGAAGAAAGAATGTATCCGTTTTCAGGTAGGCTGGTTCATAAAAATTGGATAAACTGGTGAACAAAAAGTCTCAGCACATGGACTATTGTGGATTTATTCATTATTACCAACAGAGGAAGAGCTGTACAGGAGGAATGTCTATTATGAAAATTATATTTAGTTGTAGGACTGAAATACATGGTCTGTTACCTCCTTTTTACAAATACTGCTAGCACTGTTGAGACAGCCAGCAGGCATGGTTTCATGCAAAAGAATGTGTCATTATTTTCATAAGGTTTTCGTGAATAAGGCCGGACAAAGCTGCAGGAGATCCCTAATGTTTTTCATGGGACTACTGTCATGTCAAAATGTCATGTGCTAACTTCTTGCTTTACTGTAAATTGGTTATAAGGAAAACACAGGCAGTAGGACTGACAGTACTAGATGTTGTCTTGGTGTGGGAGGTCGAGGGACCCTCTTGAATCCTTAGGAATGTCTGAATATTCTTCCTCTGCCTCTGCTACATTCCCACTCCTTTGCATTTTCTCTTTTGTTCTAGGTGGAGTCTGGATAAGAGCTGTCAGGAGAGCTTTTTAGCTGGATTGAGGCTACCAAAGGATAGCGATCTTGAACCACCTTTTTAGAGGAGTGGCACCAAAAAGCCTGTTGTTATGCCGGGTGCTTTACAGGACAAAAAAACTCTGTGCTTCCTCAGCTGCCTAAGAATCAAGCCATAGATATTGAGCTTCAATCTGAATACGGTAAGTCAGGCCTCAGAAGCCTGCATCCGTTACATGATTGAGTGTAAAATAGTTATAGTTATCAGCCTATCATATAACTGTTTTAAACGAAGCCAGGGGAAAAATCACTAGAGCACAATGCTGTGTAGCTGACACTTATATTGCCAGATCTCTCCCTGTTGTACTAAAACTACAGTCAATGAGGTCTTGTTAGTATACCCTAGCACCGTGCTGATGTTGGGTTGCATTTCAAGAACTCCCTCAGTTACAGCAGTGCTGAGGCCGGAAAACTGCAGTGGATCACTGGAAAAGCCCTGCCCACTGCCAAAAACAGTCTTGCTTCTTGTCCATGACAAAAGCTCAAGATTTCTTTGTGCAACTTCAGTTTACTTCCTAAACTGGAAAGTGCAGAAGGCATCTCCTAAGCTGGCCAGTTACTTAAGCAAATAAAGTGGCAGTGTACTTTTTTTACTAGGGTAGAAAAACAAGGATCAGAAAGCAATGTTACCTATGAAAGTGACAACTCTCTATCCCTAAAGATACAGTATCCCTAAAGGTTACTGTATCCCTAAAGAGACTGACCTTTCAAAAACTGCTCTATCCAGGATACAGTATCCCTAAAGTATCCCTTAAGGTTACTGTATCCCTAAAGATACAACAACTTTTCAAAAACCTCATCTTGGGTTTTCCTTGCAATTTGCTGGGCTCTGTTTAAGAGAAAGTTTCCCCCAACTAAAACCTTGGTGGCTAGAGAGATGGGGGAGGAAGGGCAGTGTAACTGGCTGCTCTCCTTTTGCATAGAGATGAAAACCAGCTGGTTGCTCCAGTTGGCCTTTAGTCCAGCATTTGATAAAACTTTGTTCATTTGCTGTTCCCACTAAATCCTTTCTGGTGTCACACTCACATATGCAGCCCTTTCCCATTCCCACATAACTCCCATGCACACTCTTGCTTCTTTATAAAAGTCCATTTGTGGCTTGAAAAGCTCATATCAGAAACAAAGCTATTTAAATCTCTCATGATTTCTTATGTTTATTCTTTTGGTGTCTGAGCACAGTTGCTAGAAGTGTGAGAACTGCTGTTGCTCCTGTTTAAATTTCTTCCCCTCCCCACCCCTAAACCAGGTGACATTTGTAGCTTCAAATTGTGTAGCAGGGAGCACATTAAACATCAGGTCTGAGAAAGATGGGAAACAACATGATGGGGCTGCAGCTTTAGGTGCTGCAAYAGCCCAACTCTCCATATTAAAAGTCAACCACTTTTCTGGTTTAAAGTGTGAACAGTCCATCAAAAAGCTACATGAAATCCATTTTCTGGGTGATGGAATGTACGCCTGCCTAGTTTGCTTCCTATTAGGTTATTAACACTTACTGCATCTGTAACTGCTGGTTATTGAAGGAAGGACTTAACTTTCTACCAGAACCCTGGGACTAATTAAAACATTGCCATTAATGTTTAATGAGAAAGTCGTACTTTCACCAGTAAACTGGCTTAGACTCTTAGTCCCATAAAGCACAAATGGCACATACTGAATCATAATTAACAAGCAGATTTGGGGAAAAACGCAGTAAGAGGACTGCAGCTTGTTGCATAAGTTAAAAATGATGGGTTGCTTTCTTCTTACTTTCCCCACCAGAACTGGATATTATATATGCTAACTAGTATTCATCTCTCAGCAAGGCATCCAGACCTTGTAGGACCAGTTCTTTCTTCCAGTAAGACCTTTGCATCATAAAAAGGCGCAGACGAAACATCCCCAGGGGAAAATCGCATACTTATAGGAACTTCCAAGCCAGAGTATAGCACCATTTGCTTGCCTAGCTGCTTGTCTTGGGTGGAGGAGAATTGCCTGTTAGAAAGGAATGGCCAACACAAATGGAGAAGAACAAATAAGACACTTGATGGTGTGTCTAATGGATCTGAGTATCGAGGGCAGGAAAGGAGAAAGTTCTGCTCCTCTTCTGTGCCAGCCTCAGGCAGAGGAGCAGATCTGGTAAATTTTAGCTCTGTATATCTATCAGCCGATTCTGCTATCTTATTGTTTGTACGTACACACAGTAAACTAGCCAGTTCTATCTTCTCTGGTACCAAGTTATACCTCATTTAAAGTGATTGGATTTACACTGAAGAAGCATCACGTGAGGAGAGTAATGTTTGGAGACTATGGGTCCTCATTACTAATGTTATAAAGGTTAAAAAAAAAAAAATACTACAAGCCATTTCACAATGCATTTACGGAGAGAATGGTAAGAGCAGTGAATAGTGCATTTTATTCCAAATGCTTCATTTAACAAAGATTAAATACACATCTGAACAGTGTCACTTTGAGGTACATTCCTAATCTGACTTTGCTCTTGCTTATAGCAGTATAAATCAAGAATTACTCTACTGAAGTCAGCAAAGTCATTACTCTGTATTAAACTCGAAGGAGAGTCAGTCTTGCTTTTTACCTCTACAGGAAATCCCATTCAATTCAGTACGAATACAGCAGTACGTTTAAGTGCAATGCAAGAACAGAGCCAATTGGTAAATCTGTGCCCTAAATTTGGTACAGAGTTCTTGAGCTGAATTTCCATCTGAATATTCTTCAACACTGCGGCACTAAATCTCCTTTTCCTGCAGTGTAATCTAGTTTCTTTTCCCCAGAAAGAATTATATTTTCTTTTTTGTAAACAGAGGCCACATGAAACACATGGTTGTCTTCTGAGCAAAAACCTCAAAGACCGTAGCTTATATATATTAAAAAAATCAACAACCCACAAACTTCTGTTTTGAAGCTAAATGCAATTTTTGAGTCTATCAGCATTTTTTATTCCATACCAGTTTTCTGCACAGTGGAAAACATACACCCTTAGGAGGGTAGCAACTATGATAAGTCGTTAAAAAACAAATTATCTAGGAAAGTAATTTTTTCCATTATGAAAGTGGCTTGTCATATATTAGTGAAATGAATTAGTCACATAGCACACCTTTCACAACCTCAAAAGAATTAGATTATGGCCCATATGTTCCCATGTGTAACAGGAGCAGCTCTCCTCTTTGTACATACACCACTATCACTCCACAGTTTCTGATTATATTTTATTCACATGTTATCATAAATCACTCACAAATCAGTCCACAGCCTAAAACTAACAAAACCAGTTCATATTTCTGGCATGAGCTATTCTATTTGCACTAATCTTCCCAGATTAAGACATTTCTTGTTGTGATATGGAAAGATTCCAGGTACCTGGTGTTCAATGGGAAAAGGTGACAGCATGACATTTAGGAGATGTATGCATGGGGAAAGGAGGAAAAGCAACAGGGAAAGAAAGGCACATTTGCTTTTGACCCACTCAGTAGAAGAAAGTCAGCTGAGCAATAGATACCCAGTTCATCCTTTGATTTAGCACTCCGCTTTCTGGGACTGTTCAGAGTAGAGAAGGCTTGAGGGGGATCTCATCAATGTGTGTAAATAGCTGAAGGGAGAATGTGAAGAAGAGGGAGCCAGGCTCTTTCCAGCGGTGCCCAGTGATGGGACCAGAGGCAATAGGCACAAACTGAAACACAGGAGGTGCAGTCTGAACATCAGGAAACACTTTTTCACTGTGAGGGTGACTAAGTGCTGGCACAGGTTGCTCAGGGAGGTTGTGGAGTTTCCATCCTTGGAGATACTAAAAAGTCGTCTGGACATTGTCCTGGGCAACTGGCTGTAGGTGACCCCATCTGAGCAGGGGGATTGGACAAAGTGACCTCCAGATGTTCCTTCTGACCTCAGCCCTTCTGTGATACTGTGATGCTGCTTTGGTCTCTTGTCAGTGAGAAAGTGAGGCACCTCATTTTCTTGGTGGCTCCCTTCAATCAGGAACAGCAAATTTTAGAAATGCAAAGGGTGCTCCAGCAGCCAGAAACTCTGGAAGGGACCCCAACAAGCATGTAGAGGGGTCCCTACATGTCTCACTGCACTATTTTGCAGTGAGAAGGAATGAAATGCTTGTGGGGTCAGGATGGGCAACCTTACATCTGGCAAATTAATAGAAACAAAGGAGGAGTGCAAGAATTACATATTACTTCCACTTCAATCACTCCGAGTAACATTCCTATCATTTTTGTTTCAGGGAGGGAGAGCTGTGACATAACTAATAAATATACTTCAAATATCACCTGATGACTACAGCTTTGTGCCAGTGGCATTGGGAGCACAGGAGGGATGCTGAGAACTACTGTGAAAGGACTTGTCATGTACAAAAGCAAAGCAGAGAAATCTGGATGCCTGAATTTTATGACATTTAATTTCAGTGCAGACTACTGAGGCTTTGGTGGTTTCTGGGGTTATAATCATGTTTTGCAGACTGATTTACTATGTCATTCTCCTGTACAGGATGAAGATAAGAACATCAAGGGGTACTTAGGTCCAGGAGCTTTACAGTGCCAGTTGCTGGTGCTGCAAGCTGCCACATAGACAAGAATCTTGTCTGGCCATGGACAAGAATCCCAGACTTTGGGGCTGCACTGTGATCACACTGGGGGAAACATAGAAAAAAGGGTCACACACCTCCTCCATCTCCTGTGACTAGCTTGTCTTCTTGAATGCCAGCTCTCCTACATGCTAAGAAATAGCTGAGCTGGACTTAATGCAGTGGTGGGCAGCAGAAAAAGTTCAAAGCCAAGTTCAGTGCCAGGCCCAACACTGCCTTTTCTCAGAACATCCCCTTCCTGGAACAGCTTCCCATCAGCATGGCAAGACAAGGTGGCAATTTCTTTTTCTTCCTTAGGTGCATTTAGCAAAAGGGCAGGATAGAGGAGGCTGAAACTTTCACAAACATGAACTCTGTAATGCTAAGCTGTGTGGAAGCAAAGGTGGAGCACTTTCAAACCATACCTGGCACATTAGGGCCACCCTGACAAGCAAGGTACAAAAGTGCAATTGCAGCTTTAATGTAGAAGTAGCACGTTTCTGTCTGTCATACTGAAAATACAACATCTTGCCAAGTTACAAAGAAAGCATTTTTTCATGCTCTGCAGTAGACAACCCTGTTATCAAATAATAATGCCTTCATCTTTTGATGGTGCCGTTGGAAGTGGAGAAGCAGCTCTTTTCACATCTTGCTCTGTTCTGCCTCCGCTTTTAATAAATACAAGTGCCTGCAGCTGAAAAGCTCTCCTCTAAAGTGCCCGGGTTTCTCTAACAGAGACCTCAGAGAAGCATTGCTGGGGTTAAAATATTGTTTTGCCCAGGCACATACACGTGTATTGCAGAAGGCACTATGCAAATAGTGTTCACAGAGTTTATAATTTCCTGTTGGAACAGCAAAGAAAAGAAGGTCATTGATTTAAACCAGAGAATACAAATGATTTCCTGCCCACAAAGCTGCCAAATGCTTGGAGTTATTGATTTTTTTTTCCTCCCTGCTGCTAACCAAACACTTCTGGTCCTGTCATGGGCATCATCAGCTTATTGACTAAGTAAACATAACCCAGTAAGCTGAACATTTTAAAAATAATAGAAAATTACAGTGGCTATAGTAAAAAAAAAAAAAAAAAAAAAAAAAAAAAAAAAAAAAAAAAAAAAAAAAAAAATCTGCATTCCAAAAAAAAAAAAATAAAAAGGAGAGGAAAAACAGTTCCTGAAGTTAATTAACTTTTATGTAGATTCAAGTTTCCGGAATTTAGGTTTGCATCCAAAAGAGAGAGAAAGGAATAAATTGAAAGAAGACTAGCAAAAAAAAAAAAAGTCCTTTCCTAAAGAAGCCAAAAAGGGCAGGGTGCAGGGAAGTGGTTACTTCAAATTTTAAGACCCCAAGGAAAAGAAAAAATTATTGCAAAATTGGGATTGAAAAAGGGTGTGGCAGCAGCATGGTAAAGGCCTGTTTTTATTTATTTATTTACTTATTAGCAGCAGGAGGTCTGTGCTGTTGTCTGAATTTTTTTTTTAAGCCAGAGCCGAGCACAGCTGATGCCTGGCCTTGGAACATGTCAGTTTGAAGATAGCACGTACGGTATTAATAAATGTAGAACAGTACTTGCTGTCAAGTTGGTTACAAGGCAGTAGTTCACTGAAGGGGGCCTGACAATGTCAAAAAGCATTAGACCAGAGCCAGCAAATGCTTTATATGCTACAGCTGAACCCAAAAGATGAATTGATGCCCTGGATCTGACTTTAAGGCATCTGTCTGCTCTGGAGAGCGTGTGTTTGTCAGAAGAAGCAGGGAAACAAGTTGCTTTTCTCTCCTCCTCCAACCGTCTGCCTACATGCAGGAGGCAAGGAGCAAGACGCAAGAGAACAAATCGTAGTGTGTTGTAAATGGACAGGGATGCCTTGCAGACAAAATAATCTTCAAAAGTAGGAGCACATGCTCAGGAGAGGTGTTTAGAGGCAACTCTGAACAGCAGGGAGACAGCTACCAGGCTGGGACACCGCAGAGAGGGCTGGCTTTCCCCTGGGACTAGCTGTTGCAGGTGCAGCTGCTGGCTTCACTGGCCAAGAGCCTTGCGGTCCTTTGGTGTGAGAGCTAGCAGTGAGAGAAGAGCCAGTCGGAAAAGACACCAGGAGGGAAGTAAACAAGCAGATTACAGAGTGATGAAAAATAAGGGTATCAGCCTTCTACAGTGACTTAGAAGAAGGTGTGACCATTTCCTCCACCCCCTCACCCTCATGCCTGTCGACTGAAGAATACTATTAAGGCAGGTAGTCACAGATTATTAATGACCTGTTAACAGCTTCTTTAATTTTCTAATAAGTGCCAACTGTGGCTGCTGTAATTATTTTGCTGGTCCTACAACACACCCTGTGCCAGGCTGCAAAATACTTTTTTTTTTTTTCTGGAACACATTGTTGTGCCTCTTAACATGCGTGTACTGCACACGGGCAATTTCATACCTACGTAAAATAAATCTTAGGCTGTCAGAGCATTTTGCAGCCATTAAATGTCGCTATCTTCCAGCAAAGTAGGAACCAGGAAGTGTTTAGTCACTTATTTTTACATGTGTGAATTGAGACACCCAAAGTTTATGATTTTAGCCACAGTGATACAGTGAGTCAGTCCCTGAGCTGCTTGTGAAACCTGGGAGCACCCCGCAGCTTTTGCCTGCACTGGTGTCATATGAACTCCAAAAGCCACAGATAAATTGGAAGTAACACCAAATAGGGGCTTTTTCTATCTAAGCAGAGGTCCCTGGGAGTAACATTTTATAAATGTGATGGTATCTCTTTATCACTCTTCCTAATTCCCACAAAGAGAGAGCTAAGTCACATGCAATGAGAAAAGAAAAGAAAAACAAACGGAAAAATGTGTGTGTTGTGGTCAAAGGCAAAGTCTTTCCTCTGCAGCCTTCAACCTTCAATTTAAGAAGTCTGTGGGCATGGATCCCTGCCAGCGTCATTAGCAGCAGTGATTCTCCGCTAACTGGTCCTGTTTCCTTTTCTAATGGATCACAGCACACCTGTGTGTCTTATGTATGCCACATTTGTCAAATTTCATTGTATTTAACCCTTGGGAGCATTTGATCAACAAACCCCACAAACAAGTATTTGAAGATTATGGTAGCAGTAAGTTTATGAGGAAATAATGTATGTTGTTAAGCAGCCCTGTTTGAAAGCTGCTAGTGAGGGCGTGTCTTGAAAATGCCATAAAGCAGCCTAATTTTCAACAATCCCAGCACTTTTAGGAAACAATGATCCTGTAAAGGTATCGCCTGTTGAGGACACACAGAGCACCTGATATTTTGAAAAATCTCGCCCATCAGCAGTACATAAAAGTGTGGTTTGTGCTTTTGTCCAGCTCTTGGACTGTCGCACCCCCTTGTTGGGCAAAGCCCTATGCTGTAGCTCCATAGGAAAAGCTTGTCCCCGTATCCCTAAATGTAGGTTCGCTGTAGGAAACAGCCCTGGAGTTGTGCTGAACCTGTCCAGGTTTAGCTAGGTTTTAGCCTAAGAGAGGGGATGGTGCATAGGCAGGGACACAGCCCAGGTCTCTGGGGACCAAGTGCCTGACCTGGCACAGGCTTCCTGTGAAGTCATTCTGTGTTTTTCTGCCACAGCAACATGAAAAAAAATCCCTGCCTTCCCTAACGGGAGCTATAGAAGGACCTAAGATTTAGTGAATAAAATAGAGACATCTTTTAAAGTGTTAAAGAGAGAGAGATTTTTTTCCCTCAAATCTTTTCCCACACATGTTCTGAGGAGGAAAATACGGATTGCAGTCAGCTGCTCTCTGAAATTCCTCTTGCCCTGACTCATTTTTGGAAGAGAAGCTGGTTCATGTCCAACTGTCTTGTGAGCATCCAGCATATCTTTTCCTTTTTCCAAGGGTGGATGGATAAATCAGTAGCTACTCCTCAGATCAAGTTAAAGGTCTGACTCCAGATGCTGCACCTGCAAACAGTGTGGCAGGTTCCACCACTTCCTTCGCCCTTTTGCTCTCTCCATCTCTCACAGCTCTGTGCACAAGTTAAGCTGGATCTGTGTGAACGGAAACCTTCAAGTACTATGGGAGTTTCTTTTCTTTCTTTTTTTTTTTTAATGGTTCCCATCATAACTTTTTTCGCCCTTTTTGTCTTTCTGAGAACAGAATGTTTCTAGGTCAGAATCCCTGTTGGTCTTGTGCTGGTTTTGGTGTTCAATGCTTATTAAAAAGTCACGAGTCTTTGAGGTTATTTTTTCCCCAGATCTTAATTTGTGTTAACAGATTTAGCTGATACTGAACCAGTTCTGCTCATATGGGCAAGGACCAACTTCTGGAAACAATCCAGGTGTCCAAGATGTTCGAAAGTAATTAGTTTTCCTCAAAGCCTGAGGCTTTAAGTGTTGATCTGATGTATTTCAAAGGGACTTGACTTTCAGAAGAAGGGTAGGGTCAGCATTTTCTGAAGGAGGGGCCCTTCTGGGGAGGGTGTAAAGATGGGCACTTGAAATAAACTTACCACATCTGAGAATCTGGGGGGATTTAGGGTAGCATTTTATTTATTTTTGGTTTTCAGTAGGAAGTATGAATAAGAGCAAGGTGTTTGTGAAGTGCCAAAAGTATGTACTGCTATAATACTATATAATAAAAGGCATTATATCAGCAAGATGTTTGGCCTTAGGGCTGCAAACCTTCCTGTCTCTGCTGATACTTTTAAAGGCTTTGTAAATCGGGCTCCATGCTGATCACAGCAGAGTAGATCACATCTTTTACCCCCTCATTTCCGGAAGCAGACACTTTACAAGGGAACAAGCATCATATGATTTACACTATGTTCCTGCCTTAAACATTTTTTCCCTGTGACTGCCTCCCCTGGCATTCAGTTCCTTGAGGTCACTGTCTACTGCGTGCCTATTTAATGCATGCATGTGGATCGTATTATTGAAGTTAGTAAGACTACAGACAGGCATAAGCCTTATCAGGATTGTAGTTGGAGACTGTAAACTTCCAGGCAGGTACTAACTTTTAACATAGCCATGTACAGTTCCTAGCGCAATGATGTCTGCAGTACTTCTATGAACTTTTGTGACCATTTTCTTTTCTCTTTACAAGGTAAAATGTGACCTGTTAGCCAAGAAGCTTATTACAGACTCCTTGTGTTTCTTGATGTTTTTTCCCCATCTCAGGATTTAGTAAGTTGACTTAAAGCTAGATAGGTCATTGTTTTTGGCTTTGAGAACTTGTCAGTGTCTTCAGCATAATTAATGTATTGGACACACATAAATGCCCACAGACTGGCAAGAGAGCTAAGTAGTTACCACTGCACAGAAAGCATTGCAAGCTCTTTGATCTTTCCATGAGAAATGGTTTGATACTCTTCACTGATCGTTTACCTTGCAGGTTCAGTGAACCTGTTCTAGGAAACTACGTACAGAAAATACACATCACGCTATGAAAACCTTCCTGGCTTGACCAGTCCACTTCTGATAAGCTCCTGCTAAGCACAGAGTGCTATTCCCTCTTATCCTGCCAGCATGAGACAGTCAAAGGACTGTATTTGCTATTTCTTTATGTGATTCTTTTGTTTTAATGTGCCCATTTGGAAGCTGGGCTGTGACGCATGCTGTGGGGAGGCATGGGTACAGCATAGAGCAATTCTTTTGAACCTTGGATTGCAGTGCTCATGACCTCACTCCCAGCTGCAGGGAAGCCAAGAAGCTGTCCTATAGTTTTCTCAGGTAAACCACTCACTGTTAAAACCATAAACACCACTGATCTTTCCTTCCTGCACCTTGGATGCAACTTTTTCATTTACCCTACTTATGAATTCTTACTCTAAAATCCTTTGCAGTTTACCTCTAGAACACAAAAGGTGAACATTCACACCTTCCTCCCCCCCTCCATGGTGTCCAATTACAGAAACATACAATTAGGGATGTTAATGACAGATTATTAGGCATTAACCTATAACGCCATGCTCCAGTAACAGCAAAAATGGGTCACACTAGGTATAATTATCCTGCTTCTCCAATAACACGCCCTAGTCGTGCCTCTTTTCGGCGATATCCCTCGTATTCCAGTACAAAGCATGGGCAGCTCTAATTGTCTTGGAGGATGATCTGGAGTGGGTTGTTTAACTGGCTGGCACATGAGCCTGGCCTTCAAAAAGACTGAACAAACTAGGTTGTAGCATCTTTGCAACTTAGGAGAAGAGCAAAAAAGGATTTAGGCACCTGCCTTCGTTACCTGCAGTTAGGAAGACAGTCTCCATTTGACAGAGGGATAAACTGAGGGATGGCAGGAGAAGGCTCCTCAGACAATGGGAATGGTGGCCCCACTGTTTCTGTCTGCCTGGCACTGGGGTGGTGCAATAATCTGCAGGGGAAGAGGGCACGTAGAGGGGTGAAGGTGGGCAGGCAGGAGGAAAAGAAATGCAGTACAGGCAAGTCCACCGGATGAGACTGTACCTTAAGAGCACCTGGGGAAGTAGTCTGTGACAGTAGAGTGCAGAAGATGTATGAAGATATTTAAACGTATAGAAGCATGCAAATGAGAGTACCCAAGAGAGGAGAAAAAGGAAAAGAAATTGAAATATCTGTAGGCACCATGTCAGGCTTTGTACTAACTGAGCAAGCCACCTGCGTTGTAGCGTGTGCCCCAGGAGATGTGATACAACTACAAGAATGAGGTGGCTGTTTAGAGTCTTTAATCACTCTATTGACTACTTTCACTTTCCTTTGTTAATTAGCTAGCAGCAAAGGCAGAAAATAAACTTAATGCAGTTTCCTGGCTTGCCAGTAATCTTTCTCATACATAGAGTTGTCCCTTCAAAGCATTCTAACCAGGTTAAGTTACACATTTCTAGGAACCAATCCACAAAGAGACCCTGGAAGGGACCATTTCAAAGCTGGCTGAAAAGGTCTTTTACCTCCCTAAATGCCAAAATATACCTTTTCAGTGCATCTAGAGAAGAACCACTAAGGGAAAAAAAAAAAAGTATTACTCCTACTTTTGGTTTGACTGTGAATTAAGCAAACTACTCTCCTACAAGTTGCTGAGGTTTTGGTGAAGGCAGATCGTACATGCAAAGTCTTTGGTATTTCTGAACGTGCTGGCAGGGGGCACAATTTGTGCTGTTGCTTCTCAGAAATGAGGTAAATAGTATGTTGAGACTATTTCTGTGAAAAAGGAGAAAATAATATGCTGAAATGATGATCCTGTTGAAACACTTCTGCTGTACTGTCATCTCTTTGGTGACAGTACCAATGATGAAGGTATTTTGTAGACAGTGAGTGTCAAGAAGCTGTCTCTAAAATGTTGTCCTGGCATGTTATTAGTATAGAAATTGGCTCACACCCAGATGCCTTATGGATCTTACAAGATCAATGGATAGGCAAGAGAGCAAGAATGTGAAATACAAGTGTGTGCCTGTGTTTGTGTGTGGTTTGCCTGACGTTACCCTCATCTCCTGTGACTTCCATGACTACCTGGGTGGCTTGCAGAAAAGCTGGACCTGGGGTTGACTCAAATCCCACCAGTCCAAGGGAGAGTTTCATTGTAGAAGGGTTAGGCAACAGTTCCAGCCTTGAAGTTAGATGTTCAGGTCTGTGTTCAGCCCTATTGATAAGTTTTAATTTAATAGTTGTCTTTTGCCACAAAAATTTAGCATGTCATGCCGACATCTCAGGACTACAGTGGTTCAAAGTGGTTTAAAGGCTCCCAGCTGCTTGTATTGGTGGCCTGGGAGTATACTGTCTTGGCCAGGTATGTAGGCAGTGGCCCAAATTGAGATAGCCAGCAGTGATCACACTGAGTTTGCATGGATCAAGTTGCTTCTCTCCAATTTCAGAGCAATATTATTGTTTACTGTTGGTCTGAGATAGCACCCAGAAGCTGGAGGTGCTGGCGGAGCTTGGTAGTGCCAGGAGGAGGAGAAGGAAGAGGAAGAGGAGGAAGAAACACCTTCCCCAAAGAACCTGCAGCCCCAGCTCCCTCACTCGGGTCYGAGGCAAATAAAATGAATGTTTGTGGCTTGGTGAAAATGCCCTTGCTTCACCACTACCTGCCTTTGGTGGAGGTGCCCGAGACCAAACTCTGCCACATGAATTTCAGAGACCAAAACAGAAAATCTGAATTTGCTGAAATAAGGGATAATTTCTTAAGCCCAGCCTATTTTTAGAAGATCCTCTGTGGAGAAAACAAAGTCTAATTAAAAACAGCCTTTATTGTTGCAGTAACCCACCATTTCACATGTGACCCTGGGAGTCTTCCACCTCTCTGGGTTTGTTAAATCTTGTTAACTGCCCAAGTCCTGCTTAGTTGCAAAGTCAAGCAACCTTCTCCACCGTATCTTACTATTTTCAAGGCACAAAAAAAGCTCTGCTCTTTAATATTTATTTGTAGAGAACACTACTTATAATGATTTAATGTCTCTTCTTTTGGTAACTGTAGGCTCGGTGTTTTTGTGTGTGCTAATCTGCTTAATCTTTCTTACTGCTGCAAATAGCACAGGGGAAAAGATGTTTTTGCAGAACAGCGTAGCTTGGAAATTGTGCTTTTTTTTTTAATTACCGGCTGTGAAGAAATCTGTTTTTCCACCAGTTGACTTGCATACTTTTTAGTGGTATAACAGGTTCTGAGGGGAGATCGCCGCCACAGATAGCAACAGGAACTTCCCTCCTTAGGAGGCAATTGCACGTTGTATCTATAAGATTCTCCTAAATGCATTGTCTTACAGTTACTCCCTTTGTGGTGAATGAAGTCGAGAGGGTTTGGTCCTTCCCTTTAATAGCCTCTACGCTTTGCAGGCTGTAAGTAATTTTCAGAAAGGCTCAGGACAGGAGGCACACCTCTGGGCATATCTCTGCTTCCCTTCCCTAGCGAGCCACATCCATGGCACTTCAGCAGACCAGCAGATGGGAGCAGCAAACACAGTTGGCCAGAGGGCAGAAATCCTAGCGATGAGTCCTCGCAGACAACAGCTCCTTACTAGGTTTCAGTCTTCCACAAGCTGACACCATTAGTATCTCCAGCGTCATCATTCAGAAGTCAGCAGCAGCTGCATGCCAAGGGATGCTCAAGGATTTGGATGCAGTATCCAGACATCCATGCCACAAGGGACCATGATGGCAGGGAAGGGGAGCAGCAGCCCCCCTGTGAGGGATGCACTGGGCTCCAAGGACACCTCTGTCCTTGCTTTTGGAAGCTAACAGGGAATTGTGGGATCAAAGAGAAGGTTTGCAAGGTCTTGAGAGGCTTGTTAAAACGCGTAGTTCTGAACCTCTTCCCGCAACGTGCTGTGATAGGACTGGCTTGGGAAAACAGCTGAGAAACAAGTGGGAGGAGAGCATCAAGGGCTAGCCTGGAGATGGGGTGGTCCAGCCTGCGGGCTTCCCACTGCGACCAAAAGCAAGCAATGGAGGTATTCTCCCTGTTACAGCAATGAGGACCTTCGCAGAGCTGGTGCAGGCAGCGCAACTTGGGTGCACCTCAGCCCCCCACATCCCTGCCTCACTAGGACCAGGAATGTGCGACAGCTGCAGGCAGSGGCAGCACATCAGGAGCAGCCAGAAGTGCTGCATGGGGCAGCAGTGCTTACCAGGATCACCATTTCTCAGCTGCTAAGCTCCCTTGCCAGATGGCACCATCTCAGCACGGTACCATCAGGGTGCTTGCAGCTGCTGACCTGCTGCAAGCGGAGGTGGTGATGAGAGCGTGCACAAGCCTGTGACCGATCAGCATGAAGCTCTTCTTACTTTCCATCCCCCTTGTTTGGGTGCGAGCAGACCGTGAGACCTAACAAACCTCAAACCCGCTGACAGCGAGTTGCAGAGCCTCTAATTTCCGCCCTTTGCTAGGCAGGTCCCCTGAGCCTCGGTCAAAACCTCCTCGCTGGTGCAAGAGCTCCGCGTCTTCCCACTTTTACTCAGCAAACTGCCGGCAGCACCCCCCACCCCCAGACATTTGCATTCAATTACCCTGAATTTCATCACAGAAAGCAAATTTTGCTTGGTCGCAGCTTTGAAAGGGGCAAAAACAAATGCCGCGGGTCACAGCCTGTTATATCTGATCCACTTTCCAGATTTACCACCTTTTTTTTTCTTCCCTGTTATGTGGTGTTGGTGTCAGATCCTCCTCCTGGCTGGAGAGATCTTACGGGAAGCTGGGTTATTAATCAGATTTTGCAGTTTGAGGGGAGGAAAATAATGTTATAAATTGCGATTTAAGGAAAGTTGCAAACACAAGCGGGCGAGCAGAAAACTTGCTGTCCTTGTGAAACGACCGCTGCCATTTCTCTGTAAAAGCACACTTGTACTTCCTCTGCTGCAACTTCTCACGCCACTCAAGTTCCCCAGGGGAAGTGAAGAAGAAAACTTATCAGAGAAACAGATCAGGAGTGAGAGAGATGATGACTGACTGTACCAATGGCACAATTTGGGGATTTGGGGGCATAAAACAGATATACTACCCACATGCTTCTCTGGGTCACTACCATTACTAGCCATCCATAAATCTGAAGTAAATTAAACAGTAAACTTAAACATTAAGAGCTCTTAAAATCAAGGGAACTAGTTAACAGGGAAAGCCTTCAACTAAGGGATAGCGTGCATTACGATTGAATGCTAGTGCCGACAGGGCAGTAGATGAAAATTGTACCTGGGTTGTATTCACGGTTTCCCTTGGGCGAGAGGATGCAAGAGATGGCGTACAGGCATGTCAGCAGAGCGGTGAGCAGAGGGAGGCTGCCTGTGTCACCGTGACCTGGCCACGACGGGAAAGAGTCCTGACATTTGCCTCTCCACCCTCTCTAAACTGTGGTTGTCGGCTGAGCAATACCTGACTAACGCATACCTGAGGGATGCTAGAGGTGGTTTTCACAACAGGACTCAAACAGCCTTGCCTAGGTCACATTTCTGTAACTGGTTTGGGCCTTGGTTTATTAACCAGCTCTCACTGAGTGTAACACTTAAGTCACACCATCATGGCACAAGGATCGAGGTGTGAAGCCTTGGGATTAGAAATCCCATACAGCTTCGCCAAGTATTCAGATATCTATGTGCCTACATCGAAAAGGGCTGCCTTTGGCTAATTTCCGCCCCCAGTTGCTGTCAAGGCCATTCCTCCCTACCATCCCAGCTGCGAGAGAAGCAAGAGCATAAGCTGATACTCGGATGCTCAGTCAAGTCCTGTCCTGCCACAGCCTGAAGCAACGTGCTACTCTCCCACTGACGACTCAGCTTGACTCCTACTAACCTGCTGTGGGCAGGAGCATTAGCTCAGGCTCTTCAGGCCACACGGTCCCCCTCTTACCCAAACTGTGGAAGTGTTTAGTGGATTGACTTTCTCAGAGGTGTTTCTTATTCTGCTGGGTCATTCATTCAAATGCCAAAATTGTGACTCATTAAAAGGGCAAGCTTGAGCTGGGGGGGGTGCAGGAAGGAAGAAAAACAGCTTGCAAGAGCCTTCCTGTTTATCCATGGCTTGGGAAAAAAACAACACAACAGAATACACACACCCTGGCTCCATTATCTTTGCTGGCACAGCGCTGGCTTGGCTCTGTCCCTCACCACTCCAGGCCAAATCCAGTCCTGCCGCGAGTGTGTTTACTTTAGAGGAGTTTACTCGAGAGAGAAATCCAGCCCCTGGAGCTTCAATGCTTGCAGTGTGCGAGCAAGCGCACAGGCACCAGGAGCCCCTGCAACAATGTGCCATGGCACTGGCCCCTGGCCACACCGGGGAGGTCATTTTCTTCTCGGCAATTAGCAAAGTGGTGGCATCAGTAAAAGAAGTTGAATAAACACATTCAACCCGGCTGGGTCCCCAGTTTGCTCTGTTCTCACCACCCTTCCTTCTGGGCGCACGGTGGGGCCCCAGCAAGCGAGAGCCCGATGCCTGTGCACTGCGCTTTCATTCAGGCCTGGTTGGAAAGGGCTTTTAGGAAAGAGGAGGAGGGGGGAAATAACCCTTTAGCTTTCTTCTTTTACAACAAATGTCTTCCCTTTTCAGGGAGGAAAAATGCCAGCTTCTCTAAGAAAACTGCAGCAAATGGCTGTTTTCATGGGACTGTTCAGCGGCGGGGGATGCATCGTGATGTATAATCTTATGCAAAGTAAGTCTTGGTGCTGTTAGCAACCTTATTTCTCCTCTGCCCCTTTCATTTGCTTTTGTGTAGCGGGGAAAATAGCAGCATGCAAGCTGTGAAAAGCAGATGAAGTTGAGGGAAGTGTGGCTGAGCCCCTGGGTTCTGCCTCCATGAGCTCTGCTTTGTTCAGCACCAGGGCTGTTGCTCTCCCAGTCGCTGCTGCACACATTTCCAGAGGTGGGTATTGCATAGGAAGCAGGCTGCTGTGGTCAGGACAAAGTCTGGTTTCTGGAGGGTTTCCTGAGGGTGAGGGTGAAGTGAAAGCTTAGGCAGTAATGCAGGTTTTGTTTCTCACYGAGATTTTACAACTGGGCAGGAAAAGAGGACCATCTGTGAGAAGGTATTAAAGTCTAGTGGTTTTATCTGTAAATCTCTCTATGGTGCTAGCCCTTAAACACAACAYGCCTGTGAAGTGCTAAGACATCATTAGTTTCTCCTGAATGAAGGGTAGATAAGAGCACTCAGCATTGAGAAAACCAGGACGAGGAGAGAAAAGCTAGACAGGTGCTGTTGCTGTTTATAGACAGCTCTAGTTGCTACCTGTCTTCGGCCAAGAATCCAAATTATTAGTTCAAATGATAGATGTTTATTTTTTCTAAAATTGTTTCTAGATATTTAGCATCAGACCAGAAATAGGCTTTGCCTCTCTCTCAGGGGGTGCTATAGGCCACTTGGCCCTATGCCTCTCCCTTGCTGGTACTATCAAATGATATTGCTTTTCACCTACCCTTATATCAGAGGATGCTGCCAGAAAAGCATAGCCAAGCCTGTTCCTCAAGCCCTCAGATAAGCTCTGAAACCTCCCCTTCATTTTACACGTATTAATAACAAATCAGACAATGCTGGAAAGCAGGCTTTCATTTTAGGCAGCTCATGCCCTCAAGCTCTGGAGTACAACAGATATATGATCCTCTTATGCTTTAAAATATTGAATCTGGCTTTAACAAGGACATTAGCATTTTTTAATTTTCAGCTTCAGCATTGTTATCTAGAAATCTCGGGGTGGGGGGGGTGAAGTAACCCCCTGTGCTATACAGAAAGTCAAAGGGCTCGTTCCCCGCATCACTTAGCTGTGCAATCAAGTGGCGCAATGCAATGGCTACTTCTTGCTCTGTTGCAATATCAGTGGCCACTGAATAGTTGTCTGATAACTTGGTGACAAGCCAACCAGGCTGTTGAAAGGACACTTTCTGCTGCAGAGTATGTCCTTCTGTAGCCTCCAACAGACAGGGGAGCCACACTGGGACCCTTCCTCTCTTGGCCCATACCTAGGGTTATCCCAGTTCCTTCTGCTATACCAATGCACAGAACTGGCCCATACTGGGACCTGTGAGGAACAAGTGGCTTCCATAGTGGTGGGAGTAAGGGGAGAGGGGTGCTTCCCTCCCCTTCCTTCAGGCTGAAGGGAAGTTTGCATGTGCGTGGTCTCTGCGAAAGCTTGTACAAACACTCAGGTAATCCTATTTCTACTCACTTTCTTCACCTCCACACCCTCCTCTTGGGAGCCTCCCCAGCCAACCCCAGCATCCTTTCAGCTCTCCTACTGAAAACGTGTGGACAAATGGATTAGTTGGGCATTTTACGTCCAATACACGAGATGCTAACAAGGAACAGCTGAGAAGGAGCACCAGGAAACTCAAACCAGTTTCCCCTCCAATCTGCAGGATGAGCACAACATACTTGTAACGCGGTCTAGGTGGCTGCTTGCCATGATCCATAGGCGCTAAAGGGCTGGTGTGCTGCAACCCCTTTTGCTGGAGCTCCTTAGGATGGCCCAGGGGAGCAGGGAGGACCAGCGCAGGCTGCAGCCTAGCAAAGCTGTTTCTATGCCAGGATGCTGCCTGCTCACAGGGGATGCCTCTAATTAGGGAGAGGGGGCAGCATCCTTCTGCCTCACACTCCAAGAGTAATACTGACAGGGAAGAGACCAGAAAACAAACCTTATACCTTGTTTTAAACTCTTTAGAAGGCGAGAGCAAAGTTGCCAGAGTAGGATTTTCACACGTGCACACTCTTAGCTTAACTCTGGCCTTCTTGATGTCAAGAGAGCAAAGTTTGGCTGGCATGAAGCACATCTAGAAATCTCAGCAGGCAAGCCTTAAAACTGCTTATAAGCAGGTCTCTGCCTCCATAAGGAGGGTCGGCACATTTCCAGCCTTACAGCTCTGCATTGTGCAGTGGTCACCAGTGGACAGCATTTCCCAGCTATACATAATAACCAGACATTGACAAATAGCAATTTACTACAATTGTCCTCCATATGCCAACACTGCAGCATCCAGTCTACTGTGCTATTGTTGCTGCTTGACCATTAACTTTAATGATGCTTCTTTGTGTGCCTTCCTTTCAATGCATCTGTCAGTAGAGTTGTAGCTTCATGGCTGCCACTTGAAAAGCTGTATCAAGACCACAGCAAGTTTCACAGCAGCAGCAGGAGGTCCTGTCTCACACCAACGTCTGCGAAATATTGTCCATTCTTAAAGTATTTTCTGTACCTCCTTTAAAAAAACTGAATTACGTTCAGAACATTTTCAGATATTCACCCTTAGGCTTTTTTGKTTTTCCTTCTTTTCTTTTTGTTCCTTTTAGATGACGTACAAACGTATGAAAAGCAGGGAGACATAGCCATAAGCTAAACTGTATATCAGTATGGAACAGACTATATTCAGAGCCCTCTTCACTTAAGTGAGCTGAATAACGTTACAGCTCAGCACTGCTTCTCTGATGTAAGGGTGTGTTTCCTCCTTTAGCCAGATTTCTCCTAATTAACAGTTTCAGAGTGTTTTTCAGGGAGGGTGTGGTAGTCTGGAGGAAATGTCTTTTTTTTTTTTTTTTTAAAAACTTATGTTTTGATTTTAAGTGGACAGTCTCTTCACTAGCCTGTTTCCCTCACCTAGAGGGTTTTGCCAGGACCCAGTATTACCAGCAGGCTTTGGAGCAATTGAACCGCAATCCCAATGCCCTGGAAGCCCTGGGTGCCCCACCTCTTAAGGTTCACAACATCCGACTGACAGATGGGAGTAACCGTGTGGACACAGAAAGAGCACAGGTAACGCTGGGGAGGTGGTGTCACAGGGTGACTTCTCAAGGCGCCGGGTGACAAGAGATCAGCTAGGGGATTTTCAGCAGGTCAGGAGTAACTTGGGGGCGCTGGAAGGCAGTAGGGTGGGCTGCCAGTTGATTTGGAAGAAGAATGGATTTCCAGAGCASAAATCTATGCTCTAATGCGAGGGACTAGAAACAGCAAGAGTGGCATCTTCATGTTGTGCTATATGGGCACATCACAGAATGCCAAGGGACCTCCCAAATCAGTCAATCCCCCTCCTGCTACTGTAAGCCACAAAATCATTTTCAGAAACATATCAAGATCCATCTTTAAAATAGCAGCTGCCTCCCTCTTCTCCCCAGATATGTCCCACACTAGTTTTTAAAGCTTTATTCAGAACAGAGATTTATAGCTGCTCACCAGCTATGCTGTGGTACAGCACAAATGGTATGGTTTTTAAAAGCACCTGTAAGTCTGTGCCACAGAGGACGGCTGCCCGGTGCAGGGCTGAGCGCTGGGGTTACGTAGTGACTGGAGAATGCTGTGCTGGGTGCTGAAGTATTGCACAAGGCTGCCTTGCGTCAGCCCAGGGTTGGGGCGAGGCAAACCTCGCAAACACAGGGCCACGTCTACTCTGGGTTGCTGCCTGAAGAGGACTTTCCATCAGTGTTTCTACCCCTTAATCCAGGCTCCTCTTCCCTGGTTTTGCTGGTGACGCAAAATGTCCCTAGTGACTTCTCCAGGCAACTTGCTGAGGGATCTCGTCACATTTGAATAATTTTGTTCCTCCTGGTGACTAGTTTTGAGTCCTGGGGACCAAGCAAGGGCAGTAAGGAATGGGGCAGATAGTGCAGTGAAGGAGGGGGGCTGTCAGGGCAAGAAAAATCAACCTTTAACCAACTCTCATAAAACTCCGCTTTCCATCTCAGTCCAGCCAGGCTTCACCCACGTGATACCGTGAGCCAAAATGTTTCCCTATTTCCCAAGTTTTAGAGATTCTACAAGGCAACATATCTAAGGCCAAAAATGGGGSGGAAAAGCACAATCTTTTATGCCGATTGAAAAGAAGAAGAGAACCTCTCCCACTCATGTTTTCTGGCGTCACCTTTTAAGAATGCTGGTTGCTCAGGTGACTCAGGGTGAAGTCAAACCCTGCCTTCTGCTGACCTCACCCAGGACACAAACCAGCAACTTTCTTCTCCACTTTTTCATGCTCATGAGCATTCATGTTCTCATGAAATAAACTAGTTAATCATCATTAATGATTATATCATAGATCAATTTACTGACTCCACAACATCCCCAGCTCTGCCTACGGGGCCAGTTGGAGAATCCCTGGCATTTTCCCTTTGTGATTGCAGTACCACCAGCAAATGCTATACCTGAACATTTCTTTTATTCAAATGTTAGACCAAGTGCAATTAGCTGTGGTCAGTGCTGCAGCTCCTAGCTTTGTTTGTTAAACAACTGAGTGGTAGAATTTGTGACACTGAGAAGAATCATTGAACATCTCATTGCCTCGATGCATGTTAATGGACTGATCTGCAGAGAATCTCAATCTACAGGCTTGTTATGGTTTTGGGAAGGTCTAGCACAGTGCAGGTCACCTCTGGATCACCATGCATTCTGGTAAGGAATGGTGTTTGCTCATAAATATTTCAGAGCACGAGTGGTTTTCCCTGGGGGTTGCAGCTGTAACACTGTACATTCTTCCAGCAGAGAGAGATTAATGTATGGCAGAACAGGCATACTTGTATAGCCATGCACGCGTTAGCCATTTGAAAAGCTTAGTGAAACTCCGAAATACGTTAAAAAAAATAAAATTAAGGTTTAAGTCAAAAGGGTGGTGTTGGGTCTTTGACTGTAGAAAGAGTAAATGTCCATTTTAGTAACATGCTTCACTGAATCTTTAACATACTTTTACATCTGCAGATAAAGTTACCGGTATCTGGAACAAAATCAGCAGGGTACCTCTATATTAACTCACAGATGGACCACTCCCGTCAATGGTGCGTACTGGGAGAAACGTATAGACGCAGGGAGAGAAGTGGTAGGAGAAGAGTGGAGCAGGATATTTGCTTTAGTCATCCGTGTTGCTGAGACCGTGCACACACAGGAAGAGGAAATTCATGTCTGAAGGTCTTGTGAAAGGTTATTACCATCATTACAACAAAAATGTAAATTAGTTGAGAAATATATTGAATTCCTCCCTATGAATACAAACAAAACAACACGAGCCATTCATATGTGTGAAATGTGTTCTACAAACTATAGCTCAGTATATATTACAAATATATCAGCTTACAAGTACTGTGAGCCGATAACTTATTGTCTCCTCCCACCTCTGCACCCCAAGAAGGTGCAAGGCTGTTGAATAGCAGTCCTAACTGTAGTCTAGTATCAAGTATTGCAGTAGGGGAATTATCTTAAACATTACATCAGAGCCTATCAAGGTGAGCTAAAAATCATGCAGGATTTTTTTCAAGCTATCCAATAAACACAGTCTTTGTAGTTAAAGAAGTGCTAGAACATACATTACAGTAGAATGATGTTCTGACTCCACATCATATAGTAGCGAGTTTACATTTTTGTAATACTGAAGCCTGAAAGCCTCTCTTGTCAAGGGTAAACTGATTCCTAGAACTGAGCAAAGAATTGCTACATGAATTCAAACTCTGTCTTCCGTTTTAAAAGAGGAAATTTCATTAGATGCAAACCTCCTCACATGTACTTGTTCTCAGAGTTTGTTAGGCACTTCAGTTAGCTCTATTTAGAAACCCAAAGCTACAACATTTTTGCTCAGCTGCCACCAGCCATACGGTAATGTTTTCTTTTCATAATTAGATGAGCAAAACTTACTGTATTTCTCTTCTGAATAGCTATGGGAAGTAAGGTGTAAAATGATGGGAGGAAGGCACTAGGCTGGGACTTGAGAGGCTCAGGGCCAGACCTGGCCTCCTTCCTAGTGACCAGAGATAGCCCCAGAGGTCCCCAGYCACCTTTCTTGCACACCTACACTTCCCTAGGCACCCGGGCTCTGAACTCCTCACTCCTCCTCATCCCCTCCTCACAGATGGAGGGAAATAACAGTTCCCTCCTGTTTCACTGAGTTACTGTGAAGATAACTGAAGATTGCAAGATGTTAAACTACGGCAGTAATTGAAGTGCATACATCTCAGAGTTTTGTTTTAAAATGAGCTCTCCACGCATTTCCATCTGCAAGCTTACGAGGGGGAAAAAAAAAAAAAAAAAGCATCTTCTGTAAAAGGGTTTGTGGCAGACAGATCTGTCAGACTCAACCTTCTTGGCTTATGTGTGAGGTCCTGTGCGCAGCTCCGCTTGGGGCTAGGCAGGACTTAGTGTCCTTGCACCTAGCTGAAGAACCAAGAGTAAAATGGCTTGTTCCCATCTGCTCCACAAAGAGGAGCTCCTGAAATCCCCGAGAGAAATAACAAATGTGTAAGCGGGCCATCCTGGTGGGGCTCTGCAGAATGTGCACGAGTGCTTGCAGTGGAGACCTGGGAGGCAACCAGACCGCTACACTCACAGTAAAACAGCACCGGGAGGTGAGCTCTCTCTGCAAAAGTAGTTGAGGCTCCCAAGCCACCAAAATGCTTCAGACTGAGTGAGCAGTCTGTCCATCAGGGTTATTTATTTATGTAGTAGGTTTTTTTTTTTTAAAAAAAAAAAAGGCAACTGAAAAGAAGGGAAATTGGGAGTGCGGGAGCTGGTTTGGACCTGGGAGAGAGCATTCGCTCAGGAASCGCAGAGCACCCAGAGGTGAGGGCAGCCAAGGCACCAGTCCTGCAAAGTGACACTTGCCTGCCCTGAAGCGAGTGGAGGGAAGGGCTGAGACCCCAGGCCATGCTGAGGGGAGCGAGCAGTTGCTCTTTCAAGCCCTGTTTTAAATGAGGCAGTTGCTTGTCCTGGGTCAGATGGAGGCAGAGGGCTGGTGAGGGAAGAGCCCTGCCACAGACCCATCGCACAGAGGTGAGGCAGCCTAATTACCTAATTGTATGTACTCAGCACCGACTCCAGCAAAAGCAGAGCTGGGCAAGCACCAGGAGCTTTTGAAAAAACCCTATCTTAGTACCCTGAAATAATAGTCCTTCCCAGCTGGAAAAGCAGCACAAGCAGTCTCACAGAARTGGGTTTGGAGCAGAGCTTAGAGGAAGGAAAAGGTGTCACTTCAGCCTCTAACAAACGCAGTTTCCCCTCTCCTTTGAGTAACCACCTTCATACCCCGTCAGGGTTTCAGCAGTCACATTGAGTGATCACACAGTGTTCAAACTCCTCCAAGCCAGGATAATTCCTTAGCAACACAGTCTGGCTCCAGGGCTGGAAAGGAGCAGAACAAGGAATGCACCCGCAGGATGGAGAGGAAGAAAGGCACTGGGTCGGGGTAGGGGGAGGAATGTCCTGTCTAAAAATAGCTGGCAGGATTTTATTCGGGTTGCAACAAATAGGAACATGCATCCCAGACCTTTAAATCTGGGCTGAGCTACACTATTAGGGAAAACAGCTTTCAGAAGCTGGCACTCACAAACCAAGTTTTAAAACATTTGAGAGAATTTTTAAGAGCAATGAATGTGTGGAATGATTCGTTTCTCTATGCCAGCTGTTTCTACACCGACTTTACTACTATATTAAAAGTGATTGAAACAAGTTAAAGATCTTTTTTGGTTTGTGTCAGCTGGTGCCTTCAGGATGTCACCTTGAAACTGCGGGATGGTCAGAATATTCCAGTTTACCACTCCCTGGTGGAAAGCATCGGTGAACAAGAAGGCTAAAAATCAAAGGCAGCTGCTTCTTCACCTCCCATTGAGCCGAAGGAGCCATTAATCGATTGCATCCCACTGCATCTGTGAATGTACACAGTTGTCACAAGTCACAATTTCACTTAATGGGTGCTCTCAAGACTATTTTCTCTCTAAGATTGACCTCATCATTGTCATAATTGTAATTTCTTTCTTTTGCTGGTTTATTCATGTGTTCAACAGAAGCCTGAAATAAATATCTTGCACAAGACTTGCTGTTTCAGAGAAGTCATGTGTTATGCCCTGTGTGTGCTGGTATTATGAATTTGAAATAAATAAACAAACTGCCAGGAAACTGAGCTTTTCTACAATTGCAGACCGAAGTCAGGACAGTTGGGCTGCTCTGTCATGGCTAGAAGACTAAGTCAGCTTCTCAAAGTGATTCCCTTGCTGCTTCGGTTTTCCTCCATTTCTCAGCAAGGCATTACCTAGAGCAGGAGGGACGAAGCAGCGAAGGTGAAGCTCAGCAGCAGCCCTCTCCACTGCTAATAAATAAGTCATATATTGGGTAGATTTGCACCCTCACAGTTATCATCAAAAAGCTTATGAGATAGCAGAGGCCACTCATTGTAACTTACAAATTCCAGGAAGAGGCTTGCTACTCGCACTGAAGGTTGATATAACAGAAGAAGCCACTGTTTCACACTAGCACTGCCCGACGCAAGTTCAGGAGAGCACCTTCACCCTCCCACTTCTGCTTAGGGAGGAAAATACTGAGGAGGTGCAGAACAGGTAAAATACTGCCACGGTTCAGTCAGACTACAACAAGAGATTTTGATCGTGCCTTGGATTTATTGTAACAGAGCAGGTTAATCAAGATGTGGCTAGTGAAAGCCCAGAGCTTACACCACTCAATTCCCATTTTTTCCCCCCCTCCACCTCAACATCCAAATTTGAGTCCTAGAAATCCACCAAAGGCACAGGCAATGCAAAGCTTTTCAAGAGTAATGAGTATGAGAGAGAAGGGAGAGCTAGAGCAAAGGATCATTGAAGACCAGCAAGCATTTTCCTGCTCAACAATGACCCAGCAAACTGGGTGAGGTGGCTTTTGGACAAGACTGAAGAGCAAATGCTAAAGCAAATGGGAAGAGATACTAAAAGACCACAGCAAAAGCATCTGTGACAGACTATTTTAGAAGGAAACAACACACATGAGCTTTAGTTTGGGATTCACAAAGAGCTGCCAGGATGAGCAGCACCTGTGAGACATCATCCAACCCATATGAATGCCCACTTTGCCAGGGGAAGGATTAGGATGAATCAAGGAGAGACAGTGTGTCCCAGCTTTAAGATTGAAATCACTACTATCTGTTTTCACAAAACAGCATACAAACTGTGCTATTTAAAAACATTAGCCTTGCACTACTGCAGCCCACCTAGCAAGAAAATCACCTGGGAGATGTGGAGATCTCCCGGCCACCCGGTGTCTCAGAGCTTGGTCAACTCTGGCTTTTGGTCACTGAAAAAGTTTGGTGGGGAATCAAACAGTTGACAAGGAAAGGCCAAATCAACCACTTCACATCCGTCAATTATCACTTCCCTGGCTACAGTTTTGACTCGTTACCAATCTCCAAAGAAGCTGTGGCTGTGGAGAGCAACCCCAGCCCATCCAGTTCCTCCTTATGTCTGTGCTAGGAGTATCTAGCACACACTGTCATACGCCTGCCTTTTGTCACCACCGTGCGCTTAGTAAGCCTGGGATCTGCGATGGCTGCAAGGTGTACAAATGTCCAGGAGACCTGGCCACAGCCAGCCCAGCCTGCAACACAACGCTTGCTCACCACCCTCCTGTCTCTTGAGCCAGCACGCACAATATCCCTAGTCCGGCTTCACAAATTGCTGCAGCACAATAGCACCGCCGGGCCTGGCTCTAACCCTGGTTATCCAAAGCCTGAGGGAGATATCCCCACACAAACCTTGCCAGTAACACTGGAGATTTTATTATCTTGCTTGGGGGACACAGAGCTTGTGAAGAGGTTCCATCTCTCACTTTCCCCCTGGAGACCTAGCAGAGCATCGCTTTAACTTTAGGCACTCCTGATCATCCTAAACAACCCATGGGTTCATCAAGGCTGTGAGAATGGGCAGTATCATCATATCATACCAATGTTTCTCTAAGTCAAATCTTTAAACCTGGAGAAGGAAGAAAGCAATGGGTGGAGCTGGAAGCCAGCAGATCACTGGGGTGGGACAAGAGAAAAGTCACATTCAAATCCCTACTTTTATTTTACTACTTAATAGTCAGCAAACAGAGAATTTCTTACCTCTTGACCTTGAAGAGCCTCAGAAGCCACTTCCTCTCTGTGTTTGAGCTCTTAAAAGATGCACATACTCTAAGGGAGGAAAAAAGCAGCAAGCTGGCACATTCAGTGCCAAGCTGCTTTGGCCATGTGGCTCCCATTAAATACACCACAGCCCACAGCAGCTGCTTTCAGAGGGGACACAGGTGCAGCCAAGAGAGCTGGAGCGTGCCAGGAAAATGGGGAATGCAAAGGTCTCAAAACCACCAGCAGCTGCTGAAAGCCCAAATAACTTCAAGAGGGCACCTGGGCATCCTTTGCAGCTTTTTCCACTAAGGCATGCTGGAGCAGATTAGGTTGCATTTAACTTCATTAGCTCGTTGGAGCACAAATTGATTGTAATTATATTGTGTTGCATGTCACTAAATACCAGTCTGGACAATCATTTCCTTTTTATTGAGAAAATATGCATCTTTTGATAAAAGACCCTAAAAAAACAGTTAAACTCCTTCAGAAAGACATTCTTTTCTAACCGCAGAACAGTTAAGGTCAGGAGGAGCCTCGGGAGATTGTCTAGTCCAACTGCCTCACCCACAACAGGGTCAACTAGAGCGGATTGCCTGGGACTGCATCCAGTCAGGTTTTGAAGATCACCAAGGATGGAGACTCCACAACCTCTGGACAAGCTGTACCAGTGTTCAACCATTCTCACAGTAAAAAAAGCTTTTTCTTACGTTTAAACAGAATTTCATGTGTTTCAGTGTGTGCCCATTGCCTCTTGTCCTGCCACTGGGCACCACTGAGAAGAACCTGGCTCTATCCCCTTTATTCTTCCCCCACAGGTATTTATACACACTGATAAGATCCCTCCCAAGCCTTCTCTTCTCCAGGCTGACAGTCCCAGGTCTCTCAGCCTTGTTGACAGGTGCTGCAATCCTTTCATCATCTTAATCATTTTCAGTATGTTAAATAATTTCTTTTAAATTGGCTTGAAAAGTTGCATAGTTCCTTTCCCAGTTGTTGGTGTGGTTAAAACAACCATCATCTTCATGACCTTTGCTGGATTGCATGTTTGTTTCTTACTCTYTAGTTTGATTTTAATAGCTTCTGCCAGGCAGTCGTCACCCTCAAGGAAACTATCAAAGCAGCAGGCTGCTCGGGGCAAGAACTTAATTTACAACCGAGGAACAACAAATATTGCTTAGCAGACTGTTACAATGCCTGCACCTATTTAAGTTGGACCTGACTAGCACACAGGGGCTACATAAAACCAGATGTTTTAAAAGCACTAGCTTCATAAAGGCTAAGCGGGCCGATGCATTCCCTTTTGAGTATGTTTCTCCAGGTAGTAATACAGTTTTGTCCAACTTATGGGCCTACCAGTTCACTTCCTAGCTTGGGCAGATGTCTTGCATTTCACAGGGAACATTAGTCATTTGGATTCACCTCCCATCCAGTTCTTTCCCACCCTTTGCCTGCGTCTTGTCAAAGCAAAAATCATTTTCTGCATGTTTTCTGCAAAGTTTGCTACAAAGTTCCCTGCAGCACAGCCCAGGCAGTCCTGTAACACCAGTAGTGATGGAGACCTGTCACATTCTTGGTGTTACTTTGGAAGACACATGACACCTGGCTAAACACCTTTGGTTCATTTTATGTAGCACCAAGTATATAAAAATACTGGAATCACGTCATTTCTTGACCAATGTAACACAGTTTCTGTTAATTGGCTTTCCTAGAAGATTTCAAAGCAAGTACCTTTATCCAATAACTTCCGAGAGACAGCCTTCGCCTCTCTCTGCTTGGTAAGGCCCATGACAAGAACTTCCACCCGGCAACCAGACCAGCTGGATCTCGCAGGGTGCTACTAGAAGGTGGCAGTCGGTGAGGTGATACCGCAACAGCTCAGGAGATTTTCCTGTAAGGATTAGTTAAAAGTCACCTGTGTAATTCAGTCTGTACACTGGGATTACAAATTAATTGAAGAGATGGGGTACACTGATTTCAACGCATCACCAGCTTAGCTGCGATTCTGATTGCACGAGCAAGCAAAGACTCAATGCAATTAAGTTCTCTGTGTTTACAGGAAAAAAGACAATCTCTTCAAGCAGTTAAGTTCCTTTTCCTCTCCTAATTCTGCAGTAACTGTTGTGGTCTGAACGCTCTGCTTCGCTTTGACAAATCCTAACCTTTTCTTAATTGAGAGAGATTTTTATCACACCCATATGGACTTAATTTTTTTTTCTGTTTTACAAAGCTTCCAGGTTGTATTTTTATGGAACCAAAATATTTTACTTTTACAGAGCTATACCATTGTCAGCTGTCTTATAACGGGAACAACTAATGAAATTAAGCAGCGTTAGAAGAGGAAATGCCTTTCCATAGAAGAGGAAATACTTTTCTCACCCAGCATCTAGTCAATGCTCTGACTTTCCCCGCAGGAAGTCGCATCAGGCAAATAACACAGTTCTGGACACAGCGCACCTTGGAGGGGATATTCAAGTTTCACTGCTTCGGAGCACACATTTCAGCATGATTTGTTAAACCTGGATTAATGCTGATTTGCATCTGCTCCACCCTGTCCCAGATACCCAGCTGTCCTACATTGCACACCATTCACTGGCATTTAAATACCATCTTTCCAACCCCACATCTTCAGGCAGGTCATTTCCCACCTGTCAGACATCTAAAATAACAGTCCTAAGTTTAAGGGCAATATATTTCTTGATTTAGTATACACCAAGAAAAAAAAAGAACCAGGAAGATTTACATGGATAATGTGACTTAATAATATTTATTAATCCCAATGACAGCTTAATTCAACATCTGTAAATGCTGTACTGTGAAGATCTCTACAGCGCAAGCATATTGCTTTAGAGTGGAAAGATTATCGGTGTATTTTATATTTGCTGCACAAATTGAACCAATGTGTAATTCAGAAAAGTAACATATCAGTAATCCTGCTATATGGGTGTTGAGAAAAATAACTTTACAGAAGTCCTTGGAGAAAAGCAAGGGCATTTGAACAGGAGACTCCATCTAACATATTACAACCCAGTTCCAGCAGTATCTTTCTAGCTAGTATTCAAAGCCAGGCATGAAGGTGTCGAGTCACCAACCACAGAAGAGCTGAAGTTGCAGTAGTTTGCAATGCAGCACTGTACTTTACTGTCCTGGTTCCGGCTGGGACAGAGTTAACTTTCTTCCCAGTAGCTGGGGGGTTGTGCTGTGTTTTGGGTTTGGTATAATAGGAGCCTTGATGGCCCATTGATGTTTTGGGTGTTGCTTGCACCGGGCACTTTTCGCCCTGCCAGGTGCACCGGAAGCTGGCGGGGGGAGCATAGCCGGGGTGTTTGACCCAGCTGGCCAATGGGGTATTCCATACTATGCGACATCATGCTCAGTATAAAAACTAGGTGTGGGGGGGGCTCTGGCATCCCAGGACAGGCTCTTGCATATTGGGCTACGTGTCGGTTCAGCGGGTGGTGAGCAGTTGCATTGTGCATGGCCTGCTTTGTACATTCTATTATTGTTTTTGTTATCACTGTTACTATTACTGTTCTACTTTGTTTTATTTCAATTATTAAACTGTTTTTATCTCAACCCACGAGTTCTCCTACTCGTGCCCTCCTGATTCTTGCCCCTACCCTAGGGGAGGCGGCGGGGGTGAGCGTGCGGCTGCGTGGTGTTTAGGTGCTGGCTGGGGTTAAACCACGACATTTAGCTTTACTGTTGATTCCAGTCATCCTGCACCAGACAAACGAGCGTAACTTTTGGAATTCTGTTTCAAATCAGTAATGCTGCCTTGAAGAAAATTATGGTTTCTTTTCTTAAAAAATTATGTTTTAAAGTGTTTCCCAATGCATGAAGAAAAAAGACCCATCAGCTGTTCAGAAAACAAAATTTCATTTATTGTAAAGTTCCTGAAACAGTAAACACCTTATCAGAAGTACAATGAACCGGCACTATTTCTTTAAAATGTTGAACTGTCTTCCAGGAACAGCACCCGGAATATTCAAGAGAGATCTTAAGCCATGGAATAACCTGGTGCAAGGCCCACCTTCCTCCCTGTCCCCTGCCAGCACCACCAGTGGAGAACAGGCAGTTAATTTTTATTTGCATTTCCTACCTAACAGCTCTCAAGATCCACCTGGTAGATCGCAAGCTGGAATTCACCCTTTTGTATTTAGGGACCCCTTTTGTATTTAGGGACCCTCAAAGGAAAGGTGTAAGAAATGAGACAAATCACAATGAAAATTCAGCCTATAGATGTAGTTCATGTCTCTTGCATCAGAACCATAGAAATAACGATTCTCCAGCAATTTCTAAGAACATCTGCACTTCCAATCCTTCCAGCTTCCTGCATTCAAGCAAAGAGCAGCCATGCTCCCAGCGTTACGAAGGCAGCCAGCAGTAAATGAGTGCCCAGAGAGCGGGGACTGAGATAGCATTGCCCACAAGGGCCAAGGAGTGGATTCCTTCTCCGCAACCACCCCCTTCCCCACAAACACTTTAAGGCACAAGCAGCTTTTTTCAGATGAACTGCGTAAATACATGCAGTCCTCCGTATTCAGGGAGCTGCAGAAAACCAGCTCTTCTGCACAAGCTAGTGATTTGTTCCCAGTCTTAATGTGTTACTTCACTAGTAACTAAGCCTCTCAAAAACATCAACCTCGATATCCCCTTTCTACAGCACAGGGTAAGAATGCCTCATTTACAGCTTTACCCACACTTACAGTGGAACAGAAATAGCTTCAAGTGTGTGGGACTGGCTGATAGTCCTGCAGTTAAACATTATAGAAAGTTTTTCCTATTATAGGGCCAATCTAAGATGCCTTGTTTATAACTTACACTATTAAACTTTCACAACTTTATAGAAATTCTTAATGATGTTAAAAAACACTGTACAAAACCACCTTAAGGCACAAAAAGTTAAACAGAAATGCAGCCCACTTGAAGTCTCAAAGCAGCCAATTCAAGAGGAACTGGCCTTGTAATAAGTACATAGTTCATTTATACATGTTAAGCTTCATTGTCATACATTAAAAACAGTAAATACAGGACAAAATGTATGCTGCTCAGCATCTACTCTTTTTCTTTAGTACCAAGCCTCATCTGAGACATGATCTCTGGTTACAAATAGGAATTGAAACAGCTTATAGGTCCCTCAAGTTATTTGCTTTGAGCAACCATGAGCTATTACACACTTAGGTACGCAGATATGGCAACATAAATTTGTTTTGTAAGGGTGGGATGTGAACATGCTTCAACATCAGTGCTTTGCTCAACTTTGTAAAGCAAGGAAGTATGGATGTGAAAAAAAGAAGTCAAAATGGCAGTGACAGAAGCTGGGAGAAATTTTAATCTTGCAGAAATGAACTTCATAAGGTAATGTCCCTCCCCCAAGCAAATTGTCTTGGGCAAATGACTGAACAGTAAGAGAAAGATGCCCATGAAGAGCACTGTCATGCTTAAAAACTCTGAAACAGATCAGCATTGTAGGTAGGGTCAGCAAACATGCAGTAATGCAGCGACCATCCACCTCCGGAAATGCCCAGATAACACAACTACTCTGTTGGCTCAAAGGTTCTTGTTTAACTTCTACTAATGGCCAGCCAGAGCTATCCAAGAAAATCTTGCATGGTAGCTCCTCAGTAGGAGTCTGTAGGCCACTGTCTACAGGAGGGGAAAACCAGCAAATAACTCATTTCTCCAGAGTATGAAAGGCATCTCTGCATTACAATATAAAACACATCTAAACTCAATTATTCAAGTACTATTATTAGATGTTTTCTCTTATATGAGGGTCTTCAAGGAGTGACACGTTGCCCTACCTACATCAATATTCAGTATATAATTCTGTAGGGGAAGAAGCCCAGTAGAACGGTTTAATTTAGGTGCAATTTTTCTGCTGTGGCTTCAAGTGAAGGCAACCAGACCACTGGCAATGAAGCCTTATGGAAAAATGCTCATTGCCCCACTCAGTGTCATACTGCTTTTTGTTCAGTTTTCTTCTTTACTAGCACTTTTGCTCCCACCCTTACAGCCACGCTAATCAGATCACCCCAGTATTACTTGGGTTATTAACAAGCCATTTACCTTTTGTGTGAAGGAGGAAGTGTAATATTAGGACAGAGCACTGAACTCCTGTTCACTAAAAAGAGTAAGAACATTCTCAGTACATTTGAAATTAGGAAAGTCTGTAGCAACATGGAAAAAAAGGAAAAACTAGCTTAAGAGTTTCTATTCATTGTTTTATAGCAAGAAAACTTTTGTCAGGGTTTATTATAAAGGAACAGCATAAGGAAACCAAATAAATAGTTGAATAGTTAACAGTATGCAATATAATAGTACTAAACTTCAATTACATAAAAATTAAACTTTGGAACAGCATCAATATGAAAGATTTCTTAGAAAACCAGGACTCAGTCCAAGATCCTCAGACCTGTACATTGCAAAAACCAGTCAATTGTGATGCCCAGTTGGTCCCAGCTTTGTCCTCTGGGGGACCATGTCCACTGAGAACTATGACCCATCCATACAGCTCCCTAATCCCTCTCTGCCCCATCATACACATGCTGTTTTTCCAAGTGTCTAAGGGAGAGTGATTGGGAAGCACGAGGTATGAGTTGTGCTTCATTGTTTCAGAGGAAGCAGTATCTTCTTCCTCATCGGATAGCTATATTGAACAAGGTTATGCAATTTACCCTAAGGACACTTCTTTCTTCCTTAAAGCAGCGGTTAGAGGAACAGAAAGAAGGCAGCAATGACCTCATGCTCCCAGTAAAACCCCAGCTGGGTTCTGGGGGAGGTGGAATCGAGGGCTGATTTATCATTAGTTGGACAAACTGTCTGATCTAACATGGTGAAGTCAGTGGAGAGAACTTCAGTAACTTCAGTAGAGCTACATCAGACCCTCTGTCATTCTTTTTTCTACTCACCAACACTTTGCAGTCACACTGAGCTGGATTCTATTAGCACGTCTCGCCCAACACAGGAGGGGAAAGGAGCGATCTCTGCTGGCTCTCAAGAGTGACTGACTTAAGCAAATTCATCACCCTGTGGAGCAGGGTTTTACTGTGCTCCCAAGGCAGGGTTTTACTGTGCTCCCAAATAACAAAGTATCACCACTGTGATCTGGAATCGTTCCCCGATACAGATTTCTTTACCTGTGGGACATGGGCATCTCTTCCTAGAGAAGTGCAGCTCACTGTTTGGCTATACGCCAGATGAGCCTGGGTCTTTGACTTGATGTAAACAAAGAAATATGTACACAGAATAACTTTGAAATCTGTATGTCAAAGCAGTTGATCAAATTCTCCTCTTACACAATTTTTAGATCAGTACATAGTTCCACTGAAGTCAGGAGTGCTAAAAATTGTTTGAGGAAAACCCAGCAATATATATTTGTATTAAATGCCAAAACATATCCTAAAATACTCCTCTTGACATCTGTCACCGAAACACTTCCAATGTCAACTTCTCCAGAACACTGGAACAATTAACAAAAACTCTGCTATCAAGCAACAAAAAAACAGAAATAAAAGTTACAAACAAAAATAAGCTTTTTATCTTTGTTAAATTCCTGTCAGCCACTTGAAATCTTGTTTATCTGTTCCATGAAATTAAAAACTTGGCACATTTTCCTTGGATGCCATTTATCAACACTTTCTTTTATCTAGAACATTTATTGCATATCAGAAATTCACTTGGCTAGAATATTTTTGTTTAGTAGAAAACACTGCCTTCCAGTTATAGCTACGAAGCTCCATGCAGTTCAGTAAATGAATTCTCCTGGTATTTCTTGCAGTAATGGTTCCTCAAATTTAAATCGTTTGGAAATGGCTTTCTGCTCGGTTACTTTTTCTTTTTCTGACTGCCTACATTGTCCCAGTGTATATGAAGCCACTACAATTAGTTCTTCTGTCACTATTGATTCTTCCTCTTCAGTCTTCTCAGCATCTACTGATTTTTCAGAGGCAGAATCTGCATCTTTCTGGGTAACATCACTGGTTTCCCCTCCTGTACTGTTATTCCAGGCCCTGCAAGCAGGATTATTGCTTTGTTCTAACCATGGATGTTGAAGACATTCTTCAGCAGTTGCCCGGTCCCTGCAGAGGAAGGAAAGTGTTAAAATAAATGGCCAAATGAATTTGAAATTCAGTGCCTTGCAGAAGAGATCCATACAAATTATTCCAAGGATATGACTGTATTAAAGACAGACTGATAGAATTTAAAAAGTGCTGATAGCAGCTACCTTTTACCAAAAAAGGCCAACAGCAACCCAAGGAGATGAACTGCTAGCATTTAAAATAAAGGAGTTCATAGGTCCTTAAATATCAGAGTTTACACTCCCATGTTGCCAAGCAACTTTCAAAGTTTATACAGATTTTTTTTTTTTTTTTAGTATAGGAAAATTATCCAATCCTTACATTCTTGAAGTATTAAAGTCTAAAGACAGACAAGCAGTAGGCAATTTCAATAGTTGACATGCCCCATGAAAAACTGTGAAGTTCCACAAAAAACACCTCTTCTTATTTTGAGACCCGGAATTTCCAATTTGCTGCCCATTGAGAAAAGCATACTAATAAACCAGAAAAGAGTAAGGTACTCTACCAACTCATCAAGAATAAAAGGCTCAAAGCACAGTTGATTTAAAAGAAATCAGGAAGGTACCTGTAAAGAAAGTCAATATACTGTACCACATGCTACAATTCATATACAGTTTTCTGAAATGAATTTGAGTAATTATTAACACTTGGACACATTCAGAATATGCAAGTTTGGAGGGAAATGGAGGACTTCTCTTTTCATGTGTATGAAAAGTAATAGCACAATGAAATATGAATAATCGAAGTTCCCTTATACTTTAAAAATGAAAACGCCAGCACTTGCTACATTTTAAATGAATCCAGTCAGACATATTAGCATATACAATCGTGTATTTTACTTACTCGGGTTTCTTAACCAGCAGAGTTTTGATGAAATCCACAGCAGACTCTGATATGAGGTCAAAGTCTTCTCCAGAATAACTTACGTTCATTTGAGATATATTTAAGAATGTTTCTTGTTTATCATCCCCTAAGAAAGGCGATATCCCTGTTAGCATAACATATGCCAGTACTCCAATGCTCCTAAATTAAAAGTAAAAAAACAGAAAAGCAGGTTTTTTAGGATTTTTTTTTTTTTTTTTTTTTTTWAAAAGTAAGGTAAGTTATGATGACCATTAATTTGTTCAACTTACCACATGTCGGTTGCTGTACTGATTGGGTCATAACTCAGAATTTCAGGAGCTATTCAGGGAAAAAAAACAAGTTCTATTTTTTTTGTCATATGCAGACTTTATATTGTAGTTATATAGTGCAATAACAGGCACGTGGTAAAATTTAATATAAGCCATTTGAAGCATGACAGTCTTTTGAAATAGAGATATTTCTATTCAAGTTATTTAAGTGATTACTATAATTCACTGGGTTTAAGTAAAACAAATTGTTTTCCCTTTATTGTCATCTTCAGAAGCCAGGCCAGTCTCCTTCCCAATTAAGGAAGCTGTATACAAAGTTCTTATGGAAAAATGAGAAATATCCAACATTCCATATTCCAGCACTGAAACCCATACCCATGAAGATATACTATACAACTTAAAAGATAATTTCAAGTACATTTTCGAGGCCTGGAATTAGTTCATTAGACTGGCAAAGCTTACCAGTTCTAGCTTTTACAGCAGTACCACGTCCAAGTAATAAGCTGATCTTTCAACACAGTAACTACACAGCCAGCCTGGCATTCACCAAACTGAGGTAGTTTCTCTTCTCACTCCCCCAACGCCTGGGCAGTCCCCTCCTCAGGGCAACATCACTCGGATAGTAACAACTTACCTACATATTCTGGAGTTCCCATAATTTCTCTTAGTTCCTCACTGCTCTTCATTATTCTGGAAAGGCCAAAATCTACTATCTTAATGTCTCCCAGAGGGGACTTACTGGTTAGTAGAATATTTTGGGGCTGAAAAACAAAAGGAGACTTTCAGGATCACCCAGATCTAACGTCTATGACACCATAATATTGTGTAATTATTTTAGATCATGAGTAGCAATAATGCATTCCATAACAAGTATGATACCCAGGATCATTTATTTGTCRTCGTGTCCCCCCCCCGCCCCCCAAGGTGCACTTGAAGAGACATGTAGGGTAAAAGGAGTGGCAGGATTTTCTGTTTATAACTGAGAATCAAACATCTACCTTTATTAGCTTAGAACACATACAAAAGACATGCCAGTAGCTAGCATTTAACAATAGCATATAAATACCTCCACATTTGTACCTTTAGTCCTTCATGTCACCTTTTTAACTCCCCTTCCCTCCTTGCTTCCTTCCAACAGATGGTGTAAAACACCTCCTGTTGAAGGGTGTCCAAAAACACCCAATTATTTTAAAAAACCTGAATACATAAAACTATTTTGACTACACCTGTTTAAAGAAAGTCTGTTGCAACCGACCTCAATCTTGTTCAAAGTACAAAAATTGTATTACAGCATACTAACTCAAGAACAGTTTTAAAAAAAAAAATACAGCAGCCGGAAAAACAGGTTTTTAAGAGCATCACCTTTGGATAAACTTGTTTGCTCTGACGTCACTAGATCTTGGCTGTCATCCTTCAAAGCAACTTTGCGGTCATTAAGAAGTTCCTTACCATCTATTTTAAATGCTAGCTCAGTTTAAAAAAAAAAAAAAAAAACCCACAAAAAATCACTGAAAACTAACTTTAGACAACAGGACTTAGAGAGTTTTTGCAACTGAAGCATAGCCTTGCCAAAAAAAAAAAAAAGGTGCGACCCTCCCTGCCCCCAGGCCAATGGTCACATTGGGTTCTATCATTAACTTCTCTGAATGGTAACACTGACAGCTGACACTACCTTCATGCCTCTGGTGAGCCCAAGTTCCATGAAAATGATGAAGCCTTTATTTATTGAGAACCTGGATCATCCTGCATTGGGGTGGTTGAAAAGGGAAGAGGGCAAAGAGTAAGAACACCAAAGCAACCACTGACTGATAATCCAACTGGATTAACACCAACATTTATACTTTTTCCCTAATCACCGAGCCATTCTCTCTTCATCCCCTAGTCAATCACGAAGGCATGCTTTCACATGAACAGCCTCGCTTTTGAACACAGAAATAAAACTGTGCAAGAACATTTTAGAAACCTTGGGCCAGTTCTCCTTGCTGCAAGACCTAAATATAGTCAAGTTCTTTCATTCCTGCAAAGTTAAACCATGGTATTTCAAACTAGCTCCATGATGTTGTCAATCTATTTTCTGTTTGTAAATCTATGTATTAAGAACAGCTTCTTTTTTTTTTTTTTTTTTTGCTTACAAACTGGGATCTGGTGGCCATACAAAGGCTTTTGCAGCTGCGCATTACCATAGGCTTTATAGTTCACATTTGTTATTCTGTATTTGTATTAGAAAAGCAAACATCCAAAAAAGCTGACCATGCCTCCCTAATTAGCCTCTCAGATGTTCTTCCCAGTGGGAAATTTAGTTACTTTCTGAAGAGACAAATAGAAAGCAGGAAAAAAGCATTTGTTCTCTATATTTAAACGAAGAAAAGTTTTTAATGGAAACATTTCATGAAACCCTTAAGCTCTGTATTATAATATTTTAGTAGATAATGTAGTTGCCAGACGAAGTTTATTGTCTTTTTTAAAAACAATCTTACTACACAAAACACACCTATGCAGAAAAAACCTGCCTACAGTATGAATTGAGTCATAAACCTAAGTCAATTCATACTGAAATATCATTCGTTATTTTCTTCCTTTAAGGAATTATTACGGGGTTCAAGTGAAGTGACAGTCTAAACACCAGCATAAAACCTTAAAGAAGCTGTAGCTTTGAACTCACCATAGTTTTCAGCTCGACACAATTACTCTAAAGCTTTAAGAAAAGGAAGATAATTTTCCTGCATCTGTAAAGCTGTTTCTCTTTTGTTTTTCCACTGCTGTAATACATCTAGGTTTGCCTAATGCTGATGAGCCCACAAAGGCAAGAGAGATGCAGGCCAGAGGCTCTCCTGGAGCCATTCTAAAAAGGGCCTTTCACTCTTACCGTCAAGCAGTAATGAAATGGCTAATGAAAACTGTCAAATGGCGACATTTAAAAACCTCCCCCTCTACTGCAGTAAGGCTTAAAGGTTCCAGTTGAGATCCTCTTGTCTTGTGCACTGAACAAAAACATAAAAAGAAAAAATCCCTGACTAAATGGACAATCTGAATGGATGTACTTTACTACAAGATTGGCACGTGCACAGAAACCACATGATGCGGCCACACGAGTCTAGCCCAGAAATGGGTACCTTTGGAAAGATTATAAAACAAGACAAGTAAAAGTTGAATTTTTCCAAGCATACTGTCAGCAATGAGAAACTTGGGCTTCAGGAATTTGAGATGTTGGTTATACCTGTATCATCATGTTAGAGTAATAGCAGTGAAAAGCATCATTTGTCATTGCAAACATTAACCAGTCTTACATTTTTCACTTCAATTGGACTAAACTACTGTCACATGAAAGAGCACAGCTTTCTTGACGCTATGAACATCAGTGCAAAGGCCAAACTAAGGCAATATCTACAAAGATCTGGTCTCATCTAGAAACTTACTCTGCAAGTCGCACAAATTGTTTGTAGTAAGTGTACTTAGTAAAATAGTATACCCTTCAACCCTACCTTCCCAGCAGGTTTTGGAATCTTGCAAACTGACTATATAATGGCAAAATCCATACATTGCAAATTTGCCATTATTCCAGAAATTTCTGTGAACCTCTGGCCCTAATATTTCTTGTATCTTTAGTTGGTTTCAAGAAGAGTATCACTAAGGACGCATAATAAAGGTCATGTTTTTAAACTAATCAGTGCCTCACCTTAACCTCCAACATCAATGAAGTTAGGTATCTAATTTTATGATACTGTAAAAAAATCAGATCCCTAGAAGAAAAGAGGAATTATCCAAGGAATAATGGGCAGAAACAGGAAAAACAGACTAGCTGGGATACCCCAGCTACATTGTGTGTAAAGATACTAGAGTAGGCTGATCAGTCTGCCCTAAAAAAAATTAAAGGACTCCCATATCTTTAAACAATTGAAATGTAAGAACAGAATTTGCTTGGGGGTTGGGTTTTTTTGGTTATTGTGTACAAGTGGAAAAAATGCAACAGTCACTAGAAGAGTAGACATATTGGACTGGCATCACACGTTATTTCCCAAAATAAACAATGCAAGTCCCATAAATTAAGAAATAAGGCTATAATCAAAATAGGTTTTGTAGAACCTGGATACTCTATACCTACCTGTTAACAAACAGCTTTGCTTTAATTGCTATAAAGGTTTGAACTCCTGATTAAACTGTTCTTTTGCCTTGAAAAATTGATATTTTAGTTTTTAACTTTTCTTAGTTTCCTGGGTGTTCCTTTAGACAAGGAATACTACACTTCTATTAATACTACACTTCTGTGTAATAAACATTCCACCTTAATCCACCTGGAAAACTCAGTTGAGAAAATTAATCTGTAATGTTCTTGTAACAGGCCACTTCTTTCGTAATTGCATTAGTTTGCTTTCTGAATATTGGTGTAAAATGACACCCAAACCAATTTCAAATAATGATTTTGCTAGTTGTCCTCACTGAACACATCATCTTGAAAACAATACAGAAGCAGGAAGGGAAAAGTTATCTGTTGTATAACCAGAGTAATATATACTATAGGACAGTGCTGCTTGGAGCCATCCTTCTCCCAGACCCCAGGGCTATGTAAGGCTCTTTACCTATCTCCACTGCAGACAAGAGGCAGCTAGTCCTTCCTCAACTCCCACGCCTTTTAAAATTCTTTTCCATTCCCAACTACTTTAAGCTTTTACCAAACACCAATTCCAGACCAAGTCAAACAGCAAATGAAAACACAGAGAAAGGAGTCTTCCCTTACTCTGCAGCTTTTATGCACCATTAAGAGGAGATGAAAGATTCCCGACTACAATCTATGCACACCCTGCAAATTAAATAGCATCAACACAATACTGTCAAGTGATACTTAATTTGCACTCAGTAGCATTATATTTGCTCTTTCTCCAAGTCAAAACTGGATTACATGATTGTATTTTGCTATTAAAAACAAGCCATATTTCAACCATCTTTCAGGAGAACCATGCTTGTGGAAAGAATGATCAGGTGGCAACCTTGCTAAGCCACATCAAAATACTCCATTTTTTTCTGCAGTGTTTAGTCTCAAAGGAAAAAATCTTGCATCTATTAAGGGGGCAGACAGAAGCCCCCACAAGCTAGCTGTCAGTGTCAAAGATCTACTACAACAACAAGCTGCCAATCACATACTGACAACCATTTTGACTTAAATTCTTCTGGGCATAGAGCCTGACTTTTTTGAAGGTGCAACATATGGAAAACTGGATGGACCTTTCCAAAGGTATTTGTACCAGACAAATGAAAGGGAAACCTTTAGGGACCCAAAGGTGAAACAAGCAAGAATTTGTAAACTTTTTGATATTGGCAAGCACCTTGCTTAACAGCAGTACACTTTGCACAAGTCTTCCAAATATCACCCCACAAACCCAAGTATTTAGTGAATTCCATGGTGCTGTAAGCCACTAGGTAAAGCAGCATGAGCCATACTATACAACAGAAGATGGTTTGAGGCCAGTGGGTTAATAAACACGCAGCCAAAACCAGCACCCAAATTCAATTTTTGAGTTCCTTGAAAAATGGGCCTTTTTTTAAAGTCTTGCAAGGCATGTGGGTCGATCAATCTTTGCAGGTCATGGCTTTTAATCCTACAGTTTCCATCATCTGTATTTGCTAATATTCTGAAGACTTCCCTAAACCTTATTTTGCAAAAGACCGGTAGTCTTATACATCATGAAAGTAATCATGCTGCAATTAGGACTCCTATTAAGATCCACTTTTCAAAAACACATTGCACACTGCAGTAACATATAAACATATTAAACTCAAACACTAGACAATTTGCTCTGCTAATTAACTTTTATAAACCAGCAAAGCAATGCTGGATCTTTCAATGAGAACTGGTTATGCTCAATTTTATAACATAAGTTTTCTGATCAGTTGGAAAGTTTTTAAGTAAGCTTTTTCTGAACTTTGAAAAAGCTACCTGTTCGCAAGCTGTAATCAACACCCCAGTCTACTTTTGCCATTAAGTATTGTAGTCAAATAAAGTACAACACATTTCTGATTACAGATATCCAGCTGATAGTGCTAAGGAACATGACAGCTTTAACTACAAACATGTATGAATATATACTGTCCACAAAAGACATATTTTAATTTTACACACTTTGCTTCAAGGAAATTCCATTAATTATTTTAGTACAATCATTAATATTCTATGTGTATGACTAAATCAATGGGCTGCAGAAAGTTTTAAAGGATTCCACAGATAATTTGAATAAATGGTTGGAAAACCAGGCAGGTGAGATATTTGTGTGCAAATATTACTCATCATCTGCTTTAGCTGATGAATGGTGCATGATGTGCTAGGTTATATATTAAGTATGTACAGCTTGATACTGGAATCTACTGGTAGCTTTGTACTACTGCCAAAATGCAATTAAGTGTAAGTAAGGATCTCAGCAACAGAACAGAAGAAACATGTAGCAGCTTACTACATACTTAGTAAATATGGGAAATGGACAAGTAAAAAAAATTTGAAAATTTTAATGCAAGATACTTTATTATTACTAAGCAAGGCAGTATAAAAAGTAGTTCAACCTCAAAATGAGATAAAATTGCATCTTCCATATGAGTGTATGGATGGAAGCTAAAGAAAATTCATTGCAGCTTGCTGCCAATGGGAGATGATAGTTTTCTGGATCCCTGTTACAACTCCCTTCTTAACCATAAGCAATACTCTGGGTTTTGTATGACAGCAACTGTACTTTTCTCTTGATTTGGGTCAAAACTATTTTTCAGTAAGAAAAAAAATACTTACTCCAGTAAATCATGGTAATTGATATACCAATAGGGTGGTGGCCAACTGTTTGGCAGTAGATGACAAACATTTAAATTAAGTTTTACAGTAATTTTAAAAAAATACTGAAGTGTTATAAATATATTTAACACATTAATATACTGTTTACCCACCCTGTATGAACACTTCATTCTGCAACATTACACTTTATACTACCAGTCTCTRCCATCCTTCTGCTTCATGAAAACTCAAGTCAATACAAAAACCAACCTATTTAACAGCCATATAATACCCAGACATTTTTACTGCACTTTAAAAAATGAGCCAGGTCTTACCCAAAGTACTCATTTGCAATTTAAGGTGCAATGCAAATCCACTTTTGACTACATTACATTTCACTTAATCACATGAAATTTATATTTGGCATAATCATAGAAACTCCCCAAAAGGCTTGCAACCCTGGTGCCTTCTGCATCTCAAAGGTTGAATTTTATCGTTCGAGGAATAACTAGATAAAAATTGTGTTAATTACAAATTAGCATTAGTATGACATATGACCAATAAGAAAGTCAGCAGATAAGAAATTAATGAGAAAAATACAGCAACAATCTTACCTTTAAGTCAAGATGAACCACATTGTTTCTGTGCAAGAATGAAACTCCTTCTAAGATCTGCTTCATAAGTCGTTTAACATCTTTTTCTTTGAAAGCTTCCTCTCTTTCAGCCACACACTGGTCAAAGATTTCACCTCCAGCAGCACTATGGAACAATATGAATTTTATTATTTCGAAGACTAAGTTATAGCACCCATTTTGTTCTACTCACACTATTTTATTTAGCATAAGCAAGATCAGCAGGCAGTAGCATCCAATAGTGATATTTTCAGTTATTAAACATTTGGCAAGCTTTTACAGCCTAGAAAGACTTCTCTGCATTATGGCAGCTTTGGAGAGAAGCAAAGATCTTAGTCATTTAGGTTAGAGCATATGAATACTACAGAAACTTTTGCGACTATTTTGGAAACACTACTGAGACTGCTTTAAGATGAATGCTGCATTAGTTTGAGGGCAGTGTTTACATAAAAGATGTGCCTTTTGCCATTCCTATGAAACTACATGGAAATTTGGCCAAGGTAAGCCTTTGTAAACACAAAGCAAAACAGCCCCACCCCCAATCCTCCTCAAAACACTTTGCACATACTCAAAAGACTAAATGTAAAGTTTATATTTGAATTGTTTATGAAGTCTCTGGTATACAGGGATGCAGTAAGTTTCTAAATGGCTTTCATCTAAAAACTTTTGAAAATTTTAGCTCTCAGCTTGCTTCCTTATCTTTTGTTTGTATATGTTTAAGTAAATAGCAAAGTAACAAAAATATAAAAATAACTACAGATGAATGAATGTTTTTAAAGAACTCTGAAGCCACATGCAGCACCATCAGTGACTCTAGAGAACTAAAATTGTTTTACAACATAACCATGTAGCATCAAAAGTAAAATAAGCAGAGCAGAGGCTCCACCTTAAAACAAGAATGGGCATAAGAACATTAGAATGGAACCATTTTGCATATGGATTGTTGAATTACTACTTAGCAACGTATAAATGAAATCAACACATACACACTTTGTTCTGCATGAAATTCCATAATCATCCCTTAGTGAAAGATGGTGAAACCCCCAAGGACAGTATATTCTCCAGTTACCCCAAACTGTGACATGCCAAACCTGACTTTGCACAAGCATTAATCTTTATTGATGCATAGCCATCTATTCTGCCTTTGCTTACTCTTTTCTAATAAATCATATTACCTAGGGAATCCAGAAGACAGAGAGGCATATTCAACAAGGATGTAACAGCAAATGAGAGTTCTACAAAAATGGTGCATTTGGACTATGTACCCCCAGAAAAAGAACACAAATATACTCAATTTTTCATTTCGTCAATACTAACTTTGCTGCTACAGTCCTAGTACCTGAAAATGCCTCATGGTTTATAAAAAACTTTTTGCCTTCCCAGATATTCTCATTACTGTTATTTAAAATTCTCCCTCTGGATTGTCTTAGAAGCAAAAAGAATTTAAAAGAGGGTTACGTCTTAACTTTTTCTGAAAAAAAAAAAAMCAAAAAACCCCAAAAAACCCACAAACCTGTTATAGAACAGTTTTATATTTCTATTCTATATGCTGGCATACTGGTACAGAAGTACAATTTGATTAAACTAAGATTTTCTTTTAAAAAAGAAAAGTCCATTAAATAATTATTTTTCTTCATTCTATATCAAAGATGATAGAACTCAAGAATAAAATGAGTTTTCAAAGGAGTATTAATACTTTAATTCCTCTAGAAAAACTGCACATGCCTGACACTATCACATCTTTCTTCAGCACACTAATTCAAGGAAAAAGTTAGTAATATTTCAGCTTTGAACAGGATTCGGGTATTAATGACATTTTTAAAATTGACACTGGATAGTGTATTCTAATATTTTAAAAACAAATTCTTTTAAAAAGCAACATCAATTGGATCTTCAAGATAGGGATAGAAAAACACCTACTGTAATCAATAAATTTAAACTGTCTACTTTAAGAATGCCATAATATGTTACTTGGAAGAATGATTTAATTCCTTGTAGCAGTAAATTATAATGCACATACAGTGATAAGATCTACTACCAAAATTACTAACACAATGTGTTTTACAGCAACAACCCTGGGATTTTGCTGGTATAGCTCTGCCACTTAAAATAAGCAAAATAGTACTTCTGGTATTTAATTCTATGTGAAATAGGATTTATACCCTAAAACTGATGTTGTCAACCAGGGATCRCACTTCATTTTTAATAGACCCAGCTGAAAAATCAGCAACAGGGAGGCCTTATAAAGCCCTATTTGCTATATGTCTATTTGGTAGATATCTGTTACAATTAAGTATACACTAATAAACTAACATTGAAGTAGGCACTAAGCTAAAATGCAAGCTACCTAGAATTTTAATACTACACTTAAAGAACTTCAAATTAAATGTGTTAAAAGTCAAGGCAATAAAAGTTAAAGCACACAATGTCCCATCACTGAAATCAAGAGACAGCACTACCATATGAGAGGAGAAAACCCTTGATCCAGAAAACTTTTCTAAAAAAAAAAAGGTATTTAAGTACCTCCCAGTACTTCTGAAGATGCCTAGGTTCATCAGCATTTTTAAGAGTAAGACAAGCAAATACAGCCCTTACACATACACACCCACTTCATGACTTATGAAACATAGCCATTCTCAGCTACCATAGACAAATATACCTGGCTTTACCAAAAAGTTTCACATGGAAAGGTGGTTTCACACGCAATGTTTCATTTCTCGATCAACTTTGCTATTTAGGAAGCAGATAGAACAACTTCTTCCAGACAATTCATTCTATCCAAAAATTACCACATTGAAACAAGTAACCAGCGACCCTTTACAAGAACACGGGGAAATTTGTTACTGCAAGACTGTTTCATGTATTGTTGCTGGGGAATGAGCTTAATTGATTCCCTTAAGCAAAACAGTCAGCTAGCTGTGAGCCAACCCAGTCACAAGTGGTTGGAAGTACAATGTCAAAATGAACTCCAAAACGATTCTCCTGCACATCTATGCCAAATTTTGCCAAGCTCCTCAACAATACTTTCAACGCTGTTATTTTGTATTCCCTAGCTAGAGTTCAGGGAAGAAAAATTAATCAAAACACAGAAGGGATTAAGATACCTGCTAGGAAAGTAGTATTGGCATTTCATTGCTATGATTTCTATATACATGCAGACCAGGAGCTCTCTGGTGTGTATAACATTTACCCATTTTTCCCCTCTAAGAACACATCTTCCATTAAGCTGTAGCTTTTCTAATGGTCATTATGAAGTAACAACTTTGCAAACCACTAGGCACAGAAAATGTTCCCACCCACCTCCACAGAAAATGTCCTTAGGACAAGAAAGCTTTTAGGAAAACAAGCCATCTTAATCTGAAAAAAATGGATAAGGAAATATTTAAGAGCACGTTTTGAAATCCAGTGTTACTCAGAATGCATTATTTCTCTAGTACACACTCCCTTAGCTWGGTGTATGAAAAAAAGCGAGACATATGAATTCTTTCCAAACTTAAGAGCTGCAGCAACCAGAATTCTTTAGCTCTTTTTAATTTGTTTATGAAAGTACTGTTGTGCTATTAACTTCTCTATAGTTTCAAGTGAAATCCAACTGCTCTTCATCAATAAAAAGCATGCTAACATTTTATTACTGCTTATCAGCATAAATGGCCTAAAAGTCAGTTGGAAGTCCGGAGCATTAATCTTGGTTACAATTATGTTGACTTTAAATTCAATGGAGACTGCTTATCTTCCTTCAAACGTATCTTAACAATGCACTRTATGGAATTCAACATCCTACTTCTTTCAAGTGCACTTACAATACACTACACCACAGTCATTTAGTGTATCATTAGAAAAAGATTGAACAAATCTATTTCAGTGCATCTGAAAAAATTAAACATTCCCCCAGCTTTAATGGATCAGACATTAAGATAGTCTTCTAAAAGACTCAGCAGTACAAATCCTCAGAGTACAGATATGTAGATAACAAGCTCCTAGAATACACTTAATTTCAAATGCCGAGTGAGACCATACACAGTCTGCAAGGGCCAAAAACTTACTTCCTGAATCTTACGCTCTGTCAAAAGCCTTTCTTGAAAGGGTTATCTTTGGAAGACAAATGGAAACTCATCTGCTTTCTGTACACAGAGCTTCTATTACAAGATCACCACACCAAGGTAGTTGTAACACTACCAGCAAAGGTTCACGTTCGCTACTGCTGACAGTCACACCCCCCTTTCCTTGGCTAGGCATACCATCAGATAGTAAGCAAGTGAATTTACTGAGAATTTTTCCAGTGTAAGGCTACTATAACATACCAATGTCCCCAAAGACTGAGAAAACTGTAAATCCATATCTGATAAGGGGACATATGGGAAGAGAAGCATCCAAATGCATTAAGCTGTAGATATTGTTCTTTTAAGTTCTTGGTTCTCTGACAAATGCATCTTTTTTTTTTYTGCCTTAACCTTTCCAATCAGGCAGCCCAAGAACTGAATGAAATGCAAACAAAAGGTAACTAACACTATTTGAGAAGTTTTCCCCTAAAACTTTCTGAAGAGCTCCAGTCTTGATTTGAGACTGCCATCTAGAACAACTTTGTTAATTGCTCTAATAGACAAGATGCAAACATTGGAGCAGCACAGTTATTTCTGATTACAGTGGTTTTGCTTCAAGTACTACCTGTTGAATCCCATGCCATATGAATTGTTTCCTGCCAGCAAACTCCTGCTTTAACCAGTCATACCTCCAGTAAGTAGGACAATAATGTCCAAGACAATACAAGTAGTAACATTATCCAGGTCCAAATAACTACAGGTAAAAAAAGCACTTCATCCAGCATATCAAATAAATCCTGACCATGTCTTCAAGATGATAAAGACAACTTTTTTCTTTTTTAAAGTAAGCATAAAAGTCTACTGTATCTACACAAGACCCTGGCAGGTAATTACTCAGTTCAGCAGCTCTTCACAGAAAAATACTTAACAGCTTTGATTTTGAAGTTACACATACAGGTTTCTTCAATATCCAACCCACTAATACCATCTATTCCTTCCATAGACGTGTAAACACATGGTGATGAACACTTATAAAAATGCCAGCTCTTAAGCATCAGATGCTCTGTTGCTCACTCTTTCAAAAGAAGTTGGAAAAAGCCAGGTAGGTTGCATACAAATATCAAGCCCAAAAGTTATAAAAGGAAAAAAAAAAAAAAAAGGCAAATTTGATACCTGGTGTGTCAGGTTTTCCAGACTGTATCTCTACCTTTTCTAGTAAAAGTCCAGTTTTCTTTTTTTTATTCATTCCATTTCACTGATACATAGAAACACGACTGACCCACAGATTAATTCCAGGCTTTACATACTACCCCCTCAGACTTACTTACCCCTTCAACTCCTACTTAAATCCTCTGTTTGAGGTCTTGTGCCAACAAACAGAAGTCAGAGACTGTTGTCAGGGTGGATGCAGCCAGCCACCAATTTGCTATCCTACAGCTGAAGCCAACACTGTAATGCCTCATTGCTTCCCATTGCTCAGAACTTAGTATTAACAGTTAGTGGCCAATTTTAAGTTTGTTTTCTGTCAAAAATTGATACTGCTTGAAAGACAACCCTCCATGTAACATTAGTACTTCTCTTCATGAAGGCAAAGCACTAGTTGTCCCCCCTGCCTTTTGACAGATTCAACATCAAGACAAGAAACTTTAAAACCTTAGCAGATAAAGTTAGTGGCCAACAATTAAGTATTATTTTTTCCTCCTTCCCAAGATAAAGATCTGCTACACAGACCATCAAGCTTAATAGAAACTGAAATGCCCTAGAGAAGCTTGCAGTCTAGATATGTTCTTTAATCCTCTGCATACAGAATGTCAGAAATTTACTAACATTCATGCCTGTTTTGTTGCAACATGTCTCTGGAACATGCTGACATTAAAGAAGCATCTAGACATATTTGCTGAAGTCAGGGAAATACTGTTTTTGCAATTTACAACTCTAACACACAGCTATTTATCTGAAACAAGGTATGACTGTTTGATGCATATAAAAACAATAATGTTGCTAATTACTGAACAACCTGGTGACTACTGAACAACCTAGTTAATACTTTGGATTAAAAATGTTTTGCAATTGTAAGAGAATTGAGTTCTAAAAGAAAACTAGCAATTTTGCATTAAAATTATGACAAAACCCATTGCTCATATCAAGCTTTGGATTCTATCACTCGTGTTATGTCCCTATGGGATCCAGAAATTTAAACTGTATTCTAGTTAGATCTGTGCTGCTAGTGTTTAAAGCATGTATTTATCAGTCTTCAGTAAGAGCAGTTAAAACTCTAGAAGCTCTGTCACACCTTTGCATTATAACAGATACTTGAATATTTCATAAAWCATGAATTCCATAAGGGCACAATGAAGTTGAAAAAAATGTATTCTAGAAGGAAGTTTGCCTCAGCAGACACAGTCTCATTCCATTTCACTGAACTTGAGAGATACAGTTTCTTTTGACTTCTAAACAAGACCAGATTGGGACACAAGACTTCTCACCATTCATTTTTTTTATCAAGGAAGAAAAGAACTGTATAAACTAGATTTATCTTAGCAGACAGGTTAAGTCACTTCTGAACTATCAAGCCTTATTGTTCCTCTCCTAATTATTTAAAATCCATAGAGCTTGAACAGGATCTTAACAGAGTTCAATAGCAACAAGCATTTGGCTGCCTCTTGGAACCCAGACATCAAATATCTAAGCCACTGGAGTATTAGATGAACAGTCACAACAGCTGCAGAAACTCCCATCTGGACAAAGTCGGGGGGAAAAACACACAGACAAATGTAGAGTCACGAGTTAAATGTCATTTGAAAGAAACTATTCTAGGTCTGAATCCTCTTACTCTTTTCTCTCCCCCAAAAGATAATGATTTAGAGAGCATTTCATTGCAGTTCATAGGGGGTTTTGATAGTTTCTTTTTAATAATGACATTGCTTTCAATACCTTTTTCATAACTGGTTAAAAAAAAAAACAACCAGCTTTCACCCTGTCTTTGTCACTGTCATGGAAATAAACTTCAGGTTTTGAACAGATACTCATTGCTTCTTTCCTCTTCCTCTTTTACAAGTAGGGAGTGTACACAGTTCATATTTCACTAAAGATTTTTTAAACTACATAAATTATAGTTCAGCTTTGAAAGATACTACATAATTGGAAAAATTTATTATAATCTGCAGTAGTTACAAGACTACATACAACTTCTTGTAATACTGATTTTCTGAGCAATTCTTTTTGAACACAAGCAAGTGTAACAGGCAAGCAATAAAATCTTTTCACRTTATTCATATTGACACCCAGTATTTTTACATTATTAGTTTTAAGCAAATACTGCAGAAGGTTATTCAGGAATTATTACTAGTACTTACTATTCCAGAACTAAAATCATCTCTGTTGCAGTTTCATAAACTTCATGCAAGTTAATGACCCAAAGGTTGCATTGTGCCAGCTCAAGGACTGCAATTTCATGGATTATTTCCATCCGACAGTCTTGGCCCTTTCTTCTTTTTCTCATGAATTTTGCTGCAAACTCTCTTTCAGTGTCTTTCTGGATACACTTCTTCACCACTGCAAATTTTCCTCTGAAATAAAAGAACAATTTTAAGTTAAAATTAAGTCCCTTAGTGACAACATTAATATGGCCCTTATAAATTAACATTACAGGAAACTTGAACCAAATCACATAGAGAAAATATGTTCTAAATTTAAAAAGATGCCTTGCTGAGTGATAATCCCTACACTTAAGTTAGGAACATCACAAGCCAGAATGTAATTTAACCTCCATTAAAAATAAGGACTTAGAAAACCTATCAATTCAAGGAACATGGATTTCAAAAATACAAAATAAACAAGCTGTGCTAGTTTGCAAGATTAAGGTATTCCTCAAATCTTTCATTAAAAAAGCTGGCAGAAACCAAAGTGTACAAACAGGCAATTTATGCTTTCTGTGACTACATTACAATAACCTAAGTAATTGCCCAGCTATTGTATTCTAAAGTATCCCATCATATTCAAGGCAGCAGCAACCAACACTCTTATGGAATAACTGCTCAAAATCCTGCTCCATTTGCCATGCAACATCCAGACTCTGCTCTGCTTTTTCAAAGATGGAACTTTGTATTTTCACCATAAGATGTCTCAAATGATAACAGCCAGAGTTCTTTTGATTGTTTAACAGTTCTCAAAATCCCTTATTCTTAGTCTCACTGTATAAGTAAGGAACATGGATCATTTCAAAAAAATTAAGCAGCTTGGCCAACATAAAGCTTTCTAACAAAATTTTTTGTGACAATGATAATGTGAATACAAACACACACTGAGCAGAACTGAGCATAGTGCTTAACCCACATTAATGAGCGTCATTTCTGACAAAACACACAACCGATGAGTTACACCAAGCCAGCAGGCTAGCTAAAACCACACTGCAGCACTTACGTCAGAAGATTTCCCCCACAGCATTTTGGACTGAAGTGTCTGCTCTAAACTTCCTTGCAATAGAGTCCCATGCCACCTGCTCCACTCTCTTCCATTCATACAGTACAGATTTTTAGACTGAAAAAGTCTATTAATTAATATCTGTCATCTAATGCAATAATGAATTCTCATACTTTGAAGTATAGCAATCTTTTTTTAGTTCTTGCCATACAGGTATAATGTTCATCAAAACTATCTTTTTTATTTATATGTAAAAATTTTCTTATAAAGCTGCAGGAATAGCTTGGAGATCTTTATTTTGGTTCTTTGCTTAACTTATTGCAGGGTTGCTGAAACCAAAATAAGAGTCTTCATCTGGTTTGGAATACAATTACACGGGTTTTGCCTCTCCTACCTCCAAGCTGAAGTTCACAGAATTAACTAATTCAGCTCATGTCAAAGTTTTCACTCTCACAGCTCCTAACCTATTGGCAGACTTACATTTCCATGAAATGTAACTGCTAAAAGAAGTTGTGGTCAGCTTGCTTTTAATAGGCACTTAATTCATTTAGAATGGGTAATTTTGAAACAAGTCAAATAAGCACCCACAAAGTAGGTATTTGCTAGGYAATCTCACTAAAATAATCTGACTTCTAACCGCTGATACAGCCACAGTTATTCCTCTAGGAATAATATTTTGCATAAGCACACATTATCTACAGCACAATAGGTATCAGGACTAGATCAGAGCACAGCCCAGATGGCTGTGAAGGTAGACAAACAGTAAAAATATGCTTTCAATCTTGAATCCAATTTTTTGGGAGAAACTTCTTAATTACTAATATATATGTTAAGACAAATTTTGCTTTGCAAATGCATGAAAACAGTATTACAGGATTTTGTAGCACTAGGAAAGTGTGGTCAAAAGATCACTATAAAATGCATTAATTGCTATAGAGTTACCACAGAACACCACAGGAGGAATAGACAGACACCTAAAGCCTCAAATAAAGCCTAACAACCTGCTAGATGCCCGGTACACATCTATCAAAAACCATGCTGGAGGAAGTAACAAACATGTATAGTAGAGACAGCTCATCAGGAAACATAGGAACATGCTAATGATGCTCCTGATCCCAAAAATATTGCAAAGACAGTGTTTCTTTTAGGCAGATTTCTAGGAAGTTTGTGACATTAGTGTTGCAGCTACAAGTAGAAACATCCCTCCAGGATTGCAATCCTAACCACAACAGAGAGCAACCTTCCTTATGTAGCCAGTGAAAAGGATTTTAAGTTATTCCAAATGAAGACATGCATCTGTATGATTCATGTACAATATAAAGCTATGCATTTATCGAAAGTGTTAAAATCCTTGCTTAAGTTTTTAGCACCAAAACCAAAAACAGCACAGGAAAAAAACCCTAGTGACTATGCTGATAAGAAAAAACCCAACAGATAAAAATAAATTGAGAGACTAACAGATAAGCCCTTTAACAGCAAGTTATTTTAATACCTGGTAGATACTAAGCCTTTATACCAAAAACCTAGACCCCTGGGTTCAGCCTTCTCTATTTTTCTTAAATAGTCTCTGAATGCACAGTTTCCTTCTGGCCGAATGTCACCTTAGCACAGAGTCAATAGCTTTTAATTCTAGCACCGGTGAAGGGCCTAGAGAAAGTAGTTTAGAAAAGTTTGAAATCTCTATAATACAGCTTTCAAGAAGCACGACATTGCTTTGCATTACATACAAAAATCTATCTGGAAGCAAGTTAATTAGCCTAATGAGTACCAATGTTACCAATTCATTGCACATTAGTCACTATGGAAATAAAACAGTATTCACGGGGCAGCAAGAAACAGCAAGAGCCACCACTGTGTGTGGCCACACATGTCCTGTTTAGCTGAGCTGGCCAGAAGCCTGACAGGTGACGTAATTAAAGGGACAGGTTACACGGGACTTCAGCCGGCTGACAAACACCAGTTCTTATTTGTTTAAGACCCAGAATTCTGCACAGATTCTTTATGGTTATACCTATAATTAGAGCTATTATAACTAAAGTCTGTAGAACTCATCTTTTCTGAATACAATGCCAAAAAAGATCAAACTTGACAGACCTGATATTTATAGCTAATAGAACTAATTACTGTGCAGCAATCTAGATTCATGCCTGAGACAATTTCAGAGCTAAGATCCAAAGATACCATCCACGGTATGGTTAAGCCAAAAGATAAACTGGGAAAGAATTTCTTTTTGATAGAGACAGAATAGTAGATAAGACAGATCTAAACAAGCTTTCCCATAAAGTACACATTGCATACGCTTCATCTTTGCTTTTCTTAAAAATCCTGCTTTTCAGAACTCCTTATATAAAAAAAAAAATCTATTAAATAGTGAAAATAGTATTAGATCAGAGCATTGCTAGTTTAGCTGCATGGAGAAGAGCGAGCAGCAAGAACACTGCATTGAAGGAAGAACAATTTTGGGAGGAAATACTTAATGTGCATTTCCAAAGTTAAAAACTGACTACCAGTCATCCAAACACAAACAAAAACGCTTTGAAGGGAGACATGAATAGGAAAATACAAGTAGTTCTCAGTCCTCACAAGAGACTCATTCAAGAATTATGATTTAAGATAAATCATATCTGATTACAAAGAAGCTCAATGTCATCTTTTCAGATTGCCAACAGAATTAGCATTGTTTCATCTGGCATACATTATGGCTTAAAGCAAAAGCCTCAAATCACAAATCAAATGTCAAATCAGATAAGCAGGAACATTTATGTCACACCAGTTAATTTTGGTTGTCATAGGCTGAGAAGAACAGAGAACTAACCTTACTTTAATAATTATTTTTAAAGTGACCTATAAAACCCTGTCACTGTAACAAATGCAGGAATAACAGCAATTCCTGTGAAGATACTTACTTTTTATAAAGTTTAGAAAACTTTTCTGAGATCCACAAAACTATATGCAATTTATTACATAACTCATATCAAACATTTTTTCTAGAGTGTGGTTTTTTTCCCCCCCTACAATTTTTGATTTCCAAACAGCAAGGTGTGGGGATTCCATTTCTGATATTCACGAATAATTTATTCACATAAATTTATTCTCAAATGGTGGAACCAACTACTTGCAACTCTTCATTTTCACCTCTTTTCCACTTTTACTTAGTTCTACAGCTGTTTCACCCTAGCTGTGCTACTGCAGAAAGCAGCTGAGGACAGAAGTGTAATAGCATATACATTCTTACTGATGCACAAAATTGTACAAGTGTCACGTACCACTAAGATACACATTACTGAAAGCTACCTGAAAAATAAGGAAGTTCATGCCAGAGTTTGTGGGAAAAAAAAAATTCAAGACATCTGCACATGAAACTACAGCCAGGTCACTAGTTAGAAACAAAGAATATTTCCTTATTCYGTTCAGTCTCCTCAGATGATTAAAATACTTGTTATTCTTACCTCTGGGTGGAGAATGAGCTTGTCTGCTTTAATAAAAAACTGGGAATGAGGAGAATCAACTGAATTGCACTTGACATACATTTACATGTACGCTAGCAGAGGATTGCTTATTTTGGAGCAATCATTTAAGGTAACTGTTACCTTCCAGTGAGAAGAAAGCAAGGCCAGTCACTTATACCTTCCTCCAACCCAGCTCTAGCATCAGGAGTATTATTTTCTGTACACAAATGATGATTTCCAATATGTACATAGCTTGTTTTACATAACAAAAAAGAAGAGTGCAATACTCCATCAATGAGCTGAAGAATTAACTAATAGTCCAGTAATATTTTGTGTGCAATTAGTTAGGAGTTTTTTGTTGAGGAAAAAGAGCAAAGCAACTAAATACAATTATACTAGACTCTTTAAAGAAGCTCTAGGTAATACAAAATATATTGTTCCCCATTTTACAATACAATTATGGCTTAAGCACAGATGGTAAGGGGAAGAAGAGTTAAGCAATTGGTGTCTTGTCCTCTGCAAAGGTTACACTACTTCAAACCAACCTAACTCAAGCTAGCACCATCTGAAAACACTTAAGTCTGAGTGAGTTGATGAGAAGTGGCACCCTTAAAACATCCATCAGAGGTAAATTTGATTTTAAACATCACGCAGATGAAGATTTGTGTGAGAACATTCTGATTTTGGGACAGTAAAATTAATAGGGCTGTGAAGACTAGCCCAAAATTTCATTTATTAAAACATTTCATTAAAAATGTGCCATTTCCATGTCATCTTAAGCAACTTAAAATAATTTCCTTTCCAGAGTAGCCATTATAACCAAGTTTTTGGTATTTTTCCTAAATTAACCTGGTTTTCCTAGCAGCTGTATTTCGACAGACTTGCAAATGCCTATTCAACTACTGAATGAGGCAGCAGCCTTTTGAAGCACATAAGCTTTGCATTCTCAAAGCAGTTTTTCCCCCCCCATGAGCAGAACTAATGAAGCCTGATTTCCTATGGCTTTGCACCCAAGTCCCTCTGGTGACATTGTGACCAGGTTCCTCCCAGGCTCATCTGCGACTTTCAGCAATACTTCCCCAGGACTTTCAACTCTAACATGCCACCAGGGGCCAGCAACCCCAGTACCTCCCTTCCCTGCATTGCTAGAACTACAACACCTCAATGTTTTCCCATGTTCCCCCCTCTTCCCACCTCCTTCACACATARGTGACAAAAGAACAGAGGCTCCAAGTGCCATGGTGAGTTCAACATACATGTGTTGACTGACTGGATCAGAGGCCAAAGAGCACACAAACCTGCTGAGTTCACGCAGCAGCCTTACTCTCAGCAACGGTGCTAAATCTGCTTTCTTTTCTCTCCCTGCTGTCAGTTTTAAACTCAATTTATACAAATGTTGTTATTCTCAAAACCTCTATCTAAAGTTCAGCTTTTAAATTGTTTCCCTAATTCTAGGAAGTGGGATGGATGAATACAGAGTGTATAAACATTGTTCATTAGCAAATTCAGCTACCAAATTAGAATTAAAATAGACTATGTTGTGTGCACAAGGACTGCTTTTCATCTGAGACAAAAACCTGTCATACCTGGGTGCTAATTTGTCCAAGTCCTTTGAAAAGATAAACTCGACTCACAAGTAGAGACTTACACGTGTTATGAACACATAAAAGTGCAACAATTTCTGCTAAGCATACATTATCAATAAAATGAGAGAGACAGTTACAAGTGGCAGAGAGACTTTTCATTTACCACCTATGCTTTGTCACAATGAGTTAGAAAAAAATTGTTTTTAATGGGAGTACTTGAGCTGAAGTATCCACTTTTTAAAATCAAAATGTAGTAAAAAAGAAAGCATTCAAAATTGTTGAATAAAAAACCAAGCACATACATTCAAATGTATAGATTTCTATATTCTAAGAGGGAAGATAGTGAAAACATTTGTGAAGTTGAGGAGAGAAAAAGGTAGTCTGAACCAAAATATGTGCAACTGTTGCACATAATTTGACAAACACTTAGAACAGTCACTTAACTCATTTTAACATAACTACAGGTACAAAATCACAACCTTCATGCAAAGGTCATCTTTAAATGTAGTTCTGGTCAAAAATGACTCCACACAAAAAGCTATGCTGAGATTTACTTGTTTAAACTGCAAACTAAGATTTGCTGTAGTACTTAATTCTTGTTCATAGTGTAAAGYTAATCATTTCAGTTGTACTTTTATGTGCCAGAAGGAAGCTTCATCTAGTCTATTTTCTGATTAGGCCAATGAATATCACCCAGCTCTAAGAAAAACTGTCACTCCATGGCAGAACTGCAAAATATTTTCTAAAAAGTCATCTGATCTTCAAATAAAAAAACCCGAGCAGCAGTGATACCAGGACATCCTGTGCTACACTGCTCCTATGCCTTCTTGACTGTTGCTTAGAATTTAGACTGTTTTGCAGCCTGCATTTAGTTAGCTTCAGTTTCCAGGCCCTGGACATTGTGGTCACATCATGCTAAAAAAAGCTTTCTCACTTTATGGGATGTTTCTCCCACCTGCTTCCCATGTGAATGCTTTAGGCCACTATGTTTAAACAGGTATTATTCTATTAGTACATCGGAGTTACTGAGTGAGCATTAAGCTGACACCGAGGCAACCTAAAAATTTGTTACAGGTACTTACAGCAGCTACATTTGCTTTGAAACACCTTTCCTCTTTAGCTCCAAAGGGTTTGTTTTTGCTGCTGTATAAACTGAGCTACACAGCTAGCACAACTTGCAAAAGAACATAGGTTATGGAGCATATCTTGCCATATATCCTGTGGTATTTCATCTAATCTTTTTTATCTGAACACTCTTTAGATAAAACACATGTGATTGTGAGTAAGAATACTGTCATTCTTTTCATAAGTGACAATTTCAAACAAAAATATTGGTTTAGTGATGCTGAAATTCCATATATATAGTTCCTGAGATGGAAGAACATTTTAATGAGACTTTCTGCCTCAAACCTTGCTTGCTATCAGTCAGGTGTTGAAATTATACATTGATTAAACCTTACATGTGGAGTCACTTTCAAAACCAAGTTTTTTAACCAGCTTTTTAATGCTTTGGAAAGTTCCACCATTAGATTATTCTCAAGCATATGCTACCACAAACTACTCTCCTCTAGACTTGTTTTTCCTTATGTCACAGCTTACAAAGCTCAAGAAAAAAAAAAAAAAAAAAAACGGGCAGGTTTCCGTCTCCAATGGAAATCTAGAGCAATACTCTCTACTCCACACCAGCTCCCAGGGAAGAACGCAATACCTTCCCAGCCAGCTTCACAAGGCTGAGGATGACTTGTTCGCTAGAAGGAGGGACAACCAGCCGCGGCCAGCAGCTAGGATACAGCTGCGCTGACAGCTGCCTCCCAGCACCCCTTCCAGCCAAGCCAAACACTGCCTGGCCAGCGCGACGGGCACGTCCTCGGAGCTGACCCACAGCAGGGCGAGGCCAGCAAAGGATGCCACTAAAGGCGGCTCTGGCACTAACAGGGCTGCGATCCCCCTCGCTCCCCCCTCCCGCTATCATCTAGTTCTGCTCCAACGGGGCAGCAGAGGAAGGGGCAGCAGGTGGAAACGCCCGGTGACTGCCTGCCGGCAACTCACTGCGGCGGGCAGCGAGGGAGGAGACGCGGAGCAGAGGGAGGGCACCGACTTCGCCCCCAGCCCGCGCCAGCAGGCTCCGCCGCGGGCACATGCCTTGCACTCGGCGCTTCGGGCGAGTCGAAGCGGCGGGGTGGCCGGGGGGAACACGGGACACCTCCTCCCTCCTGCCACCTCCGCCGGAGCACTCGCACCCCGGGGACGGGGCGGCAGCGGCAGCCGGCCCCCGCCCTTGCGTCTCCCGCAGCGCGCTCACCTGCCGAGCTCCCTGCCGGGGCTGAGGCTGTACCGCTCCTGGAAGGGCTCGGTGCGGATGGGCGTGCGGATCTCCGTCAGGAAGCCGCCTCGCCGCCGGCCTCGGCCGGGAGCGGGCTGAGGTGGCGGCGGCGGCGGCCGGTCATCGCGGGAGCGGCTGGGTGGCGGCTTCTCCTCGGGGCTCATGGCGCGGGGCTTCTCCTTCAGCAGGGGGACGCCTTCTCCCTCCCCTCTCGGTCTGCCTCTCCGCCGGGCCGGGCCAGGCTCCCCTCAGGCTGCGGGGTGAGCTGCCAGCCGCTGCCGCTGCTCGAAGGAGGGCGGTGGGCAGCACGCGCCGCGCCGAGGGGACGGAGGGGCGGGGCGCAGCCGCGTGGCCCCGCCCTTTAACGCCTCACCTTGGTGGAGAGGAGGGAGGGGGAGGAGAGCGAGAGGCGGGGCGCCGCGCGGCGCCTGAGGGGACGGTTGGGCAGCGCCACCTGCTGGCGGCCGCGGGGAAGGGGGGGAGGTGGGTGACAGAGGGCGGGTGGCGGCGGACTCTCCCGCAAAGTGACGAGATTTAAATATTAATAAAGCTGAGATGAGTCTCTGAGTGACGCGTTGCTGGCTGGCGAGGCACCAGCGTTCGGACTTTCCTTGGCGACCCAGGAACTCACTTTGTGGGCGCTCAGGGGTGCCCCGAGGGAGCGGTACGTCAGAAGGGCGAAGCCTGAGGTGAAACTGCAAGAGCTGGTCCTGAAGGGCATGGCCTTGCAGGGAAAGAGGGCTCAGGCCCGTGGTGGGGACACTGGGACGCAAGGCTGAAGGAAGGTGAGGACAAAAGGGGCAAGTGGCAGCTCTGAAGGGGACAAGTACGCCTGAGCCCACCTAATGAAACCTTGGCCTCTGTGGTGTCTAAGGCACAAGCTCCAATTAAGCCTTTCCCACAGCTGGGGCGTACTTGGCTCCCCTCCTCCATGCATGCCTGAGCTCCAAATGTTTTTATGAGGTGTGTAGGAACTGCCTCCCAGACATCTGTTTGTCCAGGCCAGTGGAAATTGTCTCGTGGACTGAGACATGGTTGTACTCCTCTCACTTCACAAGGTCTTCACCGTCAAGCTCACTTAATGTACATGTTTAAGAGACCTGTTCTGCGTGGCAGCCATTTATCGAGGCAGTGCTGCGGTATTTGTCTCCATTAAGGGCACAGAATCACTCTGCCATTGCCTGCCAATATCCAGAGCATGAGGGAGAAGAGACTARTGAGGAAACAGGCCAACACACAGGAAAGGATTCAGCCCAAACCCCAGTCATTGATCAGGGATGGGAGTACAATTGCTGACAAGGCATTTTTCTGGAATTCTCTTGTTCACTCAACACCAAATCCGATCTGCAGAAATAAATAGTTTAGGAATAAATTCCAGAACCAGTATATAGAGTAATAGAGAGTTCATGACTTACAGTATCAATGTGCTTTCCACTCAGAGCGTTGTTTATGCTATAGCAGGACCAGGCTGTTGTTACTGCTGAACAATAAAATTTGGATTAAATAAGGTTAAGAAATTGTTACATCTGAAAGTACGTATCAGAGGCATTTACTACAGAGAAAGGGTTGTTGTCTGAAAAATAGATCATATCTTAAAAGTATGTTAATCCTAAGTGAAGGTTTCAGATACTTAGCTCTTGTGGTATTTTCTACTTCTTTACTTACTTTCACAATCACATTTTCCTAGCAGGGGGGAACCTCCAAAAAATTTATAGAAAGGACTGCAATTACTGATTCTGGAATATGAACAGACCTTCCTCAAAATACTTTGGGATATTTAAGCTTCTCTGGCAATATTTTAAAATAAATTATAAGTTTTAGATTCTTAAATGCCTTTAAAAATCTAGCAGTTGGTTCTGTATATAACAAAATATGGGCTTACATTTTTTCCACATACGGTTATTTTATTCAGATAAATTTAAGATATATTTTTATCTAACTTATAGAGACTTTTGAGTACATTGCTTCTTACTATCTGGAAGGACTTTTACTCCATATAGTATGTAAAGTTTATCTATTTTTCTTCCATAGGGTAGAAAATACCACCAAAGACATCAGAAGTTCAGTTTTTTAATATAACAGGAAGATGGATGTGTTGCATTCTGAAAAAGAATTATCCACAGAATAGGAAGACAATGACAAAAAGAAAAATTGTGCTTTACTGTCTTGAGAACTGACCGAAATAAAATCTTTTCCCACTTTACTATGCGCTAGCCATAGCACAGACTATGATTTGCTCTGTTGTACCAGAATATTGTGGAGCTGATATATGCTGTATTAATTTAAATTTTCCCTGTAGAAAGAATAAACATGTTTTATGACTCCCCTGTATTAAACCAGCACTGATCTTAGTCTTAAATACTGCAGCGTAAGCTTATATGTGCTATCCACACAGGGAGAAACATATGTGGATATGAACAACATGATTTACTTAGAGTAAGCTAACAGACATATCTAGGCTGGTTACTCTCAAATGTTACCTACTGAAAAAATATATATGCTTTTTTTCTGTTTGGATATTTGGCTTCAATCACTGAAATATTATTAGCTGTTGTATGCTCAATTGCACTCAGGTGGCATAACAAACACTGATTTCTGCTTGTACAGATAACATTTACTGCTTTATATTTCAATATATTTTTTTTTTTCTTTTCAGCCAGTAGCATCCAAGGAATTCATTCTCACGAGCTGTGTTTGGCCTGCAAGCTAAGAAGCAGGAGGTGAGGTGGAAGACACTACCACAGGTACTCTGTTTAAAAGAATGTCCTTTTCAATTTATGTCTGTATGTACTGGAGTGAAAGAGCAATTTCAATTCTGCCCTGAGTAGGTGGATCAAACTTGTTGCATAGGGACATAAGCTTTGCTCAGCTATATCAGTCTGACTCTAGCTTGATCTTCACAAGACATTCCTTTTCCCAATATTAATGTCTTCAGGCAACTTGTACATGATGGAAGAGTTACCCTAAATAATCATCATCATCACGGTCCATTTATAACAGAAATACGAAATCTAACCATCCGTAGCTCAGCACACATAACTTAAGATTGTTTTTCAGGTGCTAAATTCATCCTTTCAACTTCCATAATGATAGAAAAACATGATCTATGGCTGGAATTTCTGCAGGCTGCTTAAGTTCCATATGAAGCTCTGTTTTTTGCATTGATGAGCTACTTATTTATTGATGTAATTGTTTTATATATGAGGCATCAGGAGAAGAGGAGTACACATTCTTCCCCTGAGGTGCTTCACTCGTGTATTCCTCAAATGCTTCTTGTTATCACGTAAAGGCACTTACACAAGAGCTCCAAGTACCCGGCACCACCAAAAAACAGTCCCATGTTACACTTTTGTACAAACTGAGGTTTCTTACTAGCTACAACAAAAAAAATCTTCACTTTTCCAATTTAAGGAAGGAAAGCACAGCTCCACTAAGTGGCAGCACTAGGCATCATTAGTGCCAGCTTCGTTGAATTATTTTTAGGTTTGTGAGAGATTTAATATAAACTGCTGCTCATGTGGCAATAATATGTATGCCTCTTTTTTGCTCACAGTGTTTGATTTCATCATTTCCAGGACAGATGAATAAACTTGGGCTCGGAGAATCTAAGAGTAACCTTTCCAAATACTTTCACAGGTTCATATTTTGCAGAAATTGCCATTTGAATATGAGTTTTACATATGTTACAATAACATTAATTTACGAGTTGGAAAACACATCATATGGGTCCCCACGCATTCTTTTGGGTGCTCCTCAGATCACTTTCACAGCTTCTCTGCAGTGCCAAGGCGGTCCCGAAGACTGATTCATCTTTCACAAATTAGGTAGACTACATTTTACAAAATCCAGGGTGCATCGCTACCTATTTTACATCTGTGTCCAGAGCATAAAGATAACCTGTTTTGGTTTCTACATTAGGAGGGCTGAAATATGTAGTTGAAGCACAATTATGATGTTCAAAAGCCGTGTTGTGTGCTTTACATACCATAGTAGTAGGGGCTAAACTCTAAGGTCCCAGTTCTATTAATCAACGCACGAATCGCTAAAGCTGTTACCTTACATGCCAAAAGCAGGGAAGTTGATACTCAGTTGCCAAAGATGCCAAAGCTGTCAGTAAACATATCCTCACACACTGTAAGTATAATCTTGTATAGTAATCTGTATTACTAATTTCAGTCATTCTTAAAAAGTCACTGATCGGATTTAATACTAAGACATACCTAAGAGGTACTGAAGTCAAATCACAGCTTGTAACAAAGTTCCTAAGGAGATTCCAGTGCTGCCCCAGCTGCATTCCTGAAAAGCTGTTATCTAAATACGATGACTCCATGTGGCATGCTGGTTAGGTACCTATACTGCTTTGTCTACAGACTGAAGCATATTAAGTGCTGAAAACAGAAAAATAGGAGCATGTGCAATTTATTTTTGTATGCTGTTTTGATTCTGGAAAACCAGCATTAGGAAATCACACCCACAATAGTTCAACTGCTGTCTGTGGTCCATTTTGAAACTGAGTGAACAGATTTTCAGTGTCACACCGCAGAGTGTTTACAGCATTTTTTTTCTTACAACTGATTAATTTTGTAACTGGGAAAGAAAATAACCCAAACCTGTCTTTTATTTTCATACTGAAAAATTTAAAAGGTGAARGTATGTCCCTAAAGTGTATTACTCTTCACAGAAGGAAAGGCAAGTGACCTTAGTATTACTATCGTTTATCATCGACACAGAAAACTTTCCCATGCAGCTCCACTATCTTCTTATACTATAGGATTTAATTATATGAAATCCTACATGCCAGCAATTCAGGAAAAAATGACATTAGTTGCAGTCTTCGTGTTCTCCAGTGACTTCTGTTCTATTCAACCTCAAAGAGCTGTAACATAGCACTGTGGGGATGAGCTTCATTTACACTAGAGTTAAAACAATATAAATGTGCTTTACACCAAAGCTTAATATAAATAAGAATCAGGGCTTGTGTTTCAGACAGAAAAATGTATCATCGTTTTTCTTCAAAACTTAATTCCAAGAGGATAGGAACTAAACAAAGCCACACACTCTTTATTTTGATATATCCATGAAAGGTATTTTCAGGCAAAATTGATTTTGAAGGTTATAAGAATTAAATTAAAAAATAATAAAAGAGCGTGGCTTTGCAGCGCAAGAAGGATTTAWGATTAGAGAAGACACAGTGGATCCTTTGTGGCTTTGTTCTCCATTGTTCTCCAGAAATAACAGCTATTGTCCGGTCTGGCCTCTTATAGAAGAATGAACGTCAGGCCACAAGTGGCTTTATTGTCCATTGTACCAAAAAAATATGACTTTGCTACCACAGGGTGGGAAGGGATTATTATTGATTTGTAATATCCTATAGGATTATGGAGTTTTGTTAGCATGCCAAGAAAGACATCTGATGTACGTATGGAGGCTTCAGGTGGACTGCCGCTATATTTTAACAGAAATTCAGAAACAGATATCATAGAATGGGTTCTGGTAAAAGGCGTAGTTCCAGCCACATAAACGGATCACTGCTGCAGAAACTGACACCTCTGATGTACCCTAATGATCAGCAGCTCATCTCACTGCTTTTTAGTAAATTTTGATTTTTCCTTCCTTTATATGTGAAAAATTCAGAGAAATGTAGCTTAGTATCACAAATACCCTCTCCGCCCACTTCCTCCTCACACACGTGCACAATCACACAAACAAGTTTTGAATAAAGGCTGCACTGTGAGACCCGGATTTCTTGAGCAGGTGCATGGGTGGGTGCTACTCTTGCCACCACCAACGTCCCTGCCGCAGGTGAGCCAGCGCTGGTCTCGGGCTTGTGGACCTGTGCTCCTCCACATATGATGAAATACAGTGCCGACTGCAGACAGTCTCTTAAGAGTTGTCAGTCACATAGTTTCACATTTGCTACTGATTTGTCTTGTGCAAGATAGGCTTACCATTTCTGTTGGAGTGTCTTCCACGGGTTTATATTTTTCCTTATAAAAACTCCTCATATTTAAGCTTGCCCATCCTTCATATTGTACCATGATCCCTCATGAGGTGCCGTTTATGTAAGAAAACAGGTATGGTCAGCAAGGTGCCTGCTGACTGTGTATCTGAGGCGTGTTAATCTATCCTGGAATGTGCTAATGAAACATGCCTGAGATATTACAGTGACGAGCAATAGAAAAATGGGTGTGACATACTGAGAATGCCAGAGCATCTTGCTATTTATTTGCTGTCAACACTTAATGCCGACCCAGCATATGCTATTAAGAAATCATCTTTGCACTTGCATTTCATACCTATAATGCAGTAATTATACCTAGAAGCGAAGTATGCGTAAGTAGTATATACATCTCTTTTGTCCTGACATTTTCTATAGCAAGGAATAAGCTCACATGCTCTCAAGGCAGGGCTGGTCTTAGGGTAATCTAGGAGAGCATGGGGGCTTTGGTTATGCACACTAATGTGGAGAACCTCAAGTTTTAGACACGTACCCTGAGAAATTGAACAAAAGCAGTGGAAGGGCCTGAATGCAATGGTCAGAAAGGATAAGATCCTGGAAGAGCAATTCCTTAAATCCGTGGACTTTCACTAGTGCCAGTTTCCACCCACTCTAGTAAAATACATCCTCTACAAAATAAGTTATTTGTAATAGACAGTCCACACAATGCCATAACAAAGTGATTTTATTCACATTCCTCTATAGTGATATGGTTGAATAGAAAGCACAGCCTGAGTATCATGTGACATTTTTCTGTCAATATAAGCAAAATTGGTCCAATAATGAAGACCTTTCCTGCCATTGACTGTATGTAGTCTTTAACAAAAACCATAACAGACATTTCTGTTTGATAAATCGGAAGCTGCAGGGAATTTGGCTAATGGTACAATATTTACTATACCTAATATCTACTATCTACAGGCATCTGTTTTTCTACTAGAACAAAGGAACTACATGACTCACTAGAGAGAAAGTAACAATCCAATCTTTTGGACCTTGTGATAATTGGAAAACCTATCCCAGATTTAGTATATTGCAGTCATTTTTTTTCTTTTAATAATGAACACTGAGGTACAGCAAGAATAATAATAAAAAAGCACCGCGTTTGTTGTAGAAAGATCTGTTGGTCTGCATTTGGCTGAAAGTGTTTAATCTTGACTGGGAAGCCCTATTAATATTATTATGGAGACAGGGCAAATTATTATTATTTCAACAGAAATTAAACAAATCTCCAGTCAAATTTGTCCTTCTGGAATTCCATAGACTGTCACAGGATTAACAGCAAAGGATGAGTTTAAGTCATCCTCTGTGCGTGTATATTTTAGCTTATTTCTTATTTGATTTTCATGTCTGAATTCAGTATCCTACTGTTTTCAACTAGAGGTATGTCAACTATTTCTTACAGTGAAACTAGAACAACAAAACACAAACCCAACAAACACCCCCTCTCCCCACAGGCTGTCTCTCAGACTAGACTATGAACTCAAACCTTAGCTACAGTTCATTGAAAAGTTCACGGGCACTTGAGCAAACTGGGTGAAAAAAGTCCTCTGTGTCAGACCTGTACAATACTCATGATTTCTCCATTAGATGTTAGATGTAGTTTGGATCACTCACTTTTTGCCTTGTGATAGCCACGGATCTCCCTAGAACATAAAAGTCAAGTTCTGAATGTGCACAGCCACATGATTGAAACCAAACACTCATGTAACTTACTGCAGACTGAAGTGACAGCATTTGTAAAGTTTAGACCTGATGCAATTAACAGTAAGGTACAGTTGTTTGTACTGGATCAAATCCTGCATAGTTTATGTGGTTGAACAGTCGGTGAGACTACTTCAAGGTGGAAGACCTACTGATGATTTAAAATACCTATTTTCATTCTCCTATCTTCAGCTTAATGCTAGTATGGCAACAGGATTTCATAAACAGAAATATCCCTTTCCCTCCCTCTACTATTAATACTATCACAACAGTTGATAAAGAGAAAGGTATGGGCCCTCTGAAACCAAACATACAAATTACCAATATTCATTGCTCCTATCAAAAACTGCAATTCACAAAAGCTGTCAGATTGCCTATTCCATTTTTCACTTGCATTTTAAAATCTATTGATGTTGATGTCATATCAACATTTAATCTAGCCACCACAATGTTTAAAGGGAACTGAGGTGAAGGAGCTGAACAGATTATTTCACTGTAAATCTGCCCTATGGAGTATCTTCTAGTCTTTCCTGTGGGAAAACAATGAAACCAGAAATTCTGTGATTAACAGTCAGTGTTTTACAAATGAAAATGCAGACCTGGGGAGAGCACAGATGATTATATGAGTAACAGCCTTTGAATCAAAAGGTGAACAAGGAAGGGTATATGCCTTGCATATGCGTAACTACAACAACAAAGTCAATTAATTGCATAATGCGCAGGTTACATAACAGGGCAAAGGAGATGGGTTCCTCCCTCTCTCCTGTTAGCACCATTCACTGCCTCACTTACTCTAACATTACGGTGCCACTTAGATACATGGCTTCCCCCTCACTCCAGGCTGGGACCGGATTCAGCCCATGGTATGATGCAATGAATGGAGAAATGCACTGTGAAGCATCGATCCGGATATCCTAGGGATGTCAGTGTTTGAAAACCTATCGGGATAGGGCATTTGGGAAGAGAGAGGGATAGGACTGGAATGATAGAATGCAAGAAAAGCAGAGTATGGCATTTTCTTTCTCTTTGTTTTATGAAAATAGTCAACTGTCTTCCTCTATTCCTAGCTTTAGATCCAAAAAAACTTGCAAGGAAACTGCACGACCTGGTTACTTTGATGTCATCACAGTCACCTAAGAAAGCAACCTTTTAAAAATACTAGGCTGTGCGCTTGAAAGACAGCTTGGACCAAGGATTTTGATGGGAAGTAGCTGGCCATGCTGTATGTTTCCCAGAGCAGGAACACACAAGGTGCTTGAGATAGCATCTGCCAAACATGGAGATGCATAACACCTAATGTAGCTTAGTGTGTGGCGAGTGCCAGAACATGTAGTGAAGAAGAATTTCAGGAGAAAGCCTTCCCTGTTTCAGTCAGTGGGGTTTGATGCTGTCTCTGAAATACAAACATCTTTATTATGCTACAAAAAATAGTTTCACTTTTTCTTAATAAAATATAGTTTTTAAATACTTAAAAAAATTTAACTATACAGTATTGTAAGGATTGGATNTTTTTTTTTTTTTTTTTTTACTTTTTTACTATGTTAATGAGACAGCTCTTGATGCACCAGTTTCCTTGGCCAAACATGGACCAACCAGTTGGATACTTCTCTTTCTTTTCTTCTATTGTTAGAAGACATCCAACATCTGACATAGTGCAGGTAACTTCGTAACATCACCAGGAATAGAACAGGAACCATACAGGAATCACTGGATTTTGGGGCCCAGTGGTGAAGAGGCAGAATTTACATACATTGGAAGATTTCGTTGTTGAGTCTCTCCTGGTGTGACTTGCTCTGATGTAATTCATGTGCACGTGACAGACGCTCTCAGAAAAAAGTTAAGATTTCCATCTCTACTGTGCAGTGGGGCTTGTCATGTGGAATAGATGCCCGAGCACTTGTTTGTGGAAATAATAAGCATCATTTTCGGTGTCTGGTACAATGAAGCTGGCCTGTAGCTGCAGCCTCCGTATGCAACTGTAATATGAGTACTCGATAAAAATAACAACATGTACAATAAAATAATTCTCACTAAAAGCCATACAGCAAATTACTATAAAAGTGGCTGAAATGTCACAGAAATTGAATGAATGGGGCAATATAAATATCCCAAGTATTTTATATATCATTAACAAAAGCCACTATTTCTGCTTAGAAACATGTTTTTGGGTCCATCACCTTTCAAATACCTATTGACCTAAGAATCAAAGCAGGAAAATGATCTAAAACTCTCAGAATGCAGTTTTTCAAGTGTGATAAGTTTCTGTATAGCCACCATAAAAATACGTGGGAAAGCAGGGTCCAATTCTTTTCTCTGGAGAGAAAACTTATGGGAATTAGATGTGTCAGACATTGAACTGATCTCCTGATTTTCCAGTTTTCTGAAGCAAAACTACCAGCAACAAGCCCCCAAGGGGGTGTGGTATTTCATGTGAGCTGCTAGACACTATGATGTTACCTTCTCACTTACCTTCACTCACCCTTCACAAGTCTCTCACTCCGTATTTCATGCATCCTTTAACAAATCTAGTGTCAGAAGTAAAGATACTTCACATTTCCTTTTCCCAGTTAAGACAAACACTTTCAATCTGAGATTAGTCTTGGAAAACAAGGGCAGCAAAGATTAATAAATAGGAAACTATCAGAGCAGTGTGGTTGATTGTAACAGCCTCAGCAAAATCCATCTGAAGATAAGCCTACTGCTGTTTTCCTTTCGTTCCCTGGCTTCAGAGTTGGAATGCAAAGTACATCAAAATGAAGAGGGTTATGTCTGCAGTAACAAGAGCTAAATCTTTAGTTTAGTGGTACCTAAGATGACTGGAGGGCCTTTGGGCTTACTCCAAGAGGAAGTACAACAAATTCTTAACCCAAAGAGAGTTACAATCCCCTTCATCCCTGACAAGCATCCTCATTCACTGCAGCTTCTCATTTAATAGACCCTAGACTAAAACCTTCTGTCTACAACCACTCTTGAGGTTATGGAAATTTGCACTGAACAAGAAAAGAAAAACGACAGAACCAACAACCACCCCCAGCAACCATAGATTAGCCCAGCCTGACAGAAAATAAATGGCTTCTGACACAGGGGATGGGATTGTCTAGACTTCTCATTTGGAAAGGAGCATTTTAAACATCATAAAACAAAGATCTGGTAAACAGAACCCAAGGGTATTCATAAGAGTAGAACATTCTTCTTATTTCCCCTTTTCCTTGTCATATACAATACTAAGGTAAGGGAGCCTTGTCCTTTATGCTACATAAGACATCCTTCTTGAGTGTGCACAACCTTGTGCTTCTTGTGTGGTAAACATTACAATGGAGATGCCCCTCCCAGTATCTCTGAAGTGCAAGTTCTCTCCAGTACTGACAAGTAACAATCATAACAATCGCTGTTATGCTTTGCATTGCATTACAGGTTGKTTTTTTAGTTTTTGAAGGTCTTATCTGCACCATGTATCTGGGCCAGTTCCAGCTGATGCAACTGATGTGGACCATGAGTTCGTATATAAAAATTTCAGTTTTGCTCATAGGTGTCTCTCAGATGGACAATACATACAGGGAAAACAAGGATGGATGAAGATGTATTTGACCAGCTCCTAGTACTGGATTCAACGATAAAGAAGTAAGATGGGCTGTGAATTGATTTAGAAGATGTGGGCATATAAAAGCTTGGAATGCCTGATGAGGTTTTTTTATTTTTTAATCAACGTAGGTGGAAGTAAACATTTATTAACATTTGGTCAAGTGTAGTGTAACTTGCATTTGTATTTTCATTGTTATTAATGGAGGTATGTAGAGATATACAGAAACCTTGAGACAGTTGTTTTTCTATTGCATACAGACTAGCAGTCCATTGGAAACAGGATGAAAGCATGAAGGTTAGATCTTAGAGGGCGGCAGTTCTTCATGCACAGCTTTTGTCAATCTTGATTTTTTTGTTTGTTTGTTTTGTTTTCAAAAATAAAAACATGGGAAACCAAGATCAAATGATGGTGGACAGGAAAGGTGACATCATCAGCCAGAAAAACACCCGAAGTGCCTGAACCCCCTCATTCAAGTCCAAAGGTGCTAGTTTCTTCAACAGCTGTCAGCAGCTTTTCATACAGCATAGAATATGAGGGGTAAGGTGGAAGATCCAAACGGTTGAAACATGTGTGTGCCCTGCAAAAGGAAAATATGCTACATGTTAAGTTTAATCTAAATAACTTGAGAAAATAAGAACTGAGAAAACAAGTTCCTACTGAGACTCACGACATTCAAGTTCACTCAAGAGAAATAAAAAGAAATTCTAACTATTAAAGTAAAACTCTCAAATTCTGCCAAAATCTGAGGTACTGAAATGTATATGCACATACACATGAATATTTCAAATAGAAGACACAAGCTAAGTATCAACATAACATCATTCTCTGCTATCCCTGCATTAGATGCTGCAGGGACCTTGCAGGGATCTTAATGGAGAAGAAYGCTGGAGGTCACTGAGGAGCTGGGGTCTAGGCCCTTATAGAGAGAAAACTCCACTACTATAATTTTGGTTGCTTTTGAGTTTTTCCAAAAAAAATGCAACTCAGCTGTACATCCAACATAAGCAGCTAGTAAGTTTTGCACCAGTGGACAAGCATAATGTGATGAACTATACTGACAGAATGGGCTTAGCATATGTTTATAGTGAGACAGGGCTGACTAGTGAAAGACCATTCAGRGATCTGCTAACTGAAGAAGGAAGGTTGCTGAAAATGTTCCTGTAAGTCAGCTGTTGGCCATCTGCTGCAAGCCTGGCCTTTAAATGTTATTTATTTGTAGTAGCCAAGGCAAAAGCAAAATATTTTGTGCAGAGCAAGCTGCCAAGTTGATGACCCTCTCTTCCCCAAGTTCTATCACCATATTTACCCCCAGCTGGCAGCATCTTCAAAAGAAGCTGTGGAACGGGTTCCACGCATGTCTCCACCTTGTTGCAGCTTTTCTGGTAGCAGCATTTAGACCCAGATGTGGACTGCACTTCACTGTGTGAGGTGCTATACAAATGTGGAGCAAAGAAACAGTCCCTGCCCCAATAGTTCATCCATTTCAACTGACTGGAAAAATGTAGAGCTCATTCAACAAACGTGGGGGACACATTTTCATTAAAATTGTTTCATTTTTTTCAGTCAGCTTGGAGTTTTACATGATGCTAGAAATACTTCTGTTTCCTCTTGCTCCCTCCAATAAATGTGAATTGACAAAACCCTACAGAAGGAAATGTAGCCTCAATGGCTAACAATGTCAAAGCTCCTGGCCCCTAGTATTTTTAGAAGCCGTGAAGTTGTTTTATTTTAGCTTTTCTATCTCATACTTTAGTTAAACGTTATTTCTTCAAAACTGAAGCAGAAGAGCTATCTTGGAGAAACTATTTGAAACCATACCAGTCATCTCTTAGGCCACCCACAAAGTGAGAAAAACATGATACTGGTAGATGGGCTGGCCTGAGACTTGCAGATTCAGAGGGAGAGTTTTATCAAGCACCAATGGTGAATCATTAAAAGCAATCAGGCAACTGAAATAGCCAGAGGCACGTAATCTTCACTGCATCACACAATTTCAATTAGGAGAGCTTTTACCATCCTTTTTCCCCTTCTGAATGAAGATTTGTTAGCTGGTCACTCTCAGAGAGAGTGTACAATAAACACAGAATTTGCGGAAATGAGCTGGGAACACATGCGAGTTAGTAAAAAAGCAACATTAATAAAGCCATTATTTAATACATCTCTTGAAATTAAACGTGGCAGCTCATGTGTATTATCCATGAGTAGCCCTGCACTGTTTATTGTTATCTCAGCAATCTTTGGCAGCGTAAGTTGTTTCTACAATCCGTTGCCAATACGTATCAACCACTGGAAGTTAATTAACTGAAGGATTCTTGTAGTCCATTCAGAACGTGTTTATCATAGGCAAGAGAGCACCATTCAGAGACAGCCGGTCTTGAGAAGCTCAGCTGCCTGGCTCCAGAACTGGAAGCAGCATAGTCATGGTGGCTCAGGTGTGGATTCTGCTAATATAACTTTGCTGAACCTAAAGTAATATATCTGTACAGTACTTAACTGTGGCACATTTAACTGTATGAGACCATAGCATCTCAGACATCGCTGTCATGCATGCTATTGTGCAGTGCAGACATATGCACAGCCACTGACTCTGCTGTTTACTTTCTTGCAGACATTCATCTTGACTGATCATCATCCATCTCATTTCATACTGGTTATGAAACAACCTTGCAATGCTGTTGACTTTAGTCATTCTTGACCTAGTCAAACTCAGAAAAAAGATCCATTCCTTTTCCTATTATGAGGTTTACAGAAGTGGACTCTTCTGTAGAAGGTCTCAAGGAATTTATTGTGGGGAAAAACTAGTACAAAGAAAGGAAGAAAAARTTAACATGTCTAGAAACACTGAAGCATTTTGCCAAGCAACACTCTTGTGTTCTCCAGTTCAACAACTTTATAGAAAAAAATCCTTTCACTCCAAAAAATGCCATCAAATCAAATCATCATTCTCATTCAGYGTTCCCTCTCTCCTCACTATTCCTGTGCATAGCTCCTTTGCCTCTTGCAACTGAAAGCTGAAGCCTTTATTTTCCAAACTGGACTAAAGACAAATTGCCCAGTCTCTAGTCTGTTATATCATATTGCTGTGTAATACTGCAGCACACAGGGAAATTAAGAGGCAGGGATATTTTCCGTAACAGCCACTGTTGCCTAACTCTGTGCCTTGTCCTCCAAAGGGGTAAGTTCCTCCCGAATGGTCTTGACCTCCTACTACTGATCCCAGTGAGAGTCACTACAGTAAGCATAATCCAGGGGACACTCGCTATCTTGTAGTACTGGGCTTGCTGCACATATTGGGGTGAAAACATTACATCAGCAGTGCAAGAAACAGTCATTGCAATGAGAAAAGTCTTTCTTCCCTTGATTAAGCCTCCTACCACATAAGCCTGCTGACATTTGAGAGGGTGTTCAGGGAGTGAGAGGTCTGGAATAAGAATTAGATTGGTAAGAGCTTTTATAGAAAGATTCTGGCTTCTCTAGAAGAAAATGCAAGATAAAGTCATGTAAACCAACTCTGACCCTCATGTGCCCTCATCCTCCAGTAAGTAAAGCACTAAATGGACCACTTAAAATTTTATTCTTCCTGGCAGTCTGTCTTTATTGCTCAAAGTAGTTTTGGTGGGTCTGAACCTTTAATCTTGCTCACTGTTCACAGTGCTATGCTATTTCTTTTCTTTTAAGAATTCTCTCTAAAAATTATGAGTATAAGCTTTTAAGATTTTTGCATTCTTCTTTTCTTTGTCACGTCCTTTAATCCCCATAACGATGAGAGTCCAAAGGCAGTAAGTGTGCACAGAACCCCCTCCTATCTTATTTATAGCTTGAACCTATCAACTAAAATAAGACTTGCATTCTAACACAACCATGCCTGTCAGACAGAAACTGGGCATTTCTCCTTTTCACCTTGCTTTCCGTAGATGATCCCACAAACCCCTCTTTGATCAACCTCAGGACCCACAGGTATCAACTTTTGTTCCTTTTGTCTGTAAGAAGGAACACTTACATGCTGTCTGGGAACCACTGCTTAATAGATGAATGTAGATTTGTAGATGGTATCTCTGTTGTATGTGAGAAAAGAGGAAAGAGAAGAGGGATGGGAGATAAGGAATGATAAAAGACAGCAAAGCACACACACTCAGTCCACTGGGAAAGAAGGAAATGATGAGAACAAAGTTCTTTGTAGTCATACACAATCTTTTTTTAATTGCTATATGGGATTCTGGGGTGATTAAATACTTGATCATCTAATAGAGAGGGACAGAATTCTCTTAGAAAAGATCAGATATTTACTAGCACTGGTAATCTTTATCATACATAAACCACAGACAGTATGGTAGTAATCACTAATGTTACTCTGCTGAATTAAAATATCTTTTGATGAAAGGGTAGTTGCAGCTCAGCACTGATGGGGAAAGTGACCTCATTGCATCAAATATGATTATTTGAATCACTGGGATACATGCTGAGGTCCTTACTTAATTGATACTCAAACAGAAATAACCTTAGAGCTGACAGGAGTTTTGGCCAGGTGAGGAACGCAACCAGAAGATGGGGCAGTGGCATTTCTAGGCACTGAACACTTTTGCAGACTGAGGTTTTAAGAAGAGGGAACGGTTGTCTCCTATAGCTATAGTAGAAAACACTGCTAGTTCTTTGCACAGGTTTGTTTTGGGCCAGGCATTCTGCTCCCACAATATCAGATGAAGTTATGTTATTCCAGCTAGAAAGCCAGTGTCTGTTCATTAATGTTTGGTGGGGAACAAAGAATAAGTTGTTGCGAAACTACTGCTAAAACTGGTTCCGTGTTAAGTATCTGCATGACCCAGGAAAGGTGAAGAGAGGCTTCCTGCTTCAGAAGAGGCTATAGCTGGAAGAATTCTCCATCCATCCCTACTCAGGCAACCAGTTACAAGAAGTAAAATATGTATCTCCTTTATTTTGGGAGAAAGTTTTGCAAATTAGATTGGGAGAGTAAAACTCAACCTTGATGAACAAGTGGTTGAACCTGTTACCTATTCAGTGTTATTTCATACGACAAGCTACATCAGTTTGGAAGAAACCATGCTGCAGATTTACACTGTCAGATCTATAAATCTGGCAGTCTCTCTGCAACCTGCTTTAGGCTCATCATCTAGAGATCTGGGATTAGAGCAGCATCTCTGAGCTGTGTAGTAGAATCATAGAATAGTTTGGGTTGGAAGGGACCTTTAAAGGTCATCTAGTCCAACCCCCCTGCCGTGGGCAGGSACATCTTCAACTAGATCAGGTTGCTCAGAGCCCCGTCCAACCTGACCTTGAATGTTTCCAGGGATGGGGCATCTACCACCTCTCTGGGCAACCTGTTCCAGTGTTTCACCACCCTCAGCRTAAAGAATTTCTTCCTTATATCTAGTCTAAATCTACCCTCTTTTAGTTTAAAGCCATTACCCCTTGTCCTGTCGCAACAGGCCCTGCTAAAAAGTTTGCCGCCATCTTTCTTATAAGCCCCCTTTAAGTACTGAAAGGCTGCAATAAGGTCTCCCCAAAGCCTTCTCTTCTCCAGGCTGAATAACCCCAACTCTCTCAGCCTTTCTTCATAGGAGAGGCGTTCCATCCCTCTGATCATTTTTGTGGCCCTCCTATAGACCCGCTCCAACAGGTCCATGTCTTTCTTGTGCTGAGGGTTCCAGAGCTGGACACAGCACTCCAGGTGGGGTCTCACCAGAGCAGAGTAGAGGGGCAGAATCACCTCCCTCGACCTGCTGGCCATGCTTCTTTTGATGCAGCCCAGGATATGGCTGGCCTTCTGGGCTGCGAGCGCACATTGTCGGCTGATGTCCAGCTTTTCATCCACCAGTACCCCCCTTCTCGGCAGGACTGCTCTCAATCCCTTCATCCCCCAGCCTGTATTGATACCGGGGGTTGCCCTGACCCACGTGCAGGACCTCGCACTTGGCCTTGTTGAACCTCATGAGGTTCATGCRGGCCCACTTCTCGAGCTTGTCCAGGTCCCTCTGGATGGCATCCCATCCCTCAGGCATGTCGACCGCACCACTCAGCTTACTGAGTGTACAGGTGTACTCAGACTTTCTAACGTGTGTRTACTCAAAAGTAAATATAGATAGGAATAATGTGTCTGGTACACATGCACAGTCCAAAAATAAACCACTGGTGTAATCTAACTCTTATTTATCTTACATGAACATATTACACCACCATTACCCTGTTCATGTAGGGGAACTGGTAGTGATGAACAAGTGCATCAATTTAGAATGAAGTTACTGGATTCTCAACCTTCCTGAAAAAGTCTTGCTTATCCTCAGTGCTTTCAAGAAGCACTCTAGGCGTTATGTATTGGTGATTATTCTTTGAAAAGTGTTGCATTTTAGAAATTTACACCATGCCTCTTTTCTGGGAGTGCCATSTTGCTGTCGCAAGTGCAAAAGCATGACTGGTTTAGGTATTATCACATCTTTGCTCACTATAAGCAAATGGCAGTTGCATGCTCCATTGCCAAAGTGTAAGGACAAGATGTAAGGGAGAGTCACCTAACTACTTCAGCCATCTGGAGCAGGAGAGAATACAGAAAGGGTCCTGGACTCTCCTGATAGAGCTAAAAGTTATCTCAATACTTTGTAAAGCAGCTGAAAACCCAAAGGCCAGGCTAACCTATCCCCAGTGACCCACCACGTACCTGGATGTCAGGAAAGCCAAATGCATCAGCTTTATGCAAGCTTCCATAACATCTCTCACAGCATCGCATTTATTGGGTCAGGGCCTAAGAACTAAGGCCAGTAATTAAGAGGTGCAATCCACACTTAAGCACATAAACAACTAAATCTCATGATTGCTAAGACATGAGAAAGCTGTTTTTTTTTTTCCTAGGACTTTGAAAACGTGGAGCAAGGGTAACTCTCACTGTGAAATTGTAGGAATTGTTAGAAGGACAAGGGAATTTGTTATGCTTTATTTTAAACAGCTAAAGTTAGTTACACTCATATTATATCACAGGGGCCAAAAGGCCTACAGGATATGACATATGACTTTTTTTTAGCCTCTAAGTCTAAGTAAATACGTTAGTAAATCTAAATAAACACGAGCAATCCATAATCACGCATTTAAAAAAAGTTTAAAATAACATTTATTTAGTTGCTTAACTAAGGATTTAGGGAGCCTCCAGGTTTCGCCTGTGTGTTTTATGTATTTCTTAACACTGTGTATACTTGGCAGCACCCCATAATTTTATAAAAATGCAGGTAATAATTCATGGTGATCAAGCTGTGTTTATTCCCCATGAGCAAGTGTTGTTTCTCTTTCCCCTGGCTAAAATGAATGCGCAGCTCTAAGACTTCTGAAAGGTGCTAACAACTTTCACCTGGAAAAGAGGCCTCTTTCAGGGAGAGCAACAAGTTAGGTGATCAGCAGACAAACATAAAGTCGTTAATGTGAATATCTCGGGGCTAACTGAATCTAGGTCATAAGTAATGCCTAGGTTCACAAAGAAAGTTAAGCAGAGCAGAAAGAGGCCAATTACCTTTTCAGAGCTTGATGGGTCAGCCCAGGGCATTTTCTGTGCACTCGCCAAGGTCCACCCTCCCCTCTCGCCCCTTTCCATCCCAGAAGGAGTGCAAAGAGAGCTCTGCAGAAATGCTGCACAAGTCTATGACTTCCATTTGCTGCCTGTCTACAGGCAGGAATGCCCTTGGTCAGCTCTGAAACCCTTACAGAGAACCAGACTATATATATGCTGCAAAAGGAGGATCAGGCCTACGCATAGCAAACTGTAGCTCTCAGGCTTTCTTTCCACATTGCTGGCTGAAGCTCAGAGGGCATGAGTCATCTCACTGACCTTAGGTGCTTTCATCTGTTTTTAAATCTCAGTGCCTACATCTAGCTTTCATGTAGGCTCTAATTCTCCATATAGTCTCTGTAGAGTCTTTATGGTTGATGGACATAAATCAGAATGTACCAGGTACAATTCAACTGAGCTATTTTAAAAGTCTGTGTTCAGGTGAGACGAGTTGTGCCTTAAAAACACTTACTTCCCTCTTCCTGACTTTAGAGGGAGTCAGCGTAAGATGTCAGCTCAGAACGTCTGCTGATATAGTGCCCTGGTCCAGCTCCTGTGTCTCCCCACAGCATAAGCATGGACTTGAGCAGGCTTGTACTAAAAGGGTGACCATATTTGGACTTTCCCTCTCCAGAGGACTCTGGAGGTCTGCTCGAGTCCATGTCTTATAGTATGCTTCTGGGTAAACAACATGGATGGCAAGTAACTAGAAAACTGGACCAGACCCGTTGTTAATTGATTGTCTGATATCTGCAAGGACTGCGAGAAGAGATTTTTTTCTCTGTGCCATAAAAGTAGCTTCCTTTGGACTGCAGCTGAAAGCAAATGATAAGAGCAGGAAGAAAGCATCCTTTGGAGGGCAAATGTTATGTAAAAGGGTCACGTAGCAAAAGTATCTCAGAGGTGCTGAGATGTGGCCCCATGAAAAATGCTCTGTAATCTCAATGGAGCAGAGCCTCAGTCAACTTCCGCTGAATGTATCACTGGCTGTGCCATGGYTCTCTTGGGTGGCCTTAGGCAAGTCAGACCACCCCTCTGTGCCCCAGTCTCTTTGTTCTGAAAAGGAAGATGACCCCTCCTTTGGGAAGCACTGTGAAGTCTGTTGACTCTCTATGACATTACGGCTCATTTGCTCCTAGCTGGCTGACTGAACTAGATGTAACAAATTGGGTATTATCACCACATGGTCTGAAGTCCCTTCACTAAGCTTCCTCGTGATGAAAAAGTGGAACCATCAGAGCAAATGAAGGGATTACACATAGGTCTCTAGCCAAAACTCAGAGACAGATTCTGGCTTTCATGGCTCTGTAAACTCACAAGTATTTTTACTAGTATTTTGGAAGTAAAGGGAACAGAATCAACTGACAGGCTCCTGCTGGTCTGGATCTGTTCCAGAATCAAAATAAGAGAACAAGGTTTGGACCCATGGAAATCCTTATCTTAACCATTTCCCAGGATTCAAAGTAGCTTAAATTGAGCCTGCAAATCAAAAAGGCAGCAAAAGAAAACACTCTTCTCTGAATGTAATTACAGAACAAACTGATAATTGTTTCTTTGCTGTTTTAAGATGTCCTTACTGTATTCATTATGTTGCCCTGGCAGAGAGATGCAAAAAAGTACCAGGCTCACCCTTCTCACAGCACTTCTGGTTTTGTATCCTAGTTGGGACATACCTTGGGAGGGAGGTTATTTTCCCCCATTTCTCTATACAGAAGCGCCGTAGCCCATTGCTCCCTCGGAGAGCTGCAAAGCCCTCGTATGGCACACTTGATGTTCCAGTGACGAATTGCAACAACCGGAGTCTCTGCTCATTGTTAAATCTCTCCACTGCTGCCCAGAACCACCGTATTACTATGTGTCCATCATGGTAACCTAAACCAAGAAGCAAGAGAGAGAAATTACAATCACTCCCTCTAAGTGGGAAGTGTAACATCAAAATATGTTCCCACTAGCATGGGGCAGTAGATCTCCTACTGAAAAGATCCTGACCTAACAATATATCTTGTTCTTGATGAGCAGTAGGTCCCAGCCCCCATCTTGACCTGGCCGTGGATACTATAATATTACTAGCTCATTTGAAACCTGAAACTCAAATATATATATTTGAGGTACATTGGCCTCTCACAAATCCCTTGGCAAGAACTGGGGTTACCTGCGTGAGATATAAAAGACCATTGCCACACAGTGCGAGTCCTAATGACTTAACAATTCCTCGTTCCCACGTAAATTCTCTTTTGGATTACAATAGCGCTCAACATATGGAGAGGAGTTTGCTGCCCCAAGCCCTTCCCTGGCAAACTTCCCACCTGAGGGGCTCTGTGCCTTGGTTTGTGCTAGTGAAAGCCAGCATAAACCCAGGCTGAATCTGTTTCCATGGCTAAACAGACAAAAGGAGAAGAATAACTTGGGGGACCAGCTGTGCTTGTGGTACGCTGCGTATTTCGAGGTAACACAAAGGCTGGGCAGTGAGCAGCAAAGACTTAAACCTTGTATTTCAGGGGAGGATATGTGAACCTCAGGGACTTTGCTTTTGTAGTGCAGAACTGGTGGATTTCACATTTATCCATCATCCAAGACAGGCTGGATAAATCACGCTCAGTGTTTAAAGCAAAACCAGGCCAAGCATTAGAGAAAGGGAAAAATCCAACTTGACATAGTTTAGGCTGAGGGGATGGTTAAGCAAGATCTGTATTTTGTTGAAGTATAATTGGGAACCATGAAATTCAGCTCTTGAATTCAGCTCAACCAAGAGGACTTGTGATATTACTTTCAGTGAGGCCAGGAGTTCATTCACAGTCATCTGAGTAACTCACTCTTAGATCTAATACTGCAAATCCTTTTCAGTCCTTAATAGTCGAAGCTCCTGTTAAGTCRGTAAGAATTGAGTGGGTAAAATATGGATAGAAGTAGCAGAAGCAATTTCAGTATTATTACATCTGTCGATCCAAACCTGAGATCTTACTTATTTTATTTCATGAGTTATTCTTCACAAAAACTTCCTGAACAAAACAGGGCATTTCCCTCAGGAAAGACCGAAGGAAAAGATGGACCAAGTCTTTCATGTTTTAGACTGAAAACAGTCAAGATATTAGCAAGCATCAGCAGGCAGTTTACCTCCACGATATTCTGTGTTGTTGCGCCAGTCATTGAGATCTATTTCTGCAGTGCCAGCTATAACCAGCTCCAGTTCTCTGGCATCAAAAACAGAGACAAGCCTGGAGTCTACAACCTGGAACAAAAACCACTTGTAAGCACAGTTTCAGACTGGAAATAAAGCAGATGCAATGTCTCATAAACCTATGGCTCTGATGGCCAGCTCTTTATTCTGACAAAGTCTGCATGCTGACAGCTAACTTCCACTCCTCTGCTAATAAATCTGTGCTCTTCTTCAGGCAGTCTGCTGATGTTTTGAGCTGCAAACAACGATGACACATGAGATTTGACCAGAATGAAACAATACAAGTGGCAGGACATAATCTGTGCAGAACATTCTTCATTGTTACATTCATTCTGACAAGTGATTTTGATAGTCAAAGACTGGATTTGTAATATGGACAATTTATTTTATATTTGTTTCGCATTGGAATTTGATTACAATTGTGTAGGAGTGCCCTCAGGTCTTCATCCACTGAAGATGCAGCTGAGGTTCACTTTTGTCATTATGTGAAACCAAAAGCTTTAACGGCCTGCAGTATTCACAGGGAGAAAAAGCTAGCAAACCATATGCACACTTTAGTAAACTGTATGGAGTCACTTAGCCAACCCCTTTCTACAGGAAATGGCTGACCAAGTCTATTCAGCTACAAAGCCATCCTCACTGGCTTCCACCCCCAGTAAGTGTCAGTGCACGACTGCTTGGAGTCATCAGTAACCAGTACTATTCTGTGTGTCCATTATCTGCCGTTTCATTTTTCAGGGTTGCCATTCTTTCAGTTTATTTCCCTCTGCGAGATAGCCCTCAACTTCTACTTATATTATACAGCTGCCAGGGCAATATACAAGTCTGAATATGATTAGTAAGGGGGATGAGAATAGGTGACTACATGGGTTGGTCAGCAAAGCCACAGGTTTTCATACAGTCTTTTGCAGTCCTTGTAGCAGCTCTGCCAGAAGGATGTTCTCAGATCCAGGTCTTCAGCAAGGATAAATTAGCAAAATCCAGGGACAACAATAGAGCAGCATCCATGAATACGAGTAAGATAATAACTGACTGTATCCTAAGACCAACTTTACTGGAATGAGTCCCTAAAGATAGTGTGTCACACCAGCTCCTCACTGAAGTGTACAATTCTTCACAATCTTCTGTTGTATCACAGCAGGGTAAAACAAAATTTGCAAACGCCTACTTCTCTTAGTATGTGAATGGAAAGCAGTATCTTTCTTAACTCTTGATCGTTATGCTTTATCATATTCAGAATACACATTTCTTTCTTTTCTCGCTTAATGCTAAACATGCCATATCCAAGGTCCCCATCTCTACAGACCCAGGCACTCCAATTCCTTGCCATCTGTGTCTGTTTAGCTATTTCCTAGGATACTGATGAAGCATAGTTTAACCATGGGGACATCTCATTCAGATGAGGAATTGAAGACTGTGGGAGCATCGTTTTGTTACTTACTTCGTAAAAGCCACGGACCAGGGCCTCTGTTTGCTGAACCACTCCTCGTTCCACTCGCCACTTAACCATTCTCTCGATGTACTCTTTTTTGTTCTTTTCTGTCACTGCTGTATTTGCCCCTCCAGATTTCAACTCTCTCTCTGTCACCTACAGAACAAAGATAAATAGTGGTGTAGCAACGTGTGGATCACATTGTGTTTCAAATTTAAGTTGTACTTTGAAAATGTAAGTGAAAAATATAACAGCCATATTTCTAGTTCTGGACTCCTGGCCTCTTGTCTGTTTGCAGTAGAAACAAAAAGGATAATGAGGGACACCCCTCAGCCCTAGCCCTAGCCTTATCCGCAGCTGAAGCTGGACTGACCTGTAGGTTACTCCAAACTGTGCCAGCAAAGATTGATTCGGAGAGCACCATCCGTAAGCCATGTACAATGTGCCACTCTGGCCCACCTTTTCATCCTTCTCCTCTCCTTTCCCCCCCTAGGAGCTGTTGAGAGGGTAACAACCATACCAGCTTACTACTTGCTGTAGATTATCCAAGCAACGGTACGGGAAACAACAGGATGGAGAGGCAATCACAGTATTGGAATAGGCAGACTGTTTCCCCAACTGGAAGGGATATCTACTTGTCTCTTAGGCAACAAGTGTTACCCTTCCCCAAGTGCTAATAAAAGTGTTTACTCAGAAATGCCAATAGCCAAACAAATTATCACAAAATGAATATTCCCAATACACTACCTAAACAAGACCTGTGTACAGCACCCTGAACAGATGACAAATATAGTCACTGTGGGATTCAGAGTTTTGTATCAGCCATCCAAACCTGAGAAGTGTTTGTACTGTAAATAACTTTTTTTTTTCCAAACCAAGAGCTACAGCATTTCATTGCATTTTAATGGTTAATTTAGTTGGCTTGGGTTACTAAGGCTTAAGATTGAGAAGTGATTTAAGGAATCAATCTAGATTCTACCCAGTAAGCACTTACTCCTCACGTGTGACAGAAAATAATATTTATCTTGCAATTATTTTCACATTCAATCTAGTGGATTTAAAAGGAAGAATGTTTTGCTCTCCTTTTCAGTTTTCTGCTGCTATAACAATGATGTCTAGCACAGATAGTAAATGAGCTGCATGAATACATATTCATTATTTGTATTATTTACATATTATTTATATTATTATCTATTTATTAGGCCAACAGACAGCACACAGCATATAGTATTTAGGTCACTTTGCTTAAGGGACCTGTTGTAACATTATGAATTATGGAAACATTCAATGAGTCATCTAATCTGTAGCTTTGTTGAGAAACAGCAAGAACAAGTAAGGTTGGATGTAATGAGTTAGGAATTCTTAGCTGGTTCAGGTTAAATTCCCAAATGTAAATCACTGCATCACCATTATACAAGCAACGCTGCATCGTCCAGAGGGTAAGACTCTGGCCCAGCTGCCATGCTGTATTCTTCAAGACTGTGCAGCATTAAGATACATTTGTCAAAACCAATGACTAAACGTTGTCTAGCTTTAAGCATGACCGTAAGTCCAGATGTTCTAAATCTCCTGCAAGACTTCCCACAAACACCTAGACATGCTGGTGATTTCTTCAACTTTTCATTACCCATATAATTTCAGATACAATTAGTTATCTACAATTGGAGGCAGGCAATCAATAACAATGTGTCCCTATTTTTTCTTTCTTGTTCATAGAGGCATTAACCACAACTGCGAGCTAGAATTCAGAATCAGGTTTCAGAGTAGCCAGGAGACATTTCAACCAATCTTGCTCATTCCTTTTACCTGACTAGAGCAATTGCCAGGGTTCGGGAGACAGGCCCTATCCCATATAGAGATATAGAGCTTGGAGACAGGCCTGGGAGAACACTTTCTACTGGGTAAAAGCATGAGAAAGTACTTAGGGTCACAAGCAACTGACACCTCTCTCAGTCTTATAAGTAAAATTCTCAAATTGGCATCCAGTCCCCACCAGGAAAAATGTGTGACGCTTGGTTTGATTTGGTATCTTTGCTATTACAGTAGTGCTCAGGGGTCCAGTATGCAAGAAGGATAGAGCGCCTCAGTAGTAAATTCTAATAAAAAAGGTACCAAGAAAGAGGATTTGGCCTGAAAGGTTTAAAAGCTAAATACACATCAGAGATGAGATAAGAAAGAAAACATGATCGTAGTAGCGACTGGTCCATAATAAAGTCATTGTGGAAGCAGGAMAAAAGGGCTGTAACCCATCTACCGCACAGCTTCTCAAAGAGCCACTATTTCTTGTTTCCCTTACCCAACCCTTGAAATCCAGCTTCCCAAATATTAGCAGAGCTCCCACTGTGATCTACACTTGCACATGTATCCAGCAAAGCAATGTTCAGATGGCATATAAGTGGTCAGATACTCTCGGCATGGAAGAATTTCCAACTGGGATTCATCTGTGAGCATAAAATGTGATTGCGATTTCTTTGTTACTTTGCTGTCAGCACTTAGCAAATTTCAGAAGGGGGAAAATCTCACTTTCACTTAGGACTCTTGGATTCTGACAGTCGTAATTCACAGCAAGAACCATGTTTTTCCCCATCACTAGATCTAGCGAGGTTAGTGTCTAGTACATATGAAATAAACTACTAGAAAACATGTGAACTGGCATAAAAATCTGGCTTTTAGTGTTCTTTTGCTTTCATATCACAGTATCTATAACAGATTGTGATTTTTTTCTATTCTCTTTGGAGCCATATCTTATCTTCCACAACAGACTCCTATGTAATTGTCTAGCTCTTTTCTTTGGTGAGAGCATAGCAGGTAATTAGTGTGCCAAATGTTACCTTCAGATGCATCAGGGCAATTCAGGCTGAGATTCTTATTGATCTTTGTAGTCTTCCAATGTAAATACAAACCTGTCTCATCTGTCTTTGTGAATACGTCTGTATGCTTCTGTCTGTCTTTGTGTATTAGTCTTATATAGCCATACCTTCCAGGGAAACCACTGTACTGTCAATTGAATGTCATGCAAGCTCTCAGCTCAAAGCCCGTGAAAAGCCCCTGCATTTAAGTCTGTGGAAAACAGTGTTACCTTTCCTACGGAGGCTTCTTACTTCAATTCTTCTGCCCCATCCTTTTCATTTCATCCACCCTTGACTCTGCTCATCCATCATGACCTTGTACTATAAGCAGACTAAATTCAGTTTTGAAAATATCCCCTGAAGTCTTGCTTGCTTTCTGTTACTTTCAAGCTTATAGTGGAACAGCCATTTTACTCTCAGGGCCAGAATTCCTTCCCTCAGAAGCTAGTCTAACTCTGCCCTAGCTCACAGAGCTACCCTAGCTCTGTGCAAACTCCTCCTGTCAACTTTATTTTCAAGGGCTAAGAGCCACTCTCTGTATATTTCACCTGATCTCTCTGCTCCCTTTGACACTGTGTCTGCTCCTTACACAAGTTAACTTCCATCCCTTGAGCTTCTGCAGTACTTGGTGAGCAGTCTCTCTAGTTTTCAGTATCTCCTTGGAGGTCCTTAATCTTGGTCTGAATATTGCTTTGGGTCCCTTCAAGGCTTCCCAGAGACAGTTATAATCTAGCATGGGTTACAACAGCAAAGAGCGCCAGGGCTTCAGTGCAAGATAAAGAATCCCACAAGAGACACTTGTTCTGGTTGCCAGTCTGCACTTAAGCCAGGGTTGCACCCTATTTAAGGCTATAGTTATCCAGATCAGCTAGGTTAAAGAGAATTGTCTGACTAAGGTACAGTTGAGTGGTAGAAGGCATAATAAATGGATGTACATACCAAGTTGTTAAATAGGTGCAAGGTAAGTAAGAGACACAGAATCTAACAGGGAGATATCAGACAAAATAATGGTGAGAGTTGCCAGGTCTTATACCACCTGCCAAATGTTTTCCTTCCCTCCTAACCCCCCATCCTTTCAGTCACATCAGCTTTAAGTTACACTGCTTGCATTCACCGAATGCCACATCTGTGTGAACTACACCCTGGAGAGAAGAGCTGCACTCCACTTCAGAGAATTCCTCATGCTCATCAGTGTGTGGCTCAATAGGCCTGTAGGGGGGCTGGTATTTTATATTATACACCCTAAGAAYTGAAACAGGTGGCTTGAAAGAAACAGAAGGTAGGAGAAGAAAATGTTATTGAAAGGCTAAAGGATCTGTTCTGACAGAAAGATGTTCATCATGCTCAACTTTGTCAGCTTCAAATTTGCTTTTCAGATGTTTTGCATAGCTGTGCTCACCTGTCCAAACACCTCCTCGTTCACTGTGAAGGTGAGATCCAGGATATCTGTGATGTTATTATCCTTCATCCACTGCAAGCTCTGATGGAACTCTTCATCCAGGTACTCTAAGTCGCTTAAATCACACGGCCTGATTGCAAGGCAAGAAAAAAGATGTAGCTGAATATATGACCCCATGACTATTGGCAGGATGACTTACTATTAAGAATGTGAACAAGTTTATGCTGAAGATCCAACATAAAGCTGGTGTTCGCTTGGTTTTGTGTGCTGGTTTTGGCTGGGATAGAGTTAATTTTCTTCATAGTAGCTAGTATGGGGCTATGTCTCGGATTTGTGCTGGAAACAGTGTTGATAATACAAGGATGTTTTAGTTACTGCTGAGCAGTGCTTACACAGAGTCAAGGTCTTGTCTGCTCCTCACACCACCCCACCAGTGAGTAGGCTGGGGGTGCACAAGAAGTTGGGAGGGGACACAGCTGGGACAGCTGACCCCAACTGGCCAATGGGGTATTCCATACCATATGACATCATGCTCAGCATATAAAGCTGGGGGAAGAAGAAGGAAGGGGGGGGGATGTTCAGAGTGATGGCGTTTGTCTTCCCAAGTAACCGTTACACATGATGGAGCCCTGCTTTCCTGGAGATCACTGAACGCTGATGGGAAGTAGTGAATGAATTCCTTGTTTTGCTTTGCTTGCGTGCGCAGCTTTTGCTTTATCTATTAAACTGTCTTTATCTCAACCCATGAGTTTTCTCACTTTTACTCTTCTGATTCTCTCACCCATCCCACTGCGGGGGGAGTGAGCAAGTGGCTGCATGGTGCTTAGTTGCCGGCTGGGGTTAAATCACGACATTTTGTTAACATCAAAGCCTGTTACACAGACCCTCTTGAAGCAGTTTTGCAACTGTCTGCTTTGCATGGCTGGGCTCAAGGCCAAATCTGTTGGCTGCCTGCACTATTTGCTGTCAGAAGGCACCCCTGGGGCTCGTTTTTATGTGAATCTTCAGGTGCCATGCACTTCAGAGCACATGCTTACCTTCAGTCCAGATGGGCCCCACCATGTTGTGCCTGGCTGCTTCCATGTATCTATCATCCTCAAGGTGAGCACACAAGACTGACATAAGGCAGACCAGGCAGCCTAAATTTCTGCTAATAAGGAGTTGGTCTTGTTTGCTGAAAGGGCAGGTGGAAGTTATGAGCAGTCTGGTTTCAAATCCCCTAAAGGGGCAATAAGGATGCAGGGACCACTCTAGGTTTCAGGCTACTTCCAGACTAGCTCAGATACAATATAGATACGAGTGTTTGGACCCCAGGAATACTAATTGCTAAAAATATAAAATTAAATACAGTTAAGAACTCAAAGGACTGTTAAGTATCTTTGCTGATTTGGAATCATCCTAAATGATAAACTATTTCAGCTAAGCTTTATTCTGCTCTTTGTCATTTAATTGCAGTCTTTACTTACTTCTTATGGCTTTTCTTATTGCTGCAAATTTTATGTACCTTGTCTTATTGCAGTCTATTAATTAAAGAGGGACAGATTGTCAATTAAAGTTACCCTTATAAACTTGACATTGAAAGTAATATATTACTGGTAGCTTCTGCTTACTAGTGTAAAAGACAGTAAAAGACCAACAAGAAACATTCACTGTTTATATCTACATTAGCATTCCTAATTAACCTGAGTTGTGTTTAGAATGAAAACCTACTCCACCAGTGAGGCACAAGAAATTATGTATTTTTCTTAATATGACCCCCCCCCCCCCTTTTTTTGTTGTTGTTTTGTTTTGTTCTATCAAAGATGCCTTTCAGTCTTCCATGCAGTTGAAGTTTTACAACTTTTCATCGGTAGCAAACTCTGGAATTATGGGTGAGTACTTTCAAATGTGTGTTCCTAAATGTCATACTTATGCACTTTTATCAACTTAGTATTTATGAAGGGCAAGTTCTTGGAGAAAGTAAAGAAAAATTAAAACATGTTTGTTTTCTATCACAGACCAACCAACCAACAGCRGAAAGGACTTGAAGGTCAGAGCGCTCAAAGCAACTCCACAAGGGTCTGTGTCTCTGTAGGACTCCCTGTGGGATCACTGTTTCTGCATGGTTGCATGCTTATACTTACAGCCTTAGTAGTGCTTTGTAGAATGGCCTTGTAAAGAAAGCATCAAGAAGGTACTGATGAATGAGAGCAAGGCCAAGAATACGACCACTGAACCTGAACCTGGGATATAAAAATGCAGAGTAAACAAAGTGTAACTTAAGACATTCAGCATAGAAACTTACACAGATAGCAACTGTTCTTTGTTTCTGACTTAGTTTCTTATATTTATTCGTTTATTTGTTTTTTTTCTAATACCACCCCTCACATCTCTGATCAATAATGGATCTCTTCTTGATCCATCTCCTACAGTACCCATACGTGCAGCTGGCATGTTATATGCTCTCCTGTGCCAAACCAATGAACGCTCTGAAGACTCACCTTCTGTGATCTTTAGTTGAATGTTCTGATACAGACTGACTCCATCAAACACAATACTTAGCTAGTGACATACTGTAATACTCCACCTCACCTCAGCAGAAAACATACTATCAAAACAGCTGCAAAGGATATTTGGTGAATCAGTACATCCAGTTTCTGACTGGTTACAAYCCTTTCAAAGGTGGGGCTTTAAAGTACTTAAAAAGGTTAACGAGTTGACTTCATAGGGGGGAAACTGAAGYTCAAATAAGTTAATTGTTGTGACCAAGGATACAGATTAAAATCAGTATCTAAAGCTCAGGCAAGCTGTCCCCAGACCACTTTCTTAATGGTGATGCTCAGCTGTCTTCAGTATTTACATATTCTTGTGTTTGTTTCTGTTTTCTAAGAACAACAACCCCTAATCCCGCTCCAAGTACACTCAAATAGTGCCCTGCCCATTACAATCTATGACCTGTGATGATAAGCTGTTAAATTTTTCTTTCTATGATTTCTTCTATGACTTATTAGATATTCTTCCATCAAATGTGGTTTTAAATCAGTAATCTCAGACAGAAAAATACAGAACTGGTGTGAGTCCAGGTGAGTTTCTTTTTTGTAAAAACAACCCCCACCACCCATCCAAAACTTGCTTATTTGTAAAAAAGGAAAAGAAAAAAACCCCAATATCCCAAGTGTTGAGCACTCCAAGCCTGGGCTGACTGACATCATAGTAAAGTTTTATTGCACAAAAGATGAGAAACAGATCAAAAAGCCGAGAAACTATTCCTTCCACTACAGGAACCAGTGCATGACCCCTCCTGCATATGAATGAAACATGAGTCTCATTGTAGTAAAAGCAGCACAGAATATCTGTTCAGTCAACTTTATCCTCATGGGACAGAGCAACAAGTGCTTAGTATATCAAATGGGGCACAAAATAGCATGCTGTGGGCCCAATTAGCATTTGCATCACCACAGGAGCTGCCTCCGGGTCCCCTGCATCCAAGAAAGGTGCTTATGATATGCAGCTGACTGGTAACAGAAGAGTGATTATATTGCCCCCTTACAGCTGTTTCCACAGCAGCAACAAAAGGCAGCTGTTGGGTCTAGTTAGGACCTGCTTCACTTCACTTGTGCTCTAGTGCAATGTTTCCAGCAAAAAGCAATGAAAAGAGAGGGAGCTGACACAATGAAAGCACAGTGGAAGCCAGACAGCTCAAATCCCAGAAATGCTGAGCCTGTAATCCATCAGTTTTATAGCACCTTCAGGATCTATAATCAAGTCCATTTGTCCTAAATAATGCATGTCGGCTTTTTTGGTTTCATTCTTCACCACCCCGCTCCCCCATCCATCCCTATACATTTTGAAAGCTAATGCTGAATGAAAATACTATGAGCACTGGGTGTTCCTCACCACAACGCTCACCCCATGGCTACTCGACTGTGCAGGGCTGGGCAGGCAGGAGCCATTTGGAATGAAGTGAAGCTGAAAGTAAATTGCCAAGAAAAGTCACAGATTTGGGAATGCTGTTTCTGCTAAGAAATTGCTTGAATGTRTGAACAGCATTGATTTTCTCCTTGCTGCTTGTATCACTTCTGTACCTCTGCATAGCTTTGAGGGCATTAATGCAAAGCTGACATAAAAGGGTAGTGCACCTAGATTAAGGTGTTTACAATCACGAGCACATGTTATGGTAGCCGTTAATGGCGAGTTTAATTTGAATCAGTGCCTTATGGCAGAACTGTATCAAACCATCCAAAGGCCATGGGCAGCGTTTCTGTGTRAAAGGACTAAGTCCGGTGGGTCAGCCTAAGCAAACATGGGCAGAGCAACTCTAGGTCATGTGGTCCGTCAGTCTGGCCTTGCACTTGCAGCCCTCTGGGACGCATCAGGGCTCGCTCAAGCTGGGGGGCCTGACTGTGGTTCCACAGTCTCAGCCCTTGCAATGGTACTGTGTAGGAAAACAAGCCCAGTACTAACTGGTCTGGAAAAAGGAGATGAAATAATTAACAAGACATTGCCACTCCTGGTACCTGTCAATACAATGGATAAAAAAGCTATGTTGCAGACTGTATTTCTTRGCAGCTCTGTATCACCCCAGCAGAAACAGTGCTTCATGGTGTCTCATTATTCTCATCCTAAATCCAAAACACAGCACTATACCAGCTACTAGGAAGAAAATTAACTCTATCCCAGCTGAAACCAGGACACATGGCCAAAGCGTGTGAGCTCTCCAGCCCACAAACCCTTCCTCCCCTGCACCCAGCTTTGGTATCTCTGCAGAGACTTACAATACCTGACTCTCTGATCTGAAGAGAGGTGTAAGAGAAGGTCCTCTGGCCCCTTGTCCATTCTGGACAGGGCCTAGGACCACAGGCGACACTTCTGTGGTCCAGCAGTGCACTGAGAAACACGGACTATGGTAAGTCATGGATACCTATCAAAAGGGAGGCGTTTGCTACTGTCCTCACAGGGCAACTATACGGTCCATCAAGCTGCCACCATGGTCAGCCAAGCATAACAGTCCCACTTAAAATATATCAAAACTTACAAAAAGCAACAAGAAACAAATTGCTCTCCTTAGAAAAGCCAGTTAAAACAAAACGAAAACTTTTGTGTTTATTTCTTCCTGAAGGATTTAGAGCATGGGTGAGACAGTCCCTTCAGAAAAAAACAAGTTTTTTTGACAGAATAAGGAGCACAAAGGTAAATCCTGGCTGGAAGGCACATACCTTCCTTAAACTTGACTTACATTTATCTTTCCAAGGAAGTGTAAAATGCTTGTTCGATTTCTTTCTGGCAGGAAAGATAGCTTGGGAGAGGTGGCAAATGCAAGGTCTTGCTCTGGCCCTTTCTTTCAACACCCTTCCCTTTCAGAGACAATGATTGAGTCTGAGTAACGTGCTCTGGCAGAGAGGGGAAATGCGGGAGGGAGTTAATAAACAGGAAAAGGTGGAAGGAGAGACAGAATTAATGAGTAGGGGAGCTGCTCTGGTTTGCCTGCCTATTGACACCGTTCATCCACTCAGAAAGGACATTGTGTGCACCTGCTTTCTGGCTTTTAACAACACTACTCTTTGACCCATTTGCAGAAGTTGCCACACTACCCAGCTAACTCCCTTTCCTTCTGGAGGCTGCAGGTGCCCTGAAACAGCCTGTTTTCACAACAGTCTGTTGCAAAATAACAGGCTCGTTCTCCTCAGTGGGACACTCTGCATACTTACTGCATGTCTGTGTACACAGGGAGAGACAAATCCATATGCTGTAGCAGCGACTAAGCAATAAATTTTCCTCCAATTGCAGGTGAGTCACAGGAAATTTAATTTACTCTCATCCTTATCATATAGCAGCAGAGTAAGGCAGGACCCATAATGACCCTTTGTTACTGGGCTCTCTCTTATCTGGTTGAACTAATGCAGCTCTACTTTTTATGACAGCCCTTCCTTGGATTCAGATGGAGAATGATGTACCTCGACAAAATTGTAATCTATGTGTACAGGGGAAGAATGGTTTTTATCATTCTATAGGGGACGCTTTGGTAACCATGCCTTGTGGGCTAAATTGGCTATAGTATGAGAAACTTTAAATCATAAATAGGGGAAGCACCTGATGGGATTAAAAAGATTGAAAATCTCGCAAACCTTATCTCACTCAAACACATCGGCTGGGTTTAAGTGTGCCCTTCTTGATGCAGTAGCTTGTGAAAAAATATTCAAAGGTCTTAAGAGAGATTAATATAACATGGTTCACGTCAAATTTGAAAAAGTCATTTTCCTTTCACGAGACTACTGAAAACTTGCTTCCATTTGTAAGACAAATTTACACATTCTGTTGCACCAGTTTTAAAGCTTCTGTCTGTTTAATTATGCAGATGAACTTTTGGCCACCTGAAAGACAAGCTGAACAAATGAGGCTGCACTGCGGTACAGGATTTCTGCCCTTGGCAGCTCTTCTAAGGGAGAATGATATTTGGCAGGTGGACGCAGCTGGAGAATCTGGTAGTCCTTCTACAGTGGGAGAGATTGGACCTAATCTCAACCATTATTAGATACCAGAGAATCTAAAAAGGGGAAGGTATTCAGAAGGGCCTAGTCATGGGAAAGGCTTCACTCTGAACACGCATCTTACTAGACAACAGAGAATTCAGTCATGAAACCTAAATTTGTAAGAAACAAACCAGGCATCGTGGGTTCCAGAGGTTGTGGTACAGCTTGTTTTAAAGGACAGCTAAAACCTCCATTGTTATGAAGACACTCGTGAGCATCCTGAAGGCCAGAAACTACTCACTAAAGGAACTAAAAATCCATTCTTATAGCGTAAAATATTGTGATTTGCAATCTTGTGATTTGGAGGGAGGGACAACATGCAGAGGAAAATGTACTGATTCATGATTTCTGAATTTTGGTGGAATCACCAGCACTAGCACTTTTTAAACAAAGAACATTTTTTTTTTTTTTTATAATGCAAGAAAGTTCTAAGAATGTGTATTTTGCAAAAAAGCTGACCAGATGGTTACAGCAACTCTGCCTGGCCTCATACACTATGAATTTTAAGCAAAACTGGCAGCGTGTCAGGCATATGCACCAGAGGTGTGTGTCTATATGCTAGTAGCACATAYCCTTGTGTTGGCTCAGTGCAGGACATGATCAACATGTCCTGTAATGAGCTACATCTACAGAGCAATAACCTAGCAGTAGATCAGATCATCTTTACAAAACTTTGGCAGTGGATCAAATCCACACCTCTATCAGCCTTCATTAACAAATGCCTGTCTTTAGTTTGGTGTGCATATTTAACCCCTACTCACATAAATGACAGAACATTTGAACGGACTAATGTGATGACATGAAGCGATCCATTGTCAGAAAGGTTGGCCATGCAGGTTGGGATAGCTAATGCTGTTCTTCTTATCCGACTTGCATCTGCAAACTTTGCAGACCGCCTCTTTGCCACCGTGTCATTTGGCGTTGTGGCAAATTTGCTCTGCATATCTGCAGGCTCAGAGGTGGACACTGTGGCATTCCAGCACGATGCCTCTTCAGTTCAGGAATCCGATGAGCTCATGTGTCATTAATATGAAAGGAATGGCTCTTACAAAGGCCAGGAGACAAAAGTCCACAAAGTCTCAGCACATTAAAGAGAAAAGGTAAAATAATTCCTAAGTTAGTCCTGGAGGCAAATTCCAATATGAGTAATAAGATTATTGTTGGCTCGTTTTCTTTTCTTATATCCATCTCTAATATGAAGAATTCTCAGAGAGACAAAGATACAATGTCGGGTCACATACGTGGCATCTTCCAATGTTGTGCTGAGGACTTATCCCACCTCTTCTGATATCTAACCACACTGGCATCCCACCTGAGAACTTACTCCGGATCCCCACACACTTCTTCTGAAGGAACGGTAATGACCCACCCAACCAAGTTTTGTTGTTGTTTTCTTTTTAATCTCCTTTGAGTTATGTTCTGAATATTGAAATGCATCTTATCTCATATATGGTCAAAATTCATTCCACGTTTTCAGACAGTTACTGAGTTTTACTGAGTTTTTAAGGGGAATCTCCATACTTCCTCACTATGAAACCATAGAAAATTCTGTCAGATAAGYTTCATTTTCAGTCCATTTTCCAAATTAAAACTGAAAGGAAACATTTAGAGTGCTGACACGGAGCAACTGTTTGTGCAGATTTCCACATTTTCCAGATTTCCTGGAAACTGATGGATGTTAAATAGTTATAGACTACAGGGATTTACCCCTGCAGCCCCTGCAAATGTTATTGGGACTTAATAGAGGATACATTCTACTCAGAGCCAAGGCATTTCGTTCAGGCATCAAAAGATGAAGGAGCATGTTCCACGAGTCCCTCTTTGATAATACTCTGTCTGCTTACTCTTCCTGCAAAGCTTATGAGATTTAATTATATTTTAAAGGAAATTTCTAACACTCATTTAAGAAAGCACTGGCCTTTCTTAAGCAGCCCCGATTGTAAAGTGTATGGGAAGTGGAACAGTCCAGCAGGCCTGCTTGCAGATTGTCATAAAATACAAAACGGGTGTTCAGAGATGTGTGAAATACTTGCACATCACCCAAGAACAGAAATTAAGCAAGGAAAAGAAAAAAAAAAGGATGAAAATTGATTTTCAGAAAGAAGAGCAACCTGGTACAAATAAACTTGCATTAGACTTCAAAACCAGAACTGGTAATTCTCTTCAGGTGAAGATCTACAGGAGTGAGCCTTCTCTTGCCAGCCTTCCTTTAGATATTTTTACTTTTGCTGGGCACCTGAGTTTCATATGATGAACGTGTTTATGTGAGTCAACCTCTCATTTTATAGCTAAATTGTGCATAAATTTTCTTCTGCAAAAGGCCAGTGCAATACTGACACTCCAATAAGTGCTTACCCTACTTTTATTTTCTGGATCTATCTGCAAATGGAAAACAACATTTCTGTTTCTCAGTACTAAAGAGTAACCACATGAAAAAGAGCTATTGCTTACACATGATGGAAACGTGAACTATCCATGTCCTTCTGAATCTCTGGAGCTCATGTACCCTGAATTAGCAACTAAACCTCAAACCATTCCTGAAGCTTAATTTACCAGTAACTGAAAAACAATGAGATAATGCAAACCTTATTGCTTCTTTATTTAATGTAATCAAATCCTTCAAGTCTTTTCCTTGTCTCTAACCTAGCTATGTTGCATTTGCACTCAAAATGTCTTTTCATCTTCCTTATATCCTGGCTATACCCACCACAAAAGAACTGTCAGGAAAGGTTAAAAGACTAATTGTGCCACAGAGAAAAAAGCATGCTTTTACCAGGAAAGCTGCAGGCTGTTCTGCTTTATCCAGAAAAATGAGGGGCAAAGATAATGTAGATAAGGGAAATTCACCACATCCCCTCAGGTTTCTCTAAACACAATCTATCAAACAACTAATTTCAGTAGGACTCCTTAGTTCAAGCACACAGTGGCTCCAGGTAAATGCTCACACAGAGAAACAGTTACAGCTGCATTTGCACAGCACTGCATCCAAGTTAATAAGGCCCACGCCGAGGTAGCTGCATTGGCTCCTTGCACATCAGCTGAACTGTGTCAGAGGTTATTACTGCAGATACAGRACTGAGAAAATCTGGCTCTGGGACTTCCACTGCGTGGAGTTGTCACAGGCAGGCCAGCCTCGGTGTCATGGGTTGTCTGAGCACCAGAGATTCCAGGCACAGGAAATGGAGAATTGATTTCCAGTTCTGTCTTTAAACTAATAAGGAGATTAATAAAGTAGACAGTCTCTCTATAACAAGAAATCTGTGCTATGTATCATTTTACCAGTAACAAAGAAGTTCCATGAATGTAGTGTTTTGGAGGAGGAGAGGAGGAGTGTGGCCGAGTGCTGGAGTGGCCATCTCYGCCTGCAGAGCTATCAACCTCATGGACAATAACCTACAATCATCCTCCTCTGGGAGAACCCCTGGCAAAATGCGGCAGTACAAACATGACTAACCTTCATCAGAAACCAGGCTGCTTACAGGGTTTAGCTTCTCTTGCTAGTACAATGGATAAAACACGCTGGCCTGTAAGACTGTTGGCAAACTCTCCTCCAGTTCTGCCCAGTAACTACAGAGAAGATGCAGACTGAGGTACGAACTACTGGCTAGAAGACTACAAACCTCTACGTTTTGTGATTCCCAGATCCTAGGCTGTATTTTTGACTGGCAGATCTCAAAGCAGCTTACAGAGGAGATCAGTGCCAATATTTCATTTAACAAATGAGAAAACTTAAGTACAAAAATAAAATGACTTATATAATGTTATCCAGAAAACAAGTGGTAGAGACAGCAATGGAATCACAGTCCTCTGAGTCCCAGCTCTATTTTAGTTGTTTAGTCTATTTAACATTTTTTACTTTCTTACCTTCTATAAAATGATATGTAATTTTGTGAATCAGCTCTAGTTTATGATCAGGTCCTTATGGATCAACTCAGTCTGATGCATATGGGTTGTTTTTTTAAGCCACCAAAAGAGCATTTTTATCAAGAGATTTTGATGTCTCAATCAAACCCTTTGGGAAAGCTGGGGGGGGGGGCACTTTGTAAACCTGTGAATTGGTAAAATTTTATACATTGCATGATTTACATTTGCTTTCCACAGCTTTGCCGTGTGTTGAAACAAACTAGTCAAGCTACAGGGGAAAATCCATAGGTTGAGTCATCTGCCAGACAAGGCAGCCATAAAAGCACAAGCCAAATGACTGCACATTTTCCTTCAGTGGCTAACTACGAACACTGAAGCCACAATAACTGACTTATTCTGAGTCAAAGGAGGCACATCCCTAGGGTTTTGGAGTCGGGGATACAGAGGATCCAAGGCCCGCTATACTCCAACCGAAAAAGAGATATTGGCAGCACGTGAAGGAGTTCGAGCTGCTTCGGAAGTGGTTGGTACTGAAGCACAGCTCCTCCTGGCACCCCGACTGCCAGTGCTGGGCTGGATGTTCAAAGGGAGGGTCCCCTCTACACATCATGCAACTGATGCTACGTGGAGTAAGTGGGTCGCACTAATCACACAATGGGCCCTAACAGGAAACCTGTTGCCCGGGAATCTTGGAAGCAATCACGAACTGGCCAGAAGGCAAAGATTTCAGAATGTCCCCAGAGGAGGAGCTGATGCGTGCTGAGGAGGCCCCACTGTATAATAAACTACCAGAAAATGAGAAGCAATATGCCCTGTTCACTGATGGGTCCTGTCGTCTTGTGGGAAAGCATCGGAGGTGGAAGTCTGCTGTATGGAGTCCTATACGACAAGTCGCAGAAACTGCTGAAAGAGAAGGTGAATCAAGCCAATTTGCAGAAGTGAAGGCCATCCAGCTGGCTTTAGACATTGCTGACCAAGAAAAGTGGCCAGTGCTCTACCTCTATACTGACTCATGGATGGTGGCAAATGCCCTGTGGGGGTGGTTGCAGCAATGGAAGCAGAACAACTGGCAGCACAGAGGGAAACCCATCTGGGCTGCCGCATTGTGGCAAGATATCGCTGCCCGGGTAGAGAACTTGATTGTAAGAGTACACGTCATGTAGATGCTCACATATCCAAGAGTCAGGCCACTGAAGAACATCAAAGCAACCAGCAGGTAGACCAGGCTGCTAAGATTGAAGTGGCTCAGGTAGATCTGGACTGGCAACATAAGGGTGAATTATTTATAGCTTGGTGGGCCCRTRACACYTCAGGCCATCAAGGAAGAGATGCAACATATAGATGGGCTCGAGATCGAGGGGTGGACTTGACCATGGACACTATGGCACAGGYYATCCATGAACGTGAAACGTGCACTGTAATCAAGCGAGCCGAGTGAATAAAGCCTCTTTTGGTATGGAGGACAATAGCTAGAATATAAATATGGGGAGGCCTAGCAGATTAATTATATCACACTCCCACAAACCCACCAAGGCAAGCGCCATGTGCTCACCATGGTGGAAGCAACCACTGGATAGCTGGAAACATATTCTGTGCCCCACACCACTGCCTGGAACTCTATCCTGGGCCTTGAAAAGCAAGTGCTATGGCGACATGGCACGCCAGAAAGAATTGAGTCAGACAGGACTCATTTCCGAAACACCCTCATAGACACCTGGGCCAAGGAGCATGGCATTGAATGGGTATATCACATCCCCCATCATGCACCAGCCTCCAGGAAAATCGAACGATACAATGGACTGCTAAAGACTACACTGAGAGTAATGGGTGGTGGGACATTCAAGCATTGGGATACACATTTAGCAAAAGCTATCTGGCTAGTCAACACTAGGGGATCTGCTAATTGAGCTGGCCCTGCCCAATCAAAACCCTTACGTACTGTAGAAGGGGATAAAGTCCCTGTAGTGCACATAAAAAATATGCTGGGGAAGACAGTCTGGGTTACTCCTGCCTCGGGCGAAGGCAAACCCATCCGTGGGATTGCTTTTGCACAAGGACCTGGACGCACTTGGTGGGTAATGCAGAAGGATGGGGAATTCTGATGTGTACCTCAAGGGGATTTGATTTTGGGTGAGAATAGCCAATGATTTGAATTGTATGATGTTAATTGCTATATAATACTGTATGTCATCGCTACTATGGTCGCTATATACCATATCAACGGTATTGCAATAAGAATCACCCAAATTAATGAAGAATGAATTTTGATGAAACCGAGCAAAGTGCAGCGATGATAGAACTGGACAAGTGCAGCGGTGATGGAACCAGAACTGGCTTCAGCATGCAGCAATCCAACACCACACACCATCTCTCCTGCCCTGAAAGACTGCTAAGACAGATGGAGCCCAAAGTCATGGACTAAATGAACTCATCGGACATTTTAGAGGCATGGCCCATAGACTAAGGGAATAATATCTATGTGTATATATCAAAAGACAGGAAAGGTGGTGGTGATTAATTGGGAGGTATTGGAAAGTGTGGGACCTGGGCATGACATAGATGGTATAGAATAAGGGGTGGATACTGTCCTGGGTTCGGCTGGGATAGAGTTAATTTTCTTCCTAGTAGCTGGTATAGTGCTGTGTTTTGGATTTAGGATGAGAATAATAATGATAACACACTGATGTTTTAGTTGTTGCTAAGTAGTGTTTACACTAGTCAAGGACTTTTCAGCTTCCCATGCTCTGCCAGGTGCACAAGAAGCTGGGAGGGAGCATAGCCAGGACAGCTGACCCAACTGGCCAATGGGGTATTCCATACCGTATGACGTCATGCTGAACAAAAAACTGGGGAGGTTGGCCAGGGGGGCACGGCCACTGCTCGGGAACTGGCTGGGCATCGGTCAGCGGGTGATGAGCAATTGCATTGTGCATCACGTGTTTTGTATATTCTTTTATCATTATTATTTTCCCTTCCTTTTCTGTCCTATTAAATTGTCTTTATCTCAACCCATGAGTTTTACCTTTTTTCCGATTCTCTCTCCCATCCCACTGTGTGTGTGGGGGGTGGTGAGCGAGCAGCTGTGTGGTGTTTAGCTGCCTGCCGGGTTAAACCACAACAGTCCTTTTTGGCACCCAACGTGGGGCTCAAAGGTTTGAGATAACAACAGATCTGACCAGAGCGTGTTAAAACAAATTTGTTATAAGCATTCATTATTAGGTTAATAGTCGCTGGTTGCAATGTTGATTTATTTGCTCTCAGAATTGTTGTGCTTATTCTCAGAGTCATGTTACATTAACACCTTACTTGCTGTGTATGTTCCCTGTTGTGCTGTTCATCACCTCTGGGGCCTGGATTAACGTTATCATTTTGCTGTACTGTGTAACACTGGCTTATGATATGATAAAATCACAGGTCGTGAGACTAACTTGGTATTTGTACTCAGCATTGCCATCATCTCCATACTTCGGGAACCATCTCTTGGAAACTATTAATAATTACAATCTTTACCTTTTCTCCTCGGAAAGCCAATTTATGGGGTAGACAAGGTGGGGGCACTTTCACCCGCTCCTTCACCTTCCCCTTCCCCTCCAGGCTAGTTACAACAGCTCTTGAGAATTTTGAATATCCGTGGGATGTTCAAACCAGCATGTTCCTATTGCTATGTCTCCTGAATGCTTTTCAGGTCTTGTTTAAGGTTAAACAACTATTTAAGAATACCACCCAGAGATCTGCCCCAAGGCTGGATAGTTAAGAGTGGCAGGGTGTGTGGGATAGTATGGGCAAGTACCTAGGACGGTGGGCACCTTCAGTGTTTTGGAACTTCACCCCTGAACAAGTAGAGAATCCTGAAAAACTAGTAAAATATTTGGAAAAAGTATGCTGTCACCTTGGCAATTCCAGAGACACAAATCACTGCAACATGCTGGGGCCTGGCCCATGCCTACCGAGCCCGGTTCAACACCATTCAGTACCCTCAAGGGGAAGGGAAGGTTCTCTGGATCTGACGACAAATTGACAGGCACTGCAGTTACTCCAACCTCGGCGACTGGCACTGCAGCTGAACCAGAGAACCAACTCATGCCGGTATCAGTGCCCCTATACAGAAGAAGAAATACTGGATGTGAAAATCAGCTCATTTAGTAAGGGAAGAAACTCCTACTAAGAAGGGGAAGGAGGAAGCAGTGGATGAGGCAGGCTACTCCGAAGCAGGGCCATCACGAGAACAGGAGAAGGAAGAGGCAGAACTCATAAACAAGGTGGTAACCACCTGATCCCTATACCTGAGTGAGCTGCGAGATATGCGAAAAGATTTCAGCCGTTGTCCAGGCGAGCCCATTGTCACCTGGCTGCTCCGATGCTGGGATAATGGGGCCAGTGGCCTGGAATTAGAGGGTAGGGAAGCCAAGCAGCTGGGATCCCTTTCTACGGAAGGGGGCATTGACAAAGCGATTGGGGCAAGGGGCACAAGTCCTCAGCCTCTGGAGGTGATTCCTGTCACACATGAAGGAAAGGTATCCCTTCAAGGAAGATGTCGTATGTCACCCAGGCAAGTGGACCACCATGGAGAGAGGTATCCAGTACCTGAGGGAATTAGCCGTGCTGGAGGTGATTTATAATGACCTGGACAATAAGCAGTTATCCAAAGATCCAGACGAAGTCAAGCGCACATGACCCACGTGGTGGAAGTTTATACGGAGCGCACCATCGTCACATGCCAACTCATTGGCAGTAATGACCTGGAAAGACGGAGAGGGACAAACGGTGGATGAATTGGCTGGCCAACTCCGGCAATATGAAGAAACTCTCTCTTCCTCCCTGTGGGCCTGTGTCTTGGCTGTGGAGAAACTGCCCTGGGAGTTCCAGCAACTCAAAGAGGATATGTCCTACTCCCCACCTGTACGGGCCAGTATCTCGGCTATTAGGAGTAAGGGTTCCTCTGCTCAAGAGAGAGAGTATAGTGGATACACACTATGGGCCACCCTGTGGTTTTACCTGCATGACCATGGAGAAGACATGAAAAAGTGGGATGGAAAACCTACCTCAATCCTAGAGGCATGGGTACGTGAGTTACAAGGAAAAACAATCACAAAAGGGTGTTCTTCCGGGAAAATTGCTGCTCTAGTTTCCAGTGGGCAGTTCCCCAGAGTAGAAGAGGTAATCCTATTTCCGATCTTAATAAAGGGACCCCTGATTTGTATTTACAAGAAGTGAGTAACAAATACTATGACCAGGACTACAGTGGCCCTGCCTCCAGCCAGGTGGAGGAAAGGGACAACYGGGTTTACTGGACTGTGTGGATTCGATGGCCTGGCACATCAGACCCACAGGAGTATAAGAGTCTCGTAGACACCGGTGCACAGTGTACCCTGATGCCATGAAGCTATGAAGGGGCAGAACCCATTTGTATTTCTGGAGTAACAGGGGGGTCCCAAGAGCTGACTGTGTTGGAGGCCGAAGTGAGCTTAACTGGGAGCGAGTGGCAAAAGCACCCCATTGTGACTGGCCCAGAGGCTCTGCGCATCCTTGGGATAGACTACCTCAGGAGAGGGTATTTCAAGGACCCAAAAGGGTACCGGTGGGCTTTTGGTGTAGCTGCCTTGGAGACGAAGGAAATTAAACAGCTATCTACCTTGCCCAGTCTCTTGGAGGACCTCTCTGCTGTGTGGTTGCTGAAGGTTGAAGAAAAACGGGTGCCGATCGCTACCACAACGGTGCCCTGGTGGCAATATTGCACCAACCAAGATTCCCATCCATAAGCTGATTCATCGACTGGAGAGCCAAGGAGCGACCAAGGAAGACTCGCTCACCCTTTAACAGTCCCATATGGCCAGTGCGAAAGTCTAATGGAGAGTGGAGACTAACAGTAGGCTATTGTGGCCTGAATGAAGTCATGCCACCACTGGGTGCTGCTGTGCCGGACATGCTAGAACTTCAATATGAACTGGAGTCAAAGGCAGCCAAGTGGTATGCCACCATTGATATCGCTAATGCGTTTTTCTCAATCCCTTTGGCAGCAGAGTGCAGGTCACAGTTTGCTTTCACTTGGAGGGGCGTCCAGTACAGCTGGAATCGACTGCCCCAGGGGTGGAAACACAGCCCCACCATYTGCCATGGACTGATCCACACCGCACTGGAACAGGGTGAGGCTCCGGAACACCTGCAATACATTGATGACATCATCGTATGGGGCAACACAGCAGAAGAGGTTTTTGAGAAAGGGAAGAAAATAGTCCAAATCCTTCTGAAGGCTGGTTTTGCCATAAAACAAAGTAAGGTCAAGGGACCTGCACARGAGATCCAGTTTTTAGGAATAAAATGGCAAGATGGGCGTCGTCACATCCCAATGGATGTGATTGATAAAATAACAGCCATGTCTCCACCAGCTAGCAAAAAGGAAACACAAGCCTTCTTAGGCGTTGTGGGTTTTTGGAGAATCCATATTTCCAAATTACAGTCTGATTGTAAGCCCTCTTTATCAAGTGACCCAGAAGAAGAACGATTTCAAATGGGGCCCTGAGCAATGACAAGCCTTTGAACAAATTAAATGGAAGATAGTTCAGGCAGTAGCCCTTGGGCCAGTCTGGGCAGGACAAGATGTAAAAAATGTGTTCTACACCGCAGCCGGGGAGAATGGCCCTGCCTGGAGCCTCCGGCAGAAAGCACCAGGGGAGACTCGAGGTCTGGGGTATTTAAGCATGACAGAGATTGCTCATCATAAACTCACTGGTAAGCATCCAGGAATGTTTACACCATGTGATGAAGCATGATGCAGATATCCTTGAACTAACTGCAAACGGGTTGTCTGCAGTGCAGAGCCATGGGGACTTATCACCCCCGGTCCAGAAGCTGTACACTTGGCTTTGCACTGTGCTGCAATTCAGCTAACGATCCCTGCCTCTCGGGATGAGGTTCCTCAACTGAGTAAACTCAGAAATCTGCGTGCTAAAATTCAGACATGCTATTAATTGTTTGACAGTCTATTTTAGGTCTTGTTTTGCAAACCATTGAACACCTCCAACTTTTATTAATACCACTGCAAACTGACAGCTCTGATCCTCTCCTGGGAACATGCAGAATGCAGCAAGCCTGGACCTTTGCGTTGCTGTTCTGAAGTCCAAGAAAATTTTTGACTTTTTGTTTATAAATCTTTCCAATACAATTAAATAAATCCAGTTGCTAGTCCGTCTTTTCCAGAATGCAAGTCATAAGTCACAATGTAAAAAGCTTCCTTCAATCAGACACAAGATACTGAATATACAGTTCTGTATTCCTGTTATTAAATACAATTTTTTTCATAGAGGGCAAACAGGTCAGTATTTTTCTCATCCTCCATAATTTTTTGAGATTTTGAAAAATATTCCTGACCCAAGTTGGGGCAGACTGACAGGCTTGACATTGCCCTTCTCCCTTTAAATACATTCAGATCAGATCAATTTAAATCTTTAATCTTCCCTTTTTCTGCATTTTAATGTAACACTAAGGTAACATACTGAAATGAAGAGTAATTTTCAATGGACAAATGAAACTTTTAACTTTCAAAATATCCCAGGGAGAGACCTACACAAAGAGAAATGCCTTTTCTACTCAAAAATACCCAAAAGGAATTTGGGTGATTTACTGAAAACAATTCTGCTCTGCAAGCAGTCTTTCTTTTGATGTATGAATTGTGTTTACTAATAAAAAAGGTTAGCTTGGGAATTTCTGCACCTGCTCTAATTGACTTTTCTTTACCTTACCAAAGTCTGAATAAAATGTAGTGAGAAATAAGGAGGGGCAAAGACAACCGAGCAATACTTCATAGTGACAGCTCAGCCTTGCCATTCCAGTGTGGCTGGAACAAGAGATATGAGGACATTCATCACTCCCTGGGAGTTTTTCGCCACTACAAATAAACACACAATCACTGCCCACCCTGACGCTTCCCTGCAGGCCCACGTGCTCAGAGACAGTGTGGATTTTACCCTTTTCTCCTCTACCACATGCAAGGTGGAGACACTGTAGAGATTTTCATGTGAAGCCTCCCATCTCTGGGCAAATTTAATCCGCAATGTTGCAAAAGACTAAATGGCCTTAAACAAGGGAAAAAAAAAAAGATGACTTTTGTAAAAACACAACAAAACAAAACACCCGCCYTTCCCTCAAACCAAATTCTAATTATGGAAGCAGTGCTAGACAATATGAGATTCAGAGAAGGGAAAAGGAGGAGAGACTGAGAGACATCTCTTCTTTCAACTTGTTTTATATCRCCATTCAGATCCCTCAGAAGAACTTGGAAAAAATCCTCCAGTAAAGAGACAGAAAGTCAAGGATAAGGTAAATATAAAGCAGAAACTTTTTTTTAAAAATGGTTGCTGTAGAAGTTCAGTTAGGGATAATGTTTTTTTTCTCCTTCACTTTGGTTTGCCTTTAATCTTCCAATTCCTCCTGACCCTTAATAAATAATTAACCAGCTGTTGAGGCAGGCTCTATGTGATATAGTCATACATCAAACTTCATAGGAAAATCAAAGTTTACTTAAGTACAGAAGGCACTGAGAGAGATCACAGTGCAGCAGCAAGAAGGCATTTCAGTAACATACCCATTTCACATAGTGAAAAGGTCTTATAAAATGATTTCAGCTGCATATTTATTTTAATATCATTCTTGTCCAGAAGATTTACAATAGTGCTTGAAAATTTCTCATGCAAACATAATTTATTTAAAATAAGATATTGCTAGTAATTAAAATTTATAGCGTAATGTAACATTAAATGCTTTGGTTTTCTATGGTGCCTTTCATCTGAGAATTTCAAAGCAGTTCAGAGCATTAGTGTACATCAAATGGATTTCAAGTTGATTACATACTAGGAAATCTCTTCAGATGGAAACTGAGGCAAAGAGGTAATCGTCTAATTTAAAAAAAACCTGGATGTTGCTGGATGCCCACTCTGGGGTGCTATATCTGATCTGATTTTTAAGAGGATGGTTTTTTCAGCATTTAGCATAAACAGGCCCCTTCAAGATGGTTGCAAAATTGGTTTTCTAAATTAATTCCTCCCCCAAACGCAGACCCACACAACTGGCCCATCTGAGCCCAAAACCAAACTCAGTGTTTCTGACTCCCTTAATAAAACAGGTATTGGGCCATACGTAGGTTGCCTGCCACAACAGCTGAAACATTAAAGTTAAAGAGATAAATGAGTAATTTGGGCCACACATTCCCCAGAGCTGCTTGCAGTCAGTGGAGAGGAGTAATGGCTGTTTGCAGACCTCCTGCTTAGATGCTGTGACTACATTTCTCCACTGTTTCTATAAAGAGCCACGGAATGTGCCTAAATCCATCCTATGAGCTGGTCAGCACCGGAATACAACCCATTAGGTCATGAGGCAATTTGTCGCTTTCTTTAAAAAGACTTTAATTGAAATAAGTCATTCTCTGTGTAGCAGGATTAATGGAGCTTTGTTTCCTATAGACCTGTCTCTGATGGCCCTACATTACCACACTGCAATAGCTTCAGTTCCTCCTACACATCTCTGCTAGCACTTCCCACACTTTGGAGTATCTCCAGTTCCTCCCTTCTGCCTCCCCTGAGCTTTCACAGCTCTCCCTCACATCCTCAAGCTACTGAGCAAGATGATATAGCTGGTTCGCAGCCTGCGCCTGTGATGGACCTGCCAGCTTGCTCATGCTAACTGGCCAGTCAAGAGGCCAAACAGAACACAAAACTGTTGAGCTCACCAGCCTGCCCTCACTGAGGCACTCTTCTGCATTTCTATCTTTTACCCAGCCACAAGTTTCACAAAGTTTTTAGGAAATTAGTATCTTTGAGATGTTTACCTTCCTGTCAAATAGGTCTCAAACTGATTAGGAAACTGTCTGACGGTTATTCAGGGCAATTGCACAAGGCACAACTCCTAAGGAAATTGGGTTAAGAAAACCAACCAAGCTCTCTAAGGAGAAAGGACAGCTGAGGTTGCAACATTCTTGGTTCTTCTTGGGTTTATTAAAACAAAAAACAGGAAAAACAACACCCTGCATTCTTTGGCATGCCTGAGATGGATAGCGATGGCTATGTGGTTTCTCGTTTACATGAAATAAATAAAAGGGAAGGTCAGAGTTTGGCTGGGGGTATACCCACACAGCATTGTGCAGGCAAAAGGAGCTTGCTTTACCCATGTGCCAAGCTTGCCAGAGCACGTAAAAGCAACCAAGGCAGTGCCAAGCCTGAAGTAATCAGCCCTGATGGGAGGCAGCATAGATTTTCTCAGCTCAATGTTGCAGTAACCACGTCAGTTGGCTTGGAGCACAGGGAAAGCAAGTTCGTGTCTGCGTGGAGAGTGGGTGCAACAGGCTTGCATCTGCCTGCAGAATACTATGTAGAAATACATGAGAGTTTTCTGTCTGACTCTGTTCAGCAGCACGGACAAGAATATGAGGGGTATTGGAGGGCAGAAAGAAAGGTTAGCTGTGGGAACTGAACGAAGAAACTCCTGCCCCAAAGCAGTTCTAAATGAGCATTAAGTTAATGGAATTCATTAGGACATTGCAGCCAGGAATCTACAGCTTCTGGGGACCCGGGCCACTGGGTCTGACTATATCATCTTTGTGGTCTTCAGCAGGGTTCTGCCCAAAAACATTTTACTCACAAGTCTTCAACTTTCTAATAAGGTTCTGCTAAATAAATGTATTAAACTTCATTTAAAGAAAAACAAACAAACAAAACACAACAGGACTTTTCTGAGATGGATACAGAATGCTAAGTATGATTAGCAAGCTGTAAATACCTCTAAGATAACTGTGACACTGGGGTACTGCTCTCTGGCTGCATAAATGTCACAGCAAGGTCCACAAATGCCTAATTGTTAAAAAAACCACACTGTCATTAATTCGCTATGAAAACACAGAAAAAGATGTTTCAAGTTAGCATCCCTCAGATCTCCAAATGAATATCTGTGAATGATTTTATCTGTCTAGGCCATCTGGTCTTCTATGCAGAGTCTGGGCTTCTTTTCACATTTCTGGTTGTGGTTCTACATTTACAAACATGCAATGAACTAAAAATTCAAAAGTAGATGATGTGAAAAGGATTGCTGGGGCAAGTCAGATAAAAGACCAGGCAAGTGATCTGGGGACAAAAAGTCTGGTGTAGATGACCGTGCCATGAGTACAGTGCTGTCTCTTGAAGAAGGGCGCATTACATTATCTTACTGGATTACTCCTGGGGGCAGGACTGCTGTGAGAGAAAACTCTGGCCTACTGAGAAGACGTGAAAGAGAGAGACTGGATTTCCACCTGACAGCAGTTTGTGAACACAGTGTTTTGTGAACTGAAAAGGCAACGGTACTTTTGTTGTCACTGTCAGATGAAGTACTCATAGCAGGGAGGGAAAGTTCACAAAAAACCACTGAGAATTGCTTTATTCTAAGAAGTAGAACTTCTTACATGATACTACGATGATAGCCAAATCATAAACATCTGAAATTGGTAGCCACATGAACAATGAAACAGCACAGAGATAATACTCTTCAGGTTTGGTGAAAATGATACAGAAATCATCACAGAAACAAACATCCAGTTTACCATTTTGCTTAGCTAGAGCTGAGTAGGGAAATACTATGGAAAATGATAGACAAAATAAAGACCTGAGGAAAACCACAGTGTATCACAGCATGATCAGACAAATCATTTTGTGCAATACAGAGTGAATGAGATGCAGTGAAAAGATGCCAGCAATTTTCTAGACCTCTTGAAAACGCACCATGAAGATGACAGGGAGAGTAACCAGTGACCCGCATGAGGATTTGAGACTATGCAAACTCTGGAACTAGATATTTTGTTGCCAGAATTTAGAAAGACATTTCCTCCCTCTATTATGCGTCAGGATTTTTTTTCTCTCAGGGTTGATTTACCCATCCAACTTTTTATTAAGGAGAACTACAATATTCAATCAAACCTTAATCATTCAAATCAGAGACAGAAACCTTTTTCACCCCAGTGAAAAATTATCTTTGTATACCCTCTAATATTGGGCATCCTGCACCCCAGTGCTGCAGTGAACTGAAAGTCAGTCTAAAATCTTTCAAAGGACTGTTAGCAGGGAGGAAAGTGAGAAGCTAATATGGCAAGCTATTGGGAGCCATTTATTAGTATGTAAGAACTCAGCATTATGGAGCTGTACTGAATATTACACCTCTAACTTTGCACGAGGTTGTGATAGAAACATTTAATATTCCCCACTACTCTGTCTCCCAGCATATTGAGCAAAACCTGAGGAGGATTCTTCAGCGACTCACCCTACTTCAGTTGCCCAAAACACCTGACCAAGAGCAAAGACAAGAATATTCTTTCTGGGCTAAACCATATTCTTTCCACTGAAATAATAGATAGCAGCTGCCACCACATTTTGCCCACTTATTTGGAGAAGGACAAACTACCTTAAGTGGGGATGTAAACAGTATTTTAGAAGATGTATCCAGGCAAAGAGCTAGACACGTTACCTAGATCAGATAGAATGGCTCATGACTAGCATGGATTAAAAGCAGCTCTTCTGGCTATGAGCTTCAGGTACATCCCGTAGCATGCAGATAAAAATGTGTATCATCAACTTCTTGGGTCTAGAGAGATATAACTGTGTTCTTTCAGATACAGGGGGATTTAAAATAATTTTTTTCAGTTTGAAAATGTGTGGTATCTTATATTTTGTGTGTTCAGCAGGCACATATGTTAACTGAAGGAAAAAGTCTTATTCAATGGAAGCTTGCAGGAAAGGTGTTAAATCTCAGTTTCTCCATAAATGAGAAATATTTTCCAGTCATTATGTGTCTTTCTTAACTTGGCATACATACAACTACTCTGTGCTTTGATGTGCTCATTTTGGACTCAGAATGCTGTTTGTACAAAGAGCAAGGCATGAAATAAGCCATTAACAGGGGCAGAACTGTAACTTTTAGGCCAGGGGAAAGAGAGCAGTGTATTTCTCAATTCTGCCAATATGAACAAAACTTCACATCTTTGCATTTTGTTGTATTTATCTCAAACTTGCCACTGTTCACTTAAGGAAGAGAAAATGCAAAATAATTTTGAGGGAATTTTTTTGCTAGCCCTGTTTCTTAATATAGCCATGTCTGGATAGGTCTTGCAGAATTACTATACAGAAAAACATGTCAAGGGTAGATTCCACATAAATGATAAGCCCCACAGCACCAAAAGGCATACAGTTCAAGAAATCTGCAAATCTAAACCAATTGTGGTTGTGTGGTTTTCATGACTGACATCAAACTTCAAGCTTTGAAAAGACTATGAATTTTAATTATCTGTGACCCTGGGACTCTCCAAACTGATTCATCCATCTATGTTAACTGATGTCCCATAACAGATTTGGGAACAGGAAAATAATCTTTATTTCTTGCATGTTAGAGGAAGGAGGCTCTTTTGGAATCACATCAACAAGCAAATCTGAGAAACAGAAGTTTTAGCACTGACTTTGATGAGAACAAAGTTGGAGAAAGACTGAGAACTTCAGAAAACCCCATTCCTCATGAACAAATAATGACAAGCAAGTTAGTACAGTGCTCTCAGAGAAATTAGCCTATAAAGCCTTTATGGGAGAATCGTACTCCTTGAGTTTTAAAAAGCTTGGTCCAAATCCTATCTTAGCTGGCTGCACAGATTTCTGAATACAGTACTCTAGGGTTACACATGAATAGCTGAGATCAGTCAACATAGACAGCATAAAAACATTTTAGAATGTCTAGATATCTACAGGCCAATCATGAAACCTATCGGGCTAATTACAAACTGCTGGTCGCAGCCAGTTATTTCCACAACAGGTTCAAGAAGTATTTCCAAGCACTTACTGGAATACTTATCTTTCCCTTGGGTTCTGCAATCTTGCCCTATTTACACTACTTTATGTACAAACCTCTTCGTTCATAGCATTTATTTCCTTCTGCTGGCCAAGGGACTTCATTTCTCTTTCCTAAAAAAAGAAAACCAAAAATGCCCAAAGCCCCAATAACATTCTGTATACAAGAAGCCTGTATAGATACATGTAGTTGGAGAAATATTATCCTAAGTGTGTAACTGCTACTGATTTCTGAGTTAAATGCTAACTGCTATAGAAAATCCTATTAGGTGTCTTTCTGCTGTTCTATATGCCCAGGATACCTTTAAAAATCTGCCTCTTCCATGCTGAAATCTCTCAATGAACAGAAGACCAACATGAGGGGATCAAACAAAGTACATACTTTTTGCAAGAATTTATTACTTAAGAAAACTGCAGCTGAACTCTTCGCAACAACAGTATTTATAACAAATAAAAGTCAGAGCCTATTTCAAATACTACTGAGATAACATGGCAACAGCGTTTCTGGAGAAAGAGGCCTGTGTCCAGTTTGCTCACAGTGTGGGCAGAATGATCTTGGGTTTGCACCTGCCTAAGTAGTCTYGTGCCCTGAAATCAAAATGCATCTTCACAAATACAGCCTCCTAAATCAAAAGTTTATCTATGCTGCCTGTTAAGCCAAACAAAGGACAGACTGTGTTTCTTCTTGAAAACTAGGAAGCCACTGCATAATGTCTAACGAACAGGATTGCAGTGGGAGACAGACAAGCTGTAAGAACTAAGCTGCTCTCTTCCTGCTAATGTCAGCAGAGAAACAGTCTAATGCAAGGATCGTTGTTAGCATAAGGCTCCACTGCTGGAAGTGATAATGAAAAAGAAAAAAAAAAAAAAATATTCAGAGACCATGCTAGGTCCCAGCAACATCCCTTTTTTTCTACTGCAACCTTAATATAGGTGACGGTACAACCATTTAGCTGTTCTTGATCTCCTGCCCACAGTAAGCCAAAGGAGGACCTGTTTACAAGAATAGAAGGGCATGTGCCATTTGCAATTTAAAAGGGACCTTAACTGCCTTTCATTTTAAAAAAGGACCTCTGAGAGGAGCCAGTGAGATTGGTTAGGCAAAGAAAAACGTCATAGGAACAAACCCATGTGGCAGTATTTCTCTGACAAAATGAAATCCCACAAGGGAGCAAATGACGCCCAGGGCTGGCAGCCCATGCTCCACTGAACCTCATCTGAAACTATCAAAGGGAAAACAACTCCCAAAGACAGACAGATCTGGAGGCAGATAGAAAAATGAGGAGATCACAATATGCATTCAGAATTTTTGATAAAGAAACAAGATCAGCAATTTTTTCTGTTTGCACACATTCTTGGTAAGGTGAAGTACCTGCTCGCTCTGCTAGCCTTGCCACACACAAGCAGGGACACTGTCGGGGGAGAAAAGGACAACTGCTTTCACTGGGCCTTTTTTAAGGCCTGTAGTAGGTATAGAGCAGCAACGTGGCTCTTGGAGAACACTGTATAGCTTCCAAGCACAATGCTGCTTGATGTACAGAAAGACCACACTTGCTGTTCTTAGAAAGGGACTGAGGAGAGGAGGCCTGGATTAAGCAGAGCTCTTCTCCCTGTCGTTTTCCCATTCACACAGAAGTACACAAACATCAAGTCCCAAGTAATGTGTGCAGGACATTTTAATAATAGTACCTCATCACAACTCCTTTTTCAGAGCCTGCTGTTGTATTTACACTTACTCCCTCTCTTCCTTCTCCCAAGGTACTTCCCACTTCTTCCCAGCAGAAGCAATGATATTTGTATGTAGTCTAGTCTAAACTAGCAGCTTTTGTGTTTTGCATTTCCATTTCTGTATTGCTCTACAAGGATTGTCCAATTCTGCATAAAACATCCTTACCATTCCAGGTGATTTTCAACAAAGGCAGACATGGGGCTGATCTGTACAGTGTAAGTGTCGTTGGCTGAATACTCAAACAGCCCATAATAGGGATTGAAGAGCTCCTGAGACAGAAGGAAGAAGAATTCTCGGGAGGGGCCACTGTAGTCCAACCTGGAAAGGAAAAGGTAAAAAAGATAAAGTGAGGCTCATTCCCATTTGAGTGAATTTCCTGGGTTTTGCCTACATTGGCTGCCGTCTAACACCTACCCCTGTGCAGTCAAGTGTTTCTAACATGGTGTATCTCCCCTCTCAAAACTTGATTCTGAGCCCTGAACAAGTCACAATGCTGAAACTTCACCAGCAACCAGGCTACTCTGGGAGGAATCATAACTCGGACACATCCCTTAAGTAGTTTCTTTTCCTTTGTTCCAAAGGCTTAGTAAATCGGAGGTAAAAAGCTCAGCCTTGCCTTAGCTGGCTGGCTAGCAGAGGACTAGCTTTTTAGGGAGTGGGTTTGAACTGCCTATGAACACCTGGGTTCACAGACCAGACAGCCCAGACTGAAGTAGAAATTGCTCTTACTCTCCTACACTGACATGTAACCGAAGATACAATCTAGCCCCAAGGATGCTTTCTTAGCTATAGGTATAAACTAAAGGTCAATGCTGAACAAGACCAAGTCCCAACAGAACTGTGTCTCTTAAGATAGAATGGTGATTCCTCAGTCATTCCATCCAAGCTCTTCTACTTTTCTGATAGTTTCAAATACATGTGGTACACCTTAAGCTGTGCTTTGCTGTTGGATGATTTTGCTCTGTAGAGAGTCACCTTTTTTCCTTGGTGTTTTTTTTTTTTTAAACTCAACTTTTAAATCAAGCTGTTTCCAATTATCTCAACTTGAAAAAAAAAACCACACCACAAAAAAGCTTCATGAATGCATTAAACCCAATTGTGATGGATTTATTAAAAACAGATAGTCCTCTAATAATGGTAGGTAGGTTTTTCAATCTAAAATAAATCTACATGTAGCAATATGAACAAATTATTTGTAGCCATATATCACGTGTGCCAAAAGGTTTTCTGAGGTGGGCACTATTCCTTCTACTTAACAAATGTAAAGTAAGTGGAAAACTCTGCAGCTGGATCAGAATGCTCTGTATTAAGTTTGAAGTTACGGAAGCATAACCACAAGGGGTTGAATGATTGATTTGTGCAACTAGAAAGATGATAAAGGGCAGGCTGGCCCATCCTCCTCTGTTTTACGTCTGGAGATTCAGCACTTTTCTCTTTGAGCAGCTTTAGCTCTAGGATCATGTGGTGAGACTAAAGCCACAACAGCGAAAGGGAATGGTAACAAGCCCACATGAACCACTAGTGCTAACCATGTAACAGATCTGGTTCAATGGACATTAAAATACTTGGCTAAGCCTGACGATGGCTGGAGTAAAGAACTACAAACAACACCTGTCGATATTCAAAAACCTCAAAGGAGAGCCTAGGTATTGCATTTCTGGGCAACACATTAACTCATCATAAAGCCTTCATAGTTCATTTTCAATGTCATTTTAGCTTTGAAACACATGGAAAGCTGTGCCCATAGAGCATCACATGGCCATACAGCATCAACTCTTCTTTTCAGTAGGGAATTGGTATCTTGGAGTCTCTCCAGCAGAACCTATGTTAGCATTAAACAGCAGAAACCCTGGGGGAATGTATCTTCAGATGTAAATGAATCAGTGAAGAATGAATGAATTTGCAAATCAAATTGGTTTGCAATTTCTCCTGAGGATACCACGCCACACACAGTAAAAGTTATTAGAGATGTGCGGAAAACAACATGACTTTGGCCAGTGTTAGCATACTAGAACACTATTCCAAAAACACAAACTGAGGTGTGCTGCATGTTTATGCTTCACTTGCAAGCCAGGGGCAAAACCAGCTGTGAAAGACGACCTCTGTTAAATAATACTGAATCCATGGAGTATAAAAAGTAAGAGTTAAGAAACCCCCCTGATACTGAGGTCACTGAGTGACTCTCTTTGAGATTGGTGACTTCTTTTTTCCACTGGACCAAACATGTCCCAGACAAGCTCAGCTCAGCAGAAGCTCTTCACTTGACGTGCCACCTCAGAGCTGATAGTGTCAGCAGTTGCTGGACATGCTGAGAGCTGCCCCAGAGCCTTACTGTTCTGGTACCTTTGGAACTGAAATCCTATCCATGTGTGGGTTTTTTTTGTTTTGTTTTGTTTTGTTTTTTAAAAGAAACTTTATATACAAAGCTATTGAAATATGATCTCAAGCCTTTCTTATATGGAACACTGGAAATACGCACAATGGTCTTTCCATTATAAAAGCATGTGGATTAAACCTCAATTACAACGTAGCTCTTGAGGTGAGCCAGGGTGGCTTTGAAAGGTTCTGTTTAGATTTGGAAACAGAAGGTCAGGGGCTGGCTTTAATCATACAAGAATGGCTCATGGATTTGTAAGGCTGGCACAAATTCTCCTGAGAAAAGGCCTTCTCAAGAGACTTCTATTACTTTCAGATTCCAGCTGGGTGAATTAAACTGTAAGGACTGACCAGCATTCATGTTTCTCACTTCAGCCAGAAACAAGAAGTCCACATATGGGTAACAAATGATCATTAGATGGCATGCAAAGCAAAAATTTTTGAAGCAAACCCAGATCCATTTTGAAGAGTTAGAGTAACAAAAGGGATAAAGGTCTGGTCTCTAATTATAGCCCTGAGACTGATTCAGTGTGTAAACATGGGCCTGTAGTTCAGTTTTGCCTTCCAGCCAGTCAAAATACCTATGGCAACAAGATGACATTAGATTTAACCGCTTAAATTGTCACTTTGAGACATCTAGATGGAAGGTGCTACAGGAAAATGAAGCATTATTGCTATTGTTATTTTTAACAAATGTTTGAGCTTAAGTGATTAAGATGAATCACTTACTCAGAGGTAAAACAAAACCAAAGAAACATTACATAACAAGAGAGGCTCAGCCTTAGTCAACTCTGTAAGAGTTTTGCAACATAACAGCTACTTCAAAACTGATAGCATTTAGTAGTTCCCTACCCTTCCTCGCCAACAAACGTGACGTAGAGTTTGTTCCGCTGGAGCTCCTTGCGTGAATATGCCATTACCTGATTGAAGGTGCCTTCCAGCAAGTGATCACGTCGTATAATTAACCTGCAAAGGGAGGCAGAAATAGAGATCTAATGATTGAGTCTTGTGTGAGCCTGTGAGGCTGAAGGTAAACAAGAGCTGGTAAAGAGACACATTCATTCTCAGAGAAGTTAATAAAGTTGCACCCACTGGTGCACATGCTACTTGACCATTATGGGTTTTGAGTGAGTTGTTTCATTAGGCTTTTCTATATGCCTCAAAGGTGAATTTCTTCATAATGCTGTGATTAGGTTCAAAGTGGTGCTCTACTTAAGACTCTCTGCAACACCCCCTATGTACAAATTTGTATGGTAGAGGGGGCTGTGAGTTTCCTGTGTACATGAGGTCACAGCTTTCTGGGATTGGCCCCAAACTCTTCCTGGATTTAATCCAGTGAATGTCCATGGAATTACTGCTTCTGTAGCAGGGTAAGCAAAGGGAGTATCAGCCTCTGTTTATACAACACACCTCTCACTGCCCTGCCAACCTCTGAAACAACTTAATGAATAGTACATTTAAACACCATGTGTGCAAGAAACCTTCTTGTTCATATGTTCATGAACATTTTAAGACAGACCTTCTAAAATGTATTTCGTGTCTGCCTTGGACCCACTTAGCAGGACACCAAAAGGGATAACCAATGGCTAGGACTCCCCAGCTCTGTAAGAATATTTTGATGATGACGTTTGCCTGGAATAAATTGCTTGGCTTCATACTTTTTTTTTTTCCCCCACAACAGATGTGATTTGGTAGGAAGCCAACCTGATGCATAAATTCTACCAGATGCCCAGGAAATACCTTAGAAACATATAGTCCTTTGGCCAAGTTGGATAACTAGATTGAGCACAAGTAGGTACAGACTCAAAAGCCAACTAACAAGATGTCTGGAAAGCAAACTCCACAACCAAGTGACAGAGATCCCCAAAACACATGAAGAGAGGCAGAAATCTCTCTAGTTCAAATCCAGGAGGGCTACCAACACAAAGAACTACTGGAAGTTAAACCTACATGTACAGGCTAACTTCTGTAGGGTCATACGCTGGTCCTGAGTTATACTGATACGTAGATCCAAAGGATTTGGAGTCACTCCATCATTACAATGACGTAGCTGTTAATAATCTCTGGTAGATGTTTGCGTGAATGGATGATTTTCCTACTAGCAAATTATAGGTAGGAATACCAACATCCCTGTTAAATAGGTAGGGAATGGGAGTGTAAGAGATACGAATCTATAAAAATAAAACTTCCACACAAAAGCCTCTTGAAGGTCACTCTTTTGCAGGATATAGTAAGATCTTATCTCACCCTGATGGTTCATGTACAAAATGCAATCTCTGATGTGTTTCCCACTCCCCATCAGTGTCTTCATTCATGGATAATGATAAAAGACAAAGCTACACCATGTTAGACTATTTGAGTGACTTGTCATAATACTCACTTAATTTTACCTGGACCTTGCCCATACCCTTTGGCTTCAAGTTTTCGATAGAAATTGCGCAGCTTGGCTTCGAAGTCCCTCCTGTATGGAGAAGGTGCTCTTGCACTTGCTCGCTGCAGTCCTGGTGGGAAAATGAACAGCATCCTAAAGTGTAAGAGGCTTTAAATTTTTCCAAATCATGCAGCTGATGTTTCCAGACAGAACCAGCTAACAAATGTGTTAGGAACTTTTTACAGGTATACAGTGCACTCAGTATTATTTTTGTTCTACCTGGCATTAATGGAGCTGTAAGTTCCTATAATTCAGTGATTGCAATGACTTCCAGGGGCTATATCTTCTTCACTAAAAGAATTGTTAAGCTCGCCTTGTGTGTGCCTTTGTGTTGCCTCAGCCTTTAACTGTGATTGATCTGAACAGAAATTCAAGGATCAGAAAGGCATGAGAAAGACTGACATGCATAACTCCCACTCGTGGTCATTGGTATTTAGGTTTTCTTTCCCTTTTGCACTTCTAAGAGATCTCTCTCCTCTGCTTTGTATAGGAGATCTCCTTACTTGGCAGGATTAAACCTCTGGAGCTCAAAGCAACGCTTCTCACTGGAGCCTAGCACCCTAGCCAAGCTGGGAATCGGGTTTCCCTGCGTTAATCTGACTGTATATTAAACACTTCCAGCTATCAACACAAAACCCCTTTGTGGCATCAAGAAGGATTTCTGTCAGCGAGAAATGCTACATTTTCCTATTATGATTCACACATACAGCAGATTTTTAGCAATTTGGGACCTGCTTTGTTTTGAAGTCTGCATTCTCAAAGCAGCTGATTAGTCCTTTTGTATAAACAAGTGCTATGCCATAAAGGGTCAAAGAATGGATCCATGAAATCCCATTTCCCTATCTCATTACAGAAGACAATAAAAACAAGCCCTTTTATGAGAAATCTGGCAAAAAAATCCTCCACAGGAAGGCCAAAAAAAAAAAAAAAAGATCATATTTAGTGGGAGCACAAAGTGTTGTGGTTGCCAGGAGGGAAGGACATTACTAATTGTTGCTGGTGGTAAAACAGAAAGGCATATTTACATGCAGTGCAAAGAGAATCCCTTGCGACACTTCTTTTCTTCTGTTAGACTTTTCTTCCCCCAGGACATAAGAGAATGGGTGTTCTCATGGGCTATGTAACCAGTGGCAGAAATAAGCAAGCAGACAGTATGTTGCTGGAAATGAGTATTTGCCCTTCTTGTGTTTTCACAAGAACAGGTAACAAGCAGTGCAGCTCTTTTAACATTCTCCTAAGTCATGTTCTTGCCAAATACTTAGATTTTTGTCTTGCAGAAGACTTGTTTATGACCTGTCCTGATGTAGTGGAGGTGAAATGTATTAACAATGGTGTTAAAACTCATTAATGAAAATAGGACATTCTGACAAAACACTGTCTTCCTACAGACAAGGGTTCAGCATTTAACTTCTTCACAGCAAAAAACCTTCCAATTTTCCACAGCCACCTCCGAGATTTGAATGTGTCTTGTCCATTAATTTTGTTTGAAACCAAATAATTTAAATGAATGTTTAAAAAGCTCAGCCAAAAATGGATTTCTTCAGATCACATTTCTGTCAATTCTCTCAAAGTGGCCACTGGACACAGACATGCAGTGAGACTGCGGTGGAGGTTGTATATCTTGGCAAAAGGGAGACATTAGCTCCTCAAATTTCTATAGCATAAACAATAACTACAGAGACATACCACAGCTGGAAATAACCTTCTCAGACAGCATGTCTTTCTGGAAAATATGTTTCCCGTCAAACCTAAGTTAATGGGCTCAACACGGGAGGTCAGACTAGATGACCAAGATGATCCCCTCAGGTCTTAAAATAGATGAGTCTTGGGAAGAAGAGAAGTCTTTGGAACACCGAGAGGAGGAGACTGAACTTTACAGGAGTACTGGAAGTACTGCAACACACCTTTGATTTGGAAGCTGCTCTTTGCTCCTGTCACAAAACATGAATGTGGTTCCATGTCAGTGAGTTATGTTTGGAGTGCACCATTCTCTTATTCTACTCCTTTCCAACTATACAAAAAGCAGGAAAATACCTTCTTCCATACGGGCAATTTCTGATCTCTGTGGTTCATCTAATGTTAACATTTCAACAGATACATAACAGCAATGGCAACTGAGACAGCAAAAAAGCAGCTGGGGTCAGATTCGGAGTGGGTACTGGAATTAGCAAGCTGACAACTGATGCTGGCTCTGAATCTGCCCCTTTGTATTTATTAGGGGAAATAYCGCAAACGCAAGATTTTGTATTATTTTCCCCATCCCCTTACCTGGAGAATTTTGGGGTGATGAACAGGGTGAGCAGCGAGGAGAGAAACTGTAACCAGGATGGAAGGCAGCCTGCAGTGGTATGTAGGACATAATATCCTCTTCAAAAAGACTGCATGGAAAAAGCGATAGGGAGAGGTTTGGTTCACATTCATCACATGAAGGAATGTAAATATGCAGTATGGTGCAAGTCTGCTGTGGTCCTAAGTTCGGGTACATCTCTGAACTCACGGATTCACAAAATCCACAAGTTTCCCAAATCAGGCATGGTCACAGTAACAAAGAAGAACAAAATTAATTTTATTAGACGTTTCATGCTAACACAGTGCCTCAATCTACTGATAGAGACTAAAGATCTGAGGCTATGTAGTAAACAGGGATAACTTCAACACATTAGAAGTGAGAAGCAAAGATACACACATCTGTCTCCCAGGTTGTTTTTCTTGGGCCACACATTTTCATATAGCTCAGCTCTTTGACCATTTGAATTAGGTTGATAGGAATAAGTTGTAAACTTCTTGCATTAGGCAGTGCTATATAGCATACCAAAACCACCTGGGTAATGCAACGTTTTCCATGTAAGACACCAAGGCAATAAAGTAAGTCCTTATCTGTGCTAAACAAAAGTAGCTAGGATCTAAAGACTAGGCTCCCTGGTCCCAGTAAAAATTAAAGCCTTATCTACATTACCCAAAAAATGCTCACTGCACTGTACATCGAGGTTTCATTAGTGTGACATGGCCCTGCGTGTGTGGGGAGCACTGCTGCAGTAAAACTAGCAATTTAATGAGCAGTTACATTATTTACTTGTACTGAGAAAGACAAGTTTTTCCTCTTTTTAAAAAAAAAAAAAAAAAAAAAAAGAAACAAGGATTTTTCCATTAAAAGGAAACATTTTGACCTGATTCTTTTTTATCTGCTACTTAATGGTAACAGCTGTATTGATTGAGCTGGCTGGGGATGGAGTTTACTGTGCTGATGGAGGCTGCCTTCCAGGAAGTAAGAGTTGACAGACATACTCTGGCTGAATTATTTTGGGTGACTACCAGTAACAATGAATCCTATTCTAATTACAAATGACCTAGAAGATTTAACAAAATCTTTTCAATTATGCTGAGAAAGAGCCAGCCAGCTTCTCTGGTACCTTAAGTAACGACATTATGCTTCTGATCAAACGGATTACCTCAGCAGAATTACTAAATCTGCGTCACAGGACAACTTTTCAAGCCCATGTGTACCCTCTGTCCGAATGTAATGGATCTTCTCCCTGAAACATAAATGATATTACTGAGAAGAGAAGAAGGAAAAAAAAAAGAAGAAAACATGCCATTATCAAGGCATGAAGTACACATAGAGTTATTACTCCTTAGTATTTTGCCAGTTCCTGTTTCTCTCCTTACAAAAATGGCAAACATCTTAAMTGACTGATTAATTTTCTAATCTCACTAACTTGCAAAAAAGAATCTATTTATATCACTCAGTTTCCTGATCCAAAAGCAAGAGATTTTATACCATATTTTAGAAAACAGAATGATTCTTAGTCCTCCAAGCTCATGTGCAGCGCTATAGCTAAGGTCACTGACAGACAGATTTTTTGTTTAAAGCTAGAACTAATATATCACCTTTCGTTAACAGAATTTCACATAATACCACTTCCTTTACCTCTGTCAGTTCCATGTGGTAAATAACACTCTAACATATACTTGATATTAATTGATCACACAGAGGTTATACAGTACATGTGTAAAATCATACATTTTGTTGTTTAAATGAATGCTAATAAGGAGTGGGAAACATAGGATAGGATCCTGTGAGCAGATTAGGACCATGGAAGATACAGATCTACACCCCAATCTGTCAGTGTGTTTCTAAAGCATTGCAGTGTCCAAGAATATTTATTCTAGTATCAAGTCAAAGGATTCTACCTCAAGTCAAGGATGTGCTTTAGTACCTTGCTGGGTGGGGCTGCAATGTATTGCAGAATCAAGCCCTGTAAAAGACGGACATTTGTCTCCTAGGAGTTTGCTTAATACCTGCTGTATGAGCATTAGACAGTAGCTTGGGATCACTCCTGACCTAAGGTATAATCAAAGCAATGACCTGGAGGCGAAGGGCTCAATATCCTGTTACAAATCTCATTACGCACTGGCTAAGCTGTCTAGTCCCTATCACTAGTCAATTTTGTTCTCTGCTCAAAAGGAGATAAAAGCATCATCTGTTCTCTGAGAAATGAGAATTCAAATTACAGCTGAGAAAAAAAATAGTCTGGAATAATTTGATGGTGAAGATAAAAATTTCTCAGTTACAGAAATGTACATCTTGAATACTGGGAGCATTTTTTCATTCTGTCTCCCTCATTTTATTTGAATGTATTAATTCCTCCAGGAAGGAAGTCTAATCTTTACACCCAAAGAACTCTTTATCTGGCCCTCACAGGTAAACAACAAGTCAGTAACGCTATCAGCAGAAACTGCACTGCAGGAACTTGAAGGTGCTTCCCCTGCTCTTCCTTCCCTCCTTTGCCAGTCCCACAGCCGCACTTTTTACTGCACAGTACAAACTAAATTCTTGGTCAAACTCTTAGCTGGTGCACACTGGCATTGCTGAGACTGACTAACGCCAGCTTAGGTTCTTGGCCAAAACAATTAATTTAACCTTTGGAATTAGAATGATTTTAAATTGTACTGGCTTTTGGTTCTGTTTTTTCTTTTTTTTTTTTTAAACCTATTAGGAAAGGAATGGGCATAAGAAAAAGAAAGATACAATTTAATTACTTTGGAAAGGACTACCATTAAGTCATAAGTGAGAAAGATTAAAGACAGGAGTACAATCTACTTCATAATGTTCCTATTTCTTTATAAAATCTAGGGTGACTATGTCCATGGCATGGGTGTAAATCCAGCCATGAGGTAAAATCCTGGTTCTGCTGAAGTTTCTGGGGTTTTGCTGCTGACTTCCATCCAAACACAATTTTAACCCTACCTTCTGAAAAGCAAAGTGGTAATTGTAGGTGAAGACAGAGTTTCTGCTATTCAGTAATATTTAGAATGGAAATTAGATATGTCACTATTTGCCCATAGTTATTCTGGTTCTTCTTACTTCTTGGGTGCCTGTGGAAAATAACTACAGTAACTACATAGATTCTGGTGGTCCACACCTACTCTTTAATGGTGACAGTTCCATATGGGGCCAAAGTCAATCTTTTGTACTACAGTTACTAGAATTCGTTTTCCCCCACTACAAGAAGCCCTTCCTGGAACTTGGTTTCGGCAGTGTGGAAAAAAGTGGTACCTGAGTGCATGGTTTCTGGCCAAGCTGGGCTGACGCTCCTGCAGCATCTCAAAAATGTTGGGTTGGCGTAGAAATGCGACAATCTTGTCATTGTAAGCTGGAAAAGAAAAAAAAAAAAATACAGAGGCTTTATTTACCATTGAGGGGGCCTGGTCACGTCACCGTGACTGTGCAGGGCCACACTGACTACACTGCTAGTGGGGCACAGGGCAACATGAAGCAGTGCATGTGGTTGATGAGAAGTTCTAAAAAGCATCTTCGCGAGCACTGCTTTGAAAAGAAAAGAGAAACTTGGCTTACCGAGAGGTAATGTCTCGTGATGGTGCTGGTTTCGAATAGCTGTTACGAGACTATTGCCTGGTCTGGCCAACAGAGTAACTCCTCTGTTTCGAGAGACTTCAGAGGCCTACAACATCAGAGAAAAGGGAAAGAATGATCAAAACTGACCATCAGTAGCACATCAGTCAGTAAAAAGGTTTCTCATCTTTACTTCTGTAACCTTCAGAATGGTCCATGATGCTGCCTGATTGAAGGACAGAAAGCCTGCATGAAAATTATAGCTTTATACTTCAGCCAACTTAAAAAAGGCAGGTGATTCTGTGCTTCCAAATGGAGGGACACTATTATCCACAGCCATCACACCTCTTTGATGCTGCAGTGAAGGCACCAGAATCCAGAAGTAAATGCAAGTTAATAAAGCTATTGCAGTGATGGAGTTCTCTGGTTCAATGAAAATAAAATCTCCATAATACCATATAGTCTCTTGTTCTAGCATAACTGCATTTACTTCAAGGTTTTTACAGCAATGTTAATTTGAAAAAAGAAAAAAAATCCACAACACTGCAACATGTTCACTCAGCATTGTTGAAGCGAAATTTAATATTGGAAATAATGTGAGGAAGGTATACCTATGTAGGTCACAGAACAGAAGAGGGCTATATCATCGCAAAAGGGGGTTGTGCCTAGCTTGCATAACCAGAAAAAGAAGTTGAATTGTATACATTGAAAAAAGAACATAATCCGAATAGCTCATAAAAAGAGTAGTAAGAAGGAAATTTATCACTACTAAACTGAGGCACTTAAAGAATGCCACTGTCCTAAATGCAGTATCTAGTGAAGGGAATCATGTCAGGAAGGCAGATACATTAAAAGGTGGCAAAACACTTTGGTATGAGGATATTAAAAGCCATACAATGAGGTCTGGCAATCTGTCTTCAGTAAGTCATTACTTGCTGGGTAACTCTTCGGGGACTTGTGCAAGCCGAGGGGAGCCCACCTCTCTCTCATATGTGTTCCTCCAAAATATGGCCACAGTGAAGCCAACAGAGGAGCACTGCTACAAAATCAGTGTGAGAACATCCTGTATCAGGACAAGGCGCATTAGGAATTCCAATTGCCATTCTACTGGGCTAGTAGCTGCTCCTTTCTCACTGCACAAATTGTAGTACTTGGCAACCACTTCAGGAAGAAATTGCCCCTACTCCAGTATTTTAAATGCTTAGCTCTGCATCCAAGCAAATGGTGCCAACCCATTTTCAGTGGTACGGCCAAATGCCAGGTCTTCCAACTGGATATAAATGAAAACTGAGATGCTAAATGTGACTGGCAAGTTGCCTTTGGAGCACATAAGCATAAAATGTTTATATGTAACAAGATACCAGTCAATGCACTTGATATGTGTCAATACACAGGTTAAACAATGAAAAATCTTAATGATTCTAATTAAACATAGTGTAATTGAAAACACAAAACTGCTGTGAAAGTGCATGGTGAACATTTCGCTCCATCATTCAATTATGATTTCACTTGCACCCATTTTATATTGGTATGCATCTGCTGACTACAGGAGAGTTATCCCAGTGTCAGGGAGAACAGTCAAGCCTGCAGTATTTAACGGACTGATGTGCTAGCCTTGGTCCAATCCTTCTCACCTTTAAAAACAGGAAGAGCTTTCAAGCAGGTCATACACAATTCTCTAAGTCCCTCTGTGCTATGCTAAATCTTCTGCCTTTGTCTCCTTCTCACATCCCCATGGGCCAATTGACACTGCAAGTTTAGCTCAGGCTTAGGCAGCTTTTGCCCTGTGACCCAGGCATCCACCCTGACAGGCACCATGTGGCCTTTATGGCATTCACTCTACGTTACAGAAGAAGGAGGAAGCTTAGGTGCAAGAGGAGCCCTATAATCCATTGACACAGCAAGTATGAAGCCTTTCTGGGAACAGCTGTTTCTTGGGCTGTCTGTGGGCAGCATAGTTAAGATCACACACTGGCCTGTGATCGGTTGTATTAGCAAGGATGTGTGTGTTGGTGCTAAGGCATTGTGTTGTGCTCAGCTTCTCCACTTCCAGGGAGCTCTGGAGATCAGGTGAGGATGTCTCTTCCCCAGCTCCTTGTAGAACGGACTTGCATGGGAGTGCGGATGGTAGGTGAGCCTGTTTTTAAGGGTGGTCTCTGACTCATCCTTGACAAAGACAAATCCTACACGCTTGTTGCTACACATAGATTTACTTCTGGTTTACTGACCAGAAGATAGGAAGGGGGAAAGGGAGAAGTAATAGAGGAGTTAAACACCTGTCTCCCACAAAAATTAGCACCAGTTGGTATTTGCCCGTCACTTGGGAACTGCATGGTACTTCTGCCCAGCCTCGGGCTGGATCCTCCCCTTGCTCATGTCACCTGATTTTTTTTTTTTTTTTTTTTTTTTTCTCCCCCCTTTTGGCTATCTTTCTAGTGCTGCCGAGTTGTGTGCCTGAACATATTTCTCCTGAAGCAAGAATTCGGAAAGGAAACATGTCTAGAGCCCATGAAGAGAAACCTTCACTCCCCCCTTCCCTTCTTCCCAGTTCTGGTTTAACAGCTAAAGTCATCTAGATTGTAAGAATCCAGTTCTGTACACACCTTAACATAATAAATTGCACACTCTGTGGTGCTGTACTTCTCTTCATCACCATCATTAGGCATCACTAATGCTGTGTTTGGATCATGGTCTTTACACATTTACACCTCTAAACAATTTTTCTCTGGCAACACAACAGGAAAATTCCCAGCTGTCTAATTAACTTCCATTTTGCTAACACTCCTCTTTCCAATCTTTTAGCTAATACAGTACAATTGATTGCTCCAATTCAGTGTTTAATCACAATCGCCTTGTCTACTTTGACTTTCTAATTGAATAATTTAATTTAGATTAGCACATTATTCTCTAATTAAAAAAACAAGAGTGACCCCTCTAATGGTTTAGTGACCTGCTTCATCTAGTGCAGGGTAAATCTGACAGATTTATGGCCAGGTTTAACTGCTTTGCAATTGATACTGGGATGTTGCAACCAGAGTGGAGAGTCCAAACTATCACAGGAGCCTTTCAATGATATAATACCCTTTCCTGGGTTTTATATCACTGCTGGATTTGAGAGACTCCTGCTACTTGCTTGTTGCGGTTTGGGTCAGTAAGGAGATTTATATGCTGCTATATTCCAGTACCTCCTCTGCTTTTCTTGCTAACCAGAAACTCTTGCCTCTCCATTATGGATGCCTGCTTCTTTCTTCTTTCTGTCTGTAAAATCTCTATCCTGTAATCATACATGTTGATTTCCATTGCAGACGGAAAGTCCCTTAGAGGGAATGGAAAGTGCTTCTGACCTGTTCTGTTTATAGCAGTGGCAGAAAGAAATGAAGCACTTAGTGACCTGTTCTTTCAGTTACTGATGGCCAGTACAGCTACCTGAACTTTTCTTTCAAAAATCACATAACCAAGAGTAGCATCAACCACCTTTTTCCTGTAAAAGATTGATATCCTTAAAGAAGTGCTTATTAAAGAATCTGTAGCATTTTTGTCAAATTTATATATGATACCATTTAATACCAAGAATCTATTCAGGTGGACATCAAAAGTTTTTACATAGGTCCTTCATTTAGGAGAATACTTCAACATGAAGAAAAGCATAAATATTACAGATTAATTTATGAAATGGATGCTTGCTTTCTTGGAAGAGGGAAATGGAGTACTATTATACGCACAGGTAATTTTTTTAAAAACACAGCCCACCGTATAGAGATCAAGGGAAAAAGGGTAGTTTTAATCTCTGCTTGGCCTGCTAATAGTTGGGGTAGGCCTTGAATAAAAGTACTTGGCAGCAACAGCCAGCCTTCTATAGAAGCTGTGCAACTGCTATTTCTATTCTCTACTGAGARTCAATTTTAAATGTTATAAAGCAAAGAAAACTGCCATATTTGAGAAAGCATATTTTTATGTTCCAATTTAATGAGGGAGTTTTAAAAGTACATTTGAAATACTAAAAATCAATTCTTCATTAGTATTGCAAGGTATACTGTTCAACACCACAGATTATTAGGCAGGAATCAAGGCCACATTTTGATGAGCCAAAAGAATTTAGAAGATTCATGGATATTATGGAAGGGAGGGCAAGAGATCACCATTTTTACTTCAACATCACAGCCTATTCACTGCACTGCCCCTGGCCAGGGAGCTTGGAAACCTGTTGGTGACTAAGACAAAACTGGCTTTTGCACTATGCTTTGGCCTTAAAGTATGAAGAAATGGAGACCCAATGCCCATGTAATCATTAGTTGCTATGGTTAACTATTCACACTGAATTTCAACCCTGCCTTACTTTGATTGAATTGGTTTGGCTTTTACTACCAAAATTCTATTAATTTTCTAAGAATTCCAGACATTACATTTGCTTTTTTGTCCGCTGTTGAGTACTGAGATCACAATTTCTTAGAGTCATAATCATTTCTTTATGGTGACTCAGCTAAGAGCCATCGCTGAGTGTGTGAAGCTGGGGTATTTCTTTTTTCCCCACTTTGGGCTCACCTGCCTATGATTTTTGTCTGCTCTTTCCTCAACTGATCACTCAGTGTCACAAAGTCCCTGGGAAGTCCACATGACACTCTGGCAACTCGTTCTGGCAGTTGGGCAGGATGTCAGGTGTGTGCGCCAAGGCAGGGGGTAGAGTTTTTCCTCTCATTACCCTGGCTCTTTTCTATACCCTCTCTGGCACCCACAAGCAATCATGACTGAAGCTGCACTGTTCTGCTCTCCTTCAGGCTCGTCTGACATCTGTACATAATGCTCAAAACTGGTGGTTGTCTGTCTTGGTCCTTCATACTGTCCTGGTGACAGATTCCAGAGGTCACACCACCTGCTCAGCAAAGAAACCAGCTGGACTGCAGACAGCTGACACATGGCCAGGACAAAGCCTCAAGTGTGTTCCTACAGACATGATTTATAGGACAAAAGAACATCCAAATATACTTGGAAGAAATGGCATGGAACATGCAGCTCTTAATAAATGGGCAGAGTTGCAAAGGGTTGAATCTTTTCCTTGTAAATGGTGGGCTTTTAGGCACCAATCCAAAATCCTTAGAAATCAATGGGAGTCCTTCCAGTGGATAGAGGGGAAGGAAGCCCTTCCAGATACTTCCAGAAGGGAAGCTACTGACTGCGACAAGGGTGCAGAAGCAGTGTGGGACTCGGGCCACTAAGACTGTGAGATGAAGGTGCCAGCACTGATGGCTCCTGAGACAGAACGCCCTGTTTCATTGGCTGATCATGCCAAATCAATGGCCTCAATGAGCAGTTTACAATTTCCCCAGAGAATCATTACTCAAAAAGTAGTCAATGCTTTTCACTCCCTTCCCTGTACTTGATATTTTGGGTTTATTGCAAATTGTTCTTTGACAGCCTTGCCAACACTTGCAAAAGTGTATTTTTTGGGCTAGGTCATCTGAGCTGCTCAGTGGTGTTTGTGTCCCTGACATGGTGAATTCGTAAGCAAGCCCCAGGGAAGCATGGGCCCAAATATGAATCATCATGCAGGTGACTTTCACATTCACGTCAATAATTCAGTCACAATAGCAACACTAAACTGCAGGCTGTTGGCAGAGGGAAGTTGCTAAGTTGGTGGGAAAATATGATTGAAACGGATCCATTGATACACTTCTATCTTCAGAAAATATGTTGCTGTATTCAACCAAGATGGGGAAAACCTACCAAGCTACTCATGCCTGGTCTGCCTTTGGTCCTGAAGTACTGACCTCACACCCTAGTAAGCTCCTGACCCCAACCGCATTTAGCAGTGGGAGGTGTTCAGACTGGTCCTGCTGCAATAAATTTTAATGTTAATTTCACAAGCATTTCTCCGGATGTTTTTCTGGAAGAGGAAGATCCTTTGGCCATAATTCATCTCTACTCCTATTCAGCTTCAATCTTTACAAATCTTCAACTGTATGGATTTGCTATATGAAGAATCTGATTGCTGGTACTTTTTCCTCCTTAAATCCACAATACAAACCCAGGATTTATGCTTCTATCAATCCTACCTGTGGCCCTCAGCGATAAAAATCATCCCCATGAAACACAGAAAAGTTGTTCAATGTGATTGAAAGCTAGGGAAGCAAACCTCAACACACATTACTACACTACTGCTAGGGAGTATATCTTTTCAGAGCACAGTGTCACAGTGGGGAATGAAGAAACATATGAGGCTGCTGAAATATCAGGTTATAAAAATAATGAATGACTTGACTTTACTAAAGCAAGACTAGGATGTCAAATATGGATTCTTCTTTGAAAATCTATTTTGTCATCATTTCACTTTGGTTATTTAGTTTTACTTGTTTATTATTTTATTCTGAAAACAGTCAAAATATAAATGTTAATTACCAGCAAGCTCTGAGATAAACCCTTCAGAAAGAAAAAAAATCCCTTATTTCCTTTGAAAGATAAAAATCCACAAGACAGTCTGTTTAAATGCATTTCAAAGATAAGAAGCGCTTTTAATTCTACAGAAGATTGCTGTCAAAAGTAACTATTGATACTAGCACAGTTACCTCTCCAGCGCTGTAGCTACGAAGTCGCTGAAGATGTTGCCTGTGAGTCAGGTGATTAGGGAGACGACCATTCTGCAGCGGGATCCTGGGATCTATGAAAGTGGTAGCACGGCTATTGTGGTCAACGAAGAAAGACTAAAACACAAAGGAACAATGTTTTTTTTTGTGAGAAGACTGCCAACACTGTGATGGTATTGTGGGATCATAAAGTGAAAACCACTGGCAATTTGTGTGTCAAAAATATCCTGTTTAGGTCCAGTCCATGGAAGATACCTGCAAATGACAGGACTTTCTTAGTCAAAGCTAGAATAGCTCTTGGAAAATACCTGAGGCTACATAGGTCAAAATCATGTGTAATGGCCATGAAGTAAACAAGACAGAAGACTGGGGAATGCTGCTTTAGCCTATTCGGTGGTTCCACAAGTCACTCAGCAAAGTTTCATTGGAGGCAGAGACACTAAGCCAAATTTTGCAGTCATGACAGATCTAAACTCCAGCTTAAACTTTTTTGTTAGTCCAATGCTGCCTTGGCTATGGTGTGATATTCCACAGAAAGCTAGAAGGTCACCACTATGCTTCGAAACATTTGTTCTTGAAGCTTTTTTCTGCTTCTAAAATAACTCTGCTCGCTGCTTGTGTTGTTTAAACCAAACCTTCATCAATTTTCAGTCAAGAAGGAAGGAACCTTTAGTAATCATGTAGCCTGATGTGCTGTGTTAAACAAGTGATTAGTTTTGTTGGCACTCTTACCTTGCCCTGCTGGTCAGTTTTTATCTCCCAGCCACGAGGAAGCTCCAGTCGGGTATCAGCAAACATGTTGATAAAATTTACCAGGTCTCTGTTGTGCTGATAGCGCTCAAAATTACGAGCATCTCTACGGATCTTCAGAATCATATGCTTCAAGCAGGTACTGTTAGTGAAGACTCGATAGGCACTCTATGAGATGGAAAACAGAAGCGAGGAAAACCAGTTCTGATGTCAAAACAACATATTTGGTTATTTCGTAGGACATATGGCCAAAGAACTGAAACAAATCCTATTAGAATCAAGAATCATTTCCATCTCATTGTTTTGATTTGAATGACTACTTTACATGAACACCTAGAATATAAGAAATACAATCTGGAAAGTGAAACATCTCACACATTATGCACAATTAGCTTGTGAATAAACTGCCTTTCTAATGCACTCCAAAAAGATGGTCAGCTAAAACACCACACGCTCAAGATGCATGTAGTTGTGCCTATTTCATTGCTTTCATTGGTCAACAGAAACACTGCTTGTGTGACTGGATGATGCCAGAGAGATGCAAAGACAGCTATGAACATGTATTTATGCTATAATTCAAATCAAGATGCACGTGACAGGATTCATGAACTTAAGAGGCCTGCAGTGCAGATGTCTACATCTAAGCTTGCTACCTTATTTATGGTCACTTTATAGCCACAGGACAGCAACAGACACTTTCAATTGCCTATTTTTGGAAGATATGAATCATTTCCTGGAACAGAATATTTGTTTCTGCAATGACTACAAAGCATGTCAGATGGAGACATTTTCATGAGTCAGATGAATGCCACCCCTCAGACAGCTAGTTGTATCTCACAATGGGCATTAAATACACCTCTTAGAGGAACATGCCCTGATGCGGTTCAGAGTGAGTTAGTGCTGATCTGGTTGCAGAACAGGGGCCAAAGTGAACCATATTTATTGCCACAGTGTATTCAATGATAGAGCACCACGAAATACACTTGTGGTGACAACACTTTTTTTCATCCACAGGCTACTCTTGGGATCTTTTACTTCAGGGAAAAAGCTTCTCAGGACAGGGTAGGAAACATTACAAAAATTTGCAAACCTTCTGAGCATTTCACTAGAGAGAAAATGAGTGCATTGGTTCTGCTGGTCAGCCCAAAGGATTTCATTACTCACTAGAGTAATAAAGGATCGCTGGAGGACTCGCGTCTCCAGTGAAGTRAGCCCCAGTGTGCGCACCTGTAATCTGTCCAGAGAATCTGACCCAACAGCTTTGAATTCTCAACTTCTGCGTACTTCTAATGCATTTTAACCACTATAATGCAATAAACCACTTACAAGTATTATCTTTTTTATGTAAGGATTTATTGTGGTGGTAGCACTGAGAAGAGAATACTCCCTGCAGCACAGGGTCCCTAATTATGGCAAGGGTTGGTAAATGTTATGAAATCAGAGATATATCTCTGCCCTGAAGATATGACATGGTTATAATCCAGGAAAGCTTCATGGTCACAAATTGCTGAGATCCCAGCTTACTCCATGACAGAAGTTGTATTTTGATCTAATGTGTGATCAATGACTGTCTGAGTATCTCTTAGCTGCACTAGGGAAACAAAAAATGTAATGTAGTTTTATCCCTCCATGGAAATAAAATATCTGAAAAATGAGAGCCTTTCCCTTTTAATTCTAACTGCTGGATAATATTTTCCAATCCCAACCTCATTGGCATAATTAATAGCTTGAAATTTTAATAGGGGCTTGTGGTTAAAATATTACAGCCGTGTTAAGCCAAAAGTTATGTGGGCCATTATTTCTGTACAAGTGGAATCTGTATGACCATTTGACAGATGTTTCAATAGATTATTCTGGCTCTCACATTAGAGACAACTTTATAAGCTCAAACTGAAGGCTTCTCTTGTTTTTTTTTATTTCAGTGAGAAATAAAATTGGGATTCAGCCTCTTGTGAGTTGTTCTTTACACCGCTATGCAATCAGTTGCTCATTTTGCAAACAACTACGCTGAATGAAAACAATATTGCTCCCGGCTACAAATCATCATGTATCACCCTGTCAATGGAAGAAGTTATGTGCACTCCATAACCTAGTTTAGGTAATGTCAGATGAGTTAATATATCCCTTCCTCTGCAGGATTTCATGGGCAATAATCTCTGGCAGATGCTTGGAGATGGACAGCTGGCTTCAACCCGCAAAGCACCACAGCCAAAATGATGTCTGTAGTTAGCTAAAGACCTGTGCTAAGGCAACTCCTGAAGTGTTTTAATTTCTTTTCCTTTCAAAAAGAAAGGTCATCATGTAGATGCCTAGCTGAACTACATTCAAGATATGGAAAACTAGGACTGCATCTCCTTGTGAGATTTCCCTATCTGCTTCCTCCTGGTTGACCTATCATTAAATTTTTTTCCACTCCACACCAGGTTTGCAAGAAAACATGCAGGTTTATTGCACTAATGGAAAAAAAAAAAGTTATTTGAATTTCAAAAATTCATTTTCATTCTTGTTTTTTCCAAAATAGCTACACTGACTCAAGTCAGCATTTCTTTCACTGCATTATGCCCACCTGCTTCTTGGGAGTGCAAACTGCATGAGTTAATAATTTTCTCTCTCTATTTCCCTGAGACTTGGTGGTAACCGAGTAAGATTTCTCAGGAACATGGCTTGAAAGGCAACAACCTCAATCCCTGCAGCAACAGACAACAGAATCAACCAAGCCAAAACCAAGGGTTCCTGCTTATTATGGAAGGATAACATTAATGAGCTTCTCTGTACCAGGGAATTCCTTGTGTGAGGCAGAATCCCAGCAAGAGTCTCCATGGAGCAGCCTGCCTGTACTGTCCCCAGCCTGGTCTGGTGCTCAGAAAGGACAACTGAGCCCCGAGTCACGCAATTCAAATTCACTATGTATTCTCCCTGAAGGCCTGGGGTGCAGCATTTGGATTCAGAAATCAGCAGTGTGAGAGCACAAATCATATTTACTCACATAGTTTGCATGCAGCACAGTGAAGAACTCAGGATTGGTGATGAACTTCACAGCTGGAGACTGCAGCAACAAGGTGATTTTTTGAGAATTCACAGGAGAAAGGGAACCTTCCCTCCTAATCTCTAGACAAAAAAAAAAAGCAGCAAAATCTTATTAATGTAGTGGCAAGCGCAGTCTATTATTTAACCTTTAATGAATGGCTGCAAAAGTGACGGTATAAAAAAGTCACCATCCTGCCCAATGCACCTATCTTCTTTGCGTTTCCAAGACAAGCCTGCTAGCAAACTGGTAGATGTTCTCCTTATGGTTAGTGGTGCAGCACTTACAGTTGCAGGGCAGGAGCTGGATGGTTTTCTGTACTGCATGTTATAAAACTCTGTGTCATATCTACTACTGTCTCTAAATATCAGTGTGACCACAAAAGTTTCTACCAGCTGATGTTTTGGTTCAGTACGGTCACCCAGGTCCTGACTGGTTACCCCACTGCTGATTTTAGAAAGATCTGATTTCCCAATCCAGCCTGAGGGGTTCACCAGCAGAAAGCATTTGGTAGCAAGGCTAGGTTAAGGAAGCCCGCTGCTCAGCCACTCACATCCATGTAGGTGCTGCAAAGCATTGTACTTTACTTGTAATCGCATTATTTTTGGCAAGCCCATGGTTTTGGGGACTTGTATGGTAAAGAAAACAAAAACAGACACAAAGGGATTATTTTTAATCTGTATCAACTCACGAAGCACAGGAGCAGAACCGAGCATTTAAGAATGTAAACTCTGTAGAGGTGGGAACTCCTCGACCTTCTACAGCCACCAGAAAAGTGCTTCCTACCATGGAATTATGGTTTGAGTGTGCAGTTCTGGTGTTTTCAAATACAAGCCAACTTTTATTTGCAGTCCAAGGAAATTGGATGCAGATGTCATCAACAGAATAAATATAGATTCCCTTTTTTTTATTATCAACTATCACTTTTTTTTTTTTCCTTCCTGCTAGACACATCATATTATTCTATCCACTTAAAACTGTAGACTGGATCCATTGCTGGAGCTAAATTGATTTATACTGGCTTAGAATCTGGATTAATGTGCCTAAATTGTATTCCTTCTGACATTTTTCATTTAAATTAAAAGGCAAATAGCAAATGTATCATACTGCAGCTTTCTCTTATTCTAGAGTGGTGTACATCACCTTTAATCTTTTAATTCTTRGCATTTTATACAATATTGACTTCTTCTCCTAAAAGCAAAGCAATTATCTATAGCAGAAACCATTTCCTAATCACTTAAGATGACATGTATTACACTCATTAGCAATTTGGGGTTAAAACAAAAAAGTGAATGTTACATAATAAACTGACCTAAATACTTATGGGTAACAATTCCTATTAAATTACTATTTTATTACGTAGGCTATGATAGTAAATGATTATACATATTACAAGTAATGACTACATTACTTATAATTTAAATACTAATAATACAACGTGTACCTCATTTCCATTTCAGCTGCTAACAGAGAGGACTGGGTCCTCCCTATAACATCCAGTGTAGGTAAAAGGCTCCCATAAATTGCAATACAAAGGATTGCAAAGAAGCTTTGAATATCAAACATTAAACATTCCTGGTCAAAATTGATTTTCAAGCAAAAAACACCTAATGGATCAGGAAAACAAGCAGGCAAAATTGAGTATTTTTCTAAACTTATTAAAAAAAAAAAAAGTAAGTTCACTATTTCTCTGTGTAATTCTTCGTGTTCAACATGGAACATTAAGAAAATTCAAGCAGACATTCTGTTGGTTTCTCCCCTTTGCCAATGCTATTTACAGAGGGATGGCAAAAGGATAGCAAGAAGTCAGATTTACTTCCAGTAGACAACAGAGAAGGTAACATTAGGTGGAGGTGAGAATGATCCAAAGGAAGAGAACTGGCCGTTCATTTTGGTGGTGCAAGTTCTCAAACAAAGCTGACAGCTATTTTTGCATGTCCACAAGTTGCATAGTGGGCACTAACCTGATTGCTGGTGTTTTTTACCTGAAACAAACACTTATGCTATGGTTTCACAAATGTTTTAAGAAAGTATGAGTATGACTACCACCAAAAAGAGTAGAACAGCTCCCTGCCATCCTGCCCTGGGTACACATTCTCCTCTTCTCCTCTGTAGCGACACTCATTCTAGTCTGGTTATCTAATGAGCCAGATGAAAGAACCAATCTGGCTGTAAATAACATTAAGTACAAGAAACAAGGTTATTTTTCAGACAGATCAGTTCTCTGCTCTGGTATGGGGTGCTGTCACATGAGTTAGTGATGAGCAAAAAGAGCTGTGCCTCCTTCAGTGGCAGCCCACACTCAGATCAGCTCATAACTATCACAAAACTACAGCTTTAAAAACAGAAGTATTTCATACTCAATGCCAGGGCCACTGCAGGTGTGACCACATGGGCAAATGTGGCAGCACAGAAGCCATGCCCAGAAAGAATAAACTGCCATGCCCCAAGATCAAAATCACACTGCAGCAAAAATAAGACAGCGTCGTTTTTGCAACTAAGCTGAATAAAAACCAGGTGCCTTTTCCATTTTAATTTCAAATAGCCCTTTACTAAAGTAAAAATGCTTTGTCTGTCTTAGTAGTTGTTAAAAAAGAACTGAGGCCCTTTGTATCTAGCTTTGTACCTGTAGCTTCAGGTCTAAAACCTGTAGATTCAAGCCTAAACCTCTTTTCTTTTAATTAGCTTTTGCATCCTGGTACAATGAAGTTCCAGTCCCCCGTGGAAATGCAGATTTCCCCAGAACTGAATGCCATCAGTGAGTGGCACTGAGCACATCACTCACTAGCTTTTTTTCCCATACCTGAGCTTGGCTGGGAAGGCTCTGCCTCAGAGTCGCTTCCTCCTCCGGTGGGAACTCGCTCCACCCTGTTGTTTACTACAGCATCATCTTCAGTCCGCTCTGTTGCAATAGTTCGCTGGATATTTTGGTATCTGCATACATTCAGAGAAAGGAACAACATGCTTTAGTTAACAGAAGAGCTTTCTGATACTTTCTACCTTAACCATCAGTACTGTTTTTGAATGATCCCAATACTTCTGTCTTCAGCATACAAAGAGTAAGAGCACGCCCGACTCTTCTCCTTCAACTGATGCAGCTACTCAAACTTGGGCCAACCATTACTCTGCAAATATGGCATTTTGCACTGACTAGCAAATAGCTACAGAGGGTGCAAAGCAAGGAAGACTCAAAGGTCAAATTTAGACAGGTATTTAGGCTACAGGTTGCTACTAAGCTTCCCTTTAAAATATCTGGGCGTCTGGAACCTAAAACTACTGGTGGATCATGGTTCCCCCTCTCATTTAGTCTTATGGTAGCATAACCAACCAAGTAAGGATCAATCCTGTGATGCACTAAGTACCCTGCAGTCTTTCTTATTACAATATTGGATGCACATGCTCAACCCTAAAAAGGTAAAGGCTATTAAGAGTGTTCACAAAATGTTTATTACAATACTGCATGGCCAGCAGTTGGGAACACTTCCATTTTGGTAGGCAGTATGGAATGTAAACTAGTAGGTAGCATGACCTCAAAGAGCTACAATCTAATTGATATGACAGCCACAGAAAAGTAGAATAGGATGTAACACATGAGCTGAGTGAACAGCGTGAGGACGCAAGTGTTACATCCGTTTTTGGAAATCAGTGGGATTGGGCATTTAGCTTGGGTGGTGACTAGTTGTAGAACAAGGAAAAAGAAACAATATAGGGATAAGCAAACAACAGTGAGGAGGATGACAGAAGAAAATTCTGAATAAAAACCTGCGAATGCCTTAAAAAAACCTGTATGTCATTTCCATACTAATCATGGAACTAATTGCCACATTAGTTGATGTCAATGGGACTGATCATGGTCTTGGGGATGAGCCCAGTCCTAAGTACTTTACCATATCAGGAACAAAGTATATACCTGGCTGTGGGAATAACCTGGAGCGTTTTGAACTCGCACTACACAAAACAAATTCTAGTTAACTTTTTCACTCACATCGACAGATGAATAAGATGAGAGATCAAGATGTCTTTGGTTCTTCTGGCAAGCTATGAATATGTCTTACATATTGAATGAGAAAATGTATTTTATATACAGAGAGAGAAAGAAAAGAAAAAGAAAGCATAAGGAGAAAGAGAAAGAAAGAAGCAGAAAGAGAAAGAAAAGGAAAGAAAGAAAATAGGCTCTCTTAATTATTTTAATTCACTTTTACTCCACCCCAATATCTTTAATCCTTATTTCTGGATTGCATTTCCATATGTATATAAACCAGGATGGCTTTACTGCCTGCATTTAATCTGATCCAGCATTATTTGTCTCTCATTTTCCTGACTTACACTCTTTTTTCTTTCCTCAGCTCAAGTTCTGACTTACAAATTTTACTCACTTTCTCTCTCTTTATTTGTTAATGCACGCTTTATTCCAAATTATAAGTTAGGCAGGAGTTAGTTCCTCAAAGTGACACGGAATCATTAAAGACACGCAGTTAGGATTTGGCTTTTACATCTCTCAACAGACATCATCTCCAGTAGCTCACTGCAACCCAATCTTAGGCAGAAGTGCTGGAGATAATTAAGAAAAATAATTGAAGTTTTAATAGATTTATGCTAAACGTTCACAATACTATGTGTGTCCCCCAGTACTCAAAGTCATTTCAAGCTACATTTAGTGTATATTTTGACAGCTCAATAAACAGCATCGTTAGAAGTTTTTTAAAAAATTGGGGATTCTGTGTTTAAGTAAACATCCATCTTTACAAGGAAATTCTGATAGCAGGTTTTGCAACAGCATGAATTTACTGCAGTTTTAAACCTTCTGTTTTAGACCCACATTTTACATTTTTATTCACTTGACTGCAGGCAATTGAATGAACTTTCCATTCCAGTACTGAAGGAGTTTTACAATACCCACATGTAACAAAAAGGCGGGGGGTGGGGGGAGAAGTTCATATAATCAAGGGATATAAAGCACACATATAAAAAAAACCTTGTAGCTTCAATTTAATTAGATGGTAGAAAATCCCTACTGGCAAACCTTAAAGAGTAACACTAGCTGTATGCCAACAAAAGGCTACACTTTCCTTTTGGGTCTCAATACTATAAAATCATCTTATATAAATACCAGAAAATGCCAAAGTAATTGGAGAAAACATTGAAAGCGCAAAAGTTATGGGAATGCCTCTGGAAATTTCAGTCTCCTTTCAAAGTGATTTGTCAAAGAAATGGAGGTTTAGAAATACCACAATGTGGCTGTCTTAACTATTATGGTTATAATTTCTTATGTTACTTATTACCTTTTAAATTAGTGCAAAGACAAGTCTAGATATACCTATGCTGCAAAGCATCTTTCAAACAGAGCTTAAACAACAAGGGCTGTTATCTGCTTTGCTAACAAGTAAGCAAGTCAGGTAGTGCTGTAGAAAATGAGCAAGAGTAAAATAAGAAGTATGGATGTCTCTCTGGAGTTTGCCCAACACCTGGATTCCAGTTTTGCATTCCCTGTATCCTCAAGTGGCTAGTACAGCTAATGGGAAGCTTGGAGCACAGAAGGAAAGCAGGACTAGGCTCAATCACAGCTACGGGGTTTTTTTTCAAGCTGAATTTCCAAAGCTTTGTGGTTTTGGCTGGGCTGGAAATACCAAGCTTCCTTGTAATATTTTGGTCTTTCCATTCCCTTCCACAAATGAAACCAGGAAGCTGAAAAGTGAGTAGATTGGTTTAAAAAGAAAAGTCGCCAAGTTTTTTTCAAACTGCTTAAGTGACTTTGAGTCCAAATTTTGTTTGAGGTTAGAGCAAAAGTTCAGGCTTCTGCTAATTCTATCAGCAAGGTTTATGTTTTCTGTTGCCTCACCTAAAATCATTCTCAGGTGTGTTTGCTGAAGAACATTTCAAATAATGAAGTTTGAAATACAACAAAACAATATTTCTAAAATGAGTGCTTAAAACAAAGCCCGATCCTCCACAGTGCTGCTGATAACCATTTATGAAAACTGGTTTTCCTCACAATCCTGAAATCTGGAGACATGAAATATTTGAAATTAGCTTTAGGACAACAATAATTCTAAAAATTGTAACAGCCAGGTTGAAAATACAGAAATGACTTGCCAATGAACAAACGCTCAGAGATTCAGTATGAATCTCTTTTACTGGAATCTTACGAAATGTTCCCAAACTTGGGAACAATAGGAGACCTCCGTATTCAACTTCTCAAATCAATAGAGATCTTTGGCAGAGAGCAGAGAATCATCAGCTTTTTCCCTCTGTCCCAAGAAGCCATGACAGTTCATGTTTAATAAGTTGCAAAGTGCTTAGTCTCCAATGGGACTCGGGTAAGGAGAGATATGCCACTGCTGAAAACCCTCTATACTTCTCACTTTGTAATTGGATATGTGAATACTAAAAACAGAGAGATTCAAAGAACGTCAGTCCTATTAACTGTCAATTCCCAACCGAAACCAGTAATAATCAAGTCATAACCAAGAAAGCCAGGCAGCCTACATGAAAACATGGAATAATGAAGTTTGAAGCAAGGAGGTCACAAAGACAATGCCTACCCTTCAGTTTCTGCTGACATAGCTAGTTTAATGATTAACCTGCGTTAACTAACAGAATGGTAAACTCCTACGCAGACTCTCACAAGCACTTACTCCTTTCCTGGTTGTGCTGCACCTACATGAGTTCAACCTCAAAAAAAAAAAAAAAAAAAAAAAAGCTGATTTATGTCCACAACAGATAACTTGCTTAAGTGGCAGCCAAATAGTCTGGGCTTTGACATGGCCCAAATCCCTCTTGAGGACAAATGCTAAATGGCAGAGAAGTCATGTAAATCCCTTGAAAGAATCTACATTAAACATTCACTTTCTTTAGGTTTTTTTTTAATATTAACATGGTAGCTTGACACATTCTGAGGAAAGCTATAATGAAAACAAATACTGAGCAGGTTCTTTCACCTCTGCAAGACATAACACATGTTATGAAATGCCATCCAAAATAACGAATTTTGGTGAAAAAAAGGAGAAATTCTTCAAGAGTGTGTTGATGGTGTCAACTTACGTTGCAAAACAACCACTTTAAGAAGGCTGGTTTGCTCTCCACAAGTTACATTAACTTTCTAGTCGTTGTCATTCAGGGCCCAGTTCTCTTTACACACAGCAACTCCCAAACTATTCTGCACTCTGAAAAGAGTACTTTGAAACTCTGCATCCTTCTCTCAGCTGCAGACCTTTCTCTTAGCACAGAAAAAAAGACCAAAAAACATTTCTGGCATTTTACATGCTATGATTAGAATATAATTTCAGTTTTGCTTGTCTTTTTCTAGAAACCATATCATTACAGTAAGCAGGGAATTAAAAAAAAACGTTTTCTGAAGCAAAAAGGGAGGATTTTTGACCAACTGTTTATTTTCTCTCTTTCCTCTTAAATTCAGTCCAAAAAGCAAGCATGAGAAGGAAATGATACACAAATCTATGTGTGGACTAGTCAAAAAAAGGGAAAACGTACACCGTGTTAAGAGATATCTCAGCCAGCTCAGAATGAACTGACAGATTTACTGGGCCCAGCGCAACACTAAGCAGAACTGTCTACATCTAGAAATGTGTACAGTCCTATTAGAGGAGTGTTCTGTCCTGGAAAAGGAGACAGACCTTTCAACAGGCCTAATTAGCTTGAGTAGAAATGCCACACTGATATGGCAACACTATTTCAATAACAGTCAGCTCAGAAACCTCTGCAGCGTAGCACTAGATGCCAACCCATCAATACCACTCTTACAGTTAAACAGCAAAAGTGACTCCATCTTTTGGAAGAACACTCCTTTCTCTTCTGGGAGTCATTTCAAAGAAGTTTTCCAAAAGCCTCCTCTTGCTGTTTGAAATGTTTTGCAACATCTTTCACTCAACAGCGCTTCTCATGTGGGCAAGTTTGGGTACATGACACCCACAGCAGGCACACCAGCAGGCTGAAAGACATCAGCAGCAGGGACAGGAACGTGTACATTGGACTTGGACAAGGAGGAAAGATAAATCCTTAGGGAGCCAATGCGATGCACTGGGGAAGGAAGGAAGCCACTGGGGCAGCGTGGAAAAAAGGGAGCGCAGATCTCAAGGGAATATAAGTGCAAGTGCTCACCGCCGGTTCAGCTGCTCCATTTGCTGGATGGAGCCAGACCTGTGGATCCCATCTGGCGTTGCTGCGGCTGTGGGGCGCTGCCACGTAGTGGTTCGGTTGACATGATCAACGTAGAATACCCTCCCGTGGCTGTCTATCCGAGCTTCCCAATCTAGGGTTGGAAAAAAAGGAAGGGGTGATGCTGTCAGTGTGATGCCTTCCAGAAAACCTAAATGCGGGAGATAAATATACACACACATACATATACACGGACAGGGTATGTACACACGAGAGATACTATATGTATATAGTCTACATGCGTGCAATATATATTATGTGTATATATTCAAAGTATACATTCAAATGCGTGTATATACTATGTACTTGTCTATATGTATATGCAGTATATGCATACACRTAAACATTTCACACACAGCACATAGGTAGCCTATGGAATTCACTACCATAGACTATGAAAAACAAGTGACATAGTGGCTACATTTTTTAAAGGGCTATATAATTTTACAATTAGTAATACTAATTGGCTGGATCCATTGTAGGTTGGGGTAGCCACATAGAACCGACCCTTAGTAGAAAAGGATTACATCTGAAATAATATCCCATATTTTCTTTTTTGTTATGTTTCAGAACAAACATGTTTCATTTCTCTCTTTTTTATAAAGTGGCTTTGAAGGATACCATACAGCAATTAAAGGCTCCCCTGAAAACTGATCACAGCCTGGTTGGACGTATCCTTAGAAATCTCTGTAAACAGATGAGTATCATAAATCTACTGCTCTGATGAATGCCAACTAGATTGAAAGTTTGCAGCATAATATCAAGCCTTCCATCACTATTGTTTCCTACTAATGCTTAAGTTGTCCCATGATCGAAAACTAAAAGTTATTTGATATATGATGGCTTGTGGAAAATGGGAATGTTGATAAAAAAAGTGTTTGGAACAGGAGAAATTCAGAAGTGAGTGAGCTAGCAAAGCCACATATCAAATTGGTTGGAATGTATGGAGTAGTGGTATAAATCAGACTTGCTAGCTTCGTATTTCTACACGATCCATCAGCTGATGGCATATCTATGTAAATATATGCACATACTTTCTACACATATTTATATACAAACCTCACTCACATTCACACACAAATCCACATATGGTGATTACTTTTGGGGGCAAACACTTCCTCTTATTCCATACTCCCATTACTATGATACCCTCCTCCCTGATGAGTCCATTCCTTCTTCTATGGTTTTCTATGATCAAATTCAGGATCAGCTGGATTTCATACTTGATGTATTTTATGTCCTACTCTTAAGAGTAGGACTGAAGTTGTACCTCTTCCTGCTATGTCTGGAAACCTATCCTTCATGACCAGTTCCCATCCCCTGAATGCTAGCCCTGGCTAAACTCAGGTCCTATATGTGGGCTGGTCCCAGCCAAGTGTAGGCTGTCTTAAGTCTATGGCTGGCTGCCCCTGACACGTTAATCCCACAAAGCTTAAAAGACGGGCACTGGGAGTCCCTGGAGGAATTTTCTGCAAGACTGCAAAACAACAAGAGCCATATGCACATGCATTGTTTCTTTCAAAGCTGACTAAGTACCTCAGTCCTTATAGACACAAAACCTATAGTCACACCACAGGTACACACACAGTGTCTCTCACTGTGAACGTTGCTATATAATTTTAAGGGGAGGACTCTCTCTTCCTCCCACCAGGTGAAGTTTCCCAAGGATGTTGTAGCTGTTTCAAGAACAAGATCACAGCTTTGTGAAAACAATGTCTAAAACACAAGACAGTGAAAAACAGCACATCAAGTACAACCGATGCACATCGAAGGAAATCAGACTGACACATAAGGCAAGCTGAAGGCCAGAGCCTTGCTGAGCACGCTGTCACTGGTGGCAGGTGTTCCACTGTGGGTGGGGGATGGTCCTTCTGGAGCTATGCATTATCTGCAATATCCTCAAGGAAATAATCTTGGCCAGATCAAAGGTGACATGATGTACCTTAACATCACGAAGATCTTCATTTTCCTTGCTGTTGTCTGGCAAAGGACAAATCCTAGCCCTCACCCCACACTATTGTAGTATACATGTAACAAGTTGAGAATAATAAAGGTCGATGGATAATTAGAAGCTTGTAGGCAATGCTGTAGATCCACACTCTAGACAGCCTACAGAAGACACCAACTGGTCATATTGGTCTGAAGCCCGCTGATGGACACTTAGTAAGAATAATACTACCCAACTACACAGTCAAATAAGGGCTTCTCATAATCTCATAAACCCTGTGCACTGCCGGCTCTAGAGGCTATGTTGCAGTGTCTCTCTAATTAAATGCAACTCAGAGTTCCTAAGCTCCTAAGCGTAATACTTAGAAATCTAGGAGCAACGAAACTTGTCCAGAGCTTGGAGGTCACAGTGAAAACATCAGTTCAGGATCATGCAGACTGGATTACAACTTCAGGAAGGCTATCTCTGTTGGATGTATCAGACATCCAGCAGCATAATGTACAGATATGAACTACAACTTTATTCATTGCTTTATGGGCTTATACACCTGAAACCATGGGCTGACACTTGCATTGGCATACTAAAATATTAGGAACTGCATGTCCCATGGTTTTTGAGAAACCTGTAGCAGTACTGCTCCTTGCAACAGCATTTCTAATCAGCTGAACAACTCTTCCTTTTGGTCACCCGGGAAGGCTGTCAGAGGGTGGCAGGTGCCAATACTTTTGTTGTACACAGGCGGCAGGTGCACTTTCTGCCTTCCCACAAGATAACCTGTAAGTCCACAAGTCACTGAAGCTGCATATGATACCAGATTTGTGGACAGATGGATGGATACCTGCACAGAGAGACAAACAGGCTGACAGGTGAACTGACAGACAGAACTCTGCTTCTGAGCTGTGCTCAAGTCCCTTCATGCTACTTCAGGGGCATAGGTGATCTAGGAAGCAGCCAAATCTCCTCAGGGTTTTTTGTTAGTTTTTCAGGCCAAATAATTCCGTGACTACAACAGAGAATAACCTCCATCTAACCTTCACAGTAAGAGCATGTTGGAGCACAGGCTGGGGACGGGACAGTACTGGTTCTGTTCTCCAGCGATCCCCCTCCATCAGCCGAGCCGTATTTCACTGCAGTCTCTGAAACTGCTTTGATTTATACCAGAAGACGCAACTTTTTCTGGCAGGACCATAATCCTGGCGGGGCAAAGTAAATACGCTGTCTTTTTCTTTCCGAACTCAGCCACACCTTCAGCAAAGAGCAGCTCTGAACTGGGCACATGTATTTTTCTTGGCTTCAGTTCTGTAGGGTTTCCAGCAGTACTAGCAAACACACGCATAATAAGGGGTGACTATTAATGCCGTCAGGAGGCCGTACAAACTCTGCAAATCTTCTGTCAATCTTGTATAGGCCTTAACATTCAGACTGGTCATTATGACATTCCTACATAAATAATGAATCTGTTCTACCTTACTTTCCTAAATAAAACTGTCTTAAATTAAATTTCCTCCCTGAGACCAGCTGTTGTAGGGTTATGATGAAACAAAGTTATTCAGAAAACTATTCAAAAGAGAAAGACGACTGTCCAGAAGATTCTCCGTGACCAAAGCAAAACCAGTCAACGCTGAACTTGCAGCACTGGCAAATTATCTTCAACTCTACTTATGGACAGAAGCTAATGCTGAATGTGAGAAGTAAGCCAGGTTTGATCATATAACTCAGGTTTAAAATATAAAGTTTCTTCCTTCCACATGATTGCAGAACTATTTATCTAGGATTAAGAGGCATTAAAGGCACTGAGATAGCGATACTGAATGCTAGAAGAAACATTTCTAGATTAAGGCTATAGTTTTCATTTTGAAGTTACCTTAAAATTTCATGGAGAGTTTTTGGAAACAGGCTTCCTAGGTGATGCTATCCAACTCAACTTTTTTCCCCAAAAAATTAACTTAGTACAGTCTATTCCTATTAAGATCAATATATTTAAGGTCACAGTGTCAGCCTTTATTGTAAAAATGATGTTATATGCAGATGCTAAAATAAAATCCTAGAAAGGGATATCACTTCTGTACTGTATCATCACACATTGCATTTCATGTCTTTAAATCCTCTTGTGAAAGCACTTGTGAAAACCAGTGGTAGAAATACTTGCCTTTTGAGGATAATTATAAGAAAGAGGAAAAATGTATTAAATTGGTGATGGAAGAATATGGAACAGATTCATAGTATGTTTTGTTTACCTGAGCTGGTGTCAGTGTCCTATCATTAAGTCATCTAATGGGGAATGTGCTCTATTCACAAAGTGTTGAGGTAAGAGTGGGAGGAAGAGAAATATTTGCCTGTTACAGAGGTAACCGTTCCCATTTCATCATTCACTGGCAAGCCACAGTGGGACTCTAGTAAGACTTCATTGGGCTAAAGGCATTTGAATCATTCATGCTACTGCGCAGCTGACGCCAGCATCGGGGCTATTTTCGGCTTAGGGAATACTGACAGCATGGTTGGTAAATGATGAATTATTTGTCAAGGGCACCATACGCCAAATAAGTGTGTTCCCTACTTGGGCTTTGAAAAAAAGAGAGTGCTTTGTTTATATGCCTGGTTGTTTTTCTGAGGCACTGCGCATTTTAGGTTGTTAAATCATGTGCTGAAGTTGAAAGGTGATCAGCAGCACGTTGCAGGGCATAGAGTGCGCTCTGCTGGGCACTTAACGCCAATGCAAAAAGCGGGGTGATCCTCCAGGAATACACAAGGGAAAGGCTACAGAGACAAGTGAAAACATCTCCAGCAGTTGATTTGGTGGTAAAAAAATCTCATATTATCAGCCTGTTAATCGATCACACTACTTAAGGCCCTCTCATTTTTATCCAACGCAACTGCTGATGCCATTACAGTCCATAAAATTCACCAATTATCAAATCCAAAGACAGTACAACAAGACCACTCTACATGAGCTGCCTTTTCCCAGCTTCTGCTGGTTTTGCTCAGATTTGGACCCGTCTGTCCCAGGAGCATCCTGACTGTGAAAGGGTTCTTGCTGGACCTGCAGGCAGAGCTGACAGACCACAGGGACTGCCATCCCAAACCATCTTTGAAGTTGGTTATGGAAAACCTGGAGACAAACGTTCTAGAAAAATCAGAGTACTTTGCTGATACACCACCCAGAAAGCTTTACAGTGAGGCTTCTGGAACACCTGACAGATACCCCCTCATTCCAGTCTAAACACACTGACTGGAAACAGGGAAATATTATTATTTTCCTTTCACGGTAGCTAAGGAAGAAGACGGACCAAGGCAGAGGGAGGTTATAGAGCTTGTCCAAAATAACATGACAACACTTGGAGTCAGGATCAAATAAGGGAAACAAAAGGCCATATTGCTTGGGTTCTGGAGAATGTATATACAGAACAGATGGGGTTATTTAGAAAGACATACTGACCTCTACACTGTTTGAGTTAACAGGAAAAGCTGAAAAATGCAATAAATTAAAAAACTAAAGCTTACTTGGTGGAAGAGGCTCATCGATAGTTGGGTAGTGATGATGGTCAGGCCTCAGAGAAGGAAGCTGGCTGACTGGCTGAGAATTATGGAGTAAAGGACAATCACCTACGGACAAGATATTCAAGACATTGACAGTCATTCACTGTTTTCACAATGTGGTTCAAAAAATGTGCTACTGTAGAACAAGTGATTATTTTTTAAATAGGTTAGCCTGGTGTACTAGCAGCTCTGGTTATTCCTATTTTCAGGCACTATTTTAATAACAACTCATATGCCAAAGAATTATTAAAATAATGCAGTCAAGGCTCTGATCTCAGGTTTGAGTCAACACTAAACTATTATGGGCCAGATTCTGGACTCATAGACACACAAGTGTAAGCGAGAGAAGAATCAGGCTTGATCTCTGAGAAATACTGTGCATGTACAACCAAACTCAAGCTTCTGCAGAAATTGGCAGGAACATGCAAAATCCTGGTTCCAACTTTTAATTCACCCCATCAGTGGAATACGAGGCTAAAAGCTGCCTTGGATCTTTCTCTGCTTTTCCAAAAGATCAATGGCTGTGTATAAGTGGACCAGAATGGCAGGATTTTGCAGTCCCTGCAAAGCAGAAGATCATCCCCTTCTATAGGTATTTTTCAAAATTCAAGGAGTCCATCTTGGGTGGAAGGAGGGAGAATGAGAGAAGGACCAGGAACAGGTAGGAGACAGGTGGTAGAAGAGGAGGACAAAAGATAGTGAGACATAGTCAGGATCCGAGATAAAGAAGGAAGACCTGAGATACAGAAGAGGGAAAGAAGAAGAAGAGACACACACAGTAGACAGTGCAGAGGAAGTTTTTAAACACTAACATTGTATATATGTCTATATATCCAAATATGAAATAAAAGAAACCTAAGCAAACGTCCAAACTCATGTTCTGTTGAAAGGAACAAGTAACTTAAGATCTAGTCAATGTTTACAGAATCCTTTAAGAAACTAAGAAGTTATAGTAGGGATGAAAAAGCATTCCTTATCTTAGACTTAACTGTGAGAATAAGGAACCTGCACGTTAAAACTTCACAGGTTCCAGAATTAAGATTCCTTCTTGGTCTATCCTTAAAACCTTAGAAACCAGGACTATTCATCCTACTAACGGACACATTTTTATATTGCGTGGTAACAGTTTTTCACTATAACCTCCAGCTCCAGGTGGGCCTGTTAATACAGATACAATCTGAATTGCATAAATATAACATTTACACGCATCAGAAAGATGCAGATTAGGGAAAAAATATATTTAGCGTTTCCAACATCACCAGAAAAATTATACTAAGATACTTCAAAATTAAAACCCAGACCATTCAGCTAAGCCAATCTCACTGTGTGCTGGCTGGTTTAGCTGTCTTTAATGTCAGAATCTTAATAGCCTAAGAATGAACATTTTGTAAAAAAACCAAACATATAGCCATCAAATATAAAAAAATATTTACCAAAAAATATGTTTTTTCTTTAAACAACCAACAGATAGAAGGCAGAAGCCAATTTTGTATAAAACTGTAAAAAAATCTCACACCATCCAGAAGTGAGAAAAATCACTTAAACAAAAATACTCCCTCTTCTAGGTGCTCTGATGATACCGTATGGCCTGTTAAATGTCTTCATTAAAACACTTGTGTATAGGCGTATCTCACAGTTGCATCTGCTGCATGTTTTGAACAGACAGCAGAGTTATGTAAGTTATTACTCAGTGCTAAAACTCCACCTCTCATAGCCTTAAAAACTGTGCTGTTACTACAGGTGTTGTAGCACCAACTACCAGATCATCCATCTTTTTTTCTTTACTTACCTCACCATAATTGACTCTCCCCTAGTCAAAATAGTTACGCCAAGCCAGCGGAAGCATGGTAGTATCAGTCACCTGGAGTGGATGGAGGTGACCACATCTACTGCATTTGTAAGAGCTGCCAAGTCATGAAGCAACGTGCACATTTACTGAAGCACCCCCAGTGATATCAAAAGAGTGCTAAGAGACGGGCTGCCCTTCAGACATACTCTCTCTCAGCTAATCAAAGCAAAGCCACTGTGAACACTGCAGTGCCCTTTATACAGGCTCAATGGGCACAGTCTTGGAGCTGTACTGAATCCATATGCAGAAGACACCCTCTCCCCCCACATTCCCTCTCAAAAGTACACACAGTCTAAAATAACCATCAAATCTGTAAGCATGGTCTCAGACACACACATGCTCATGCCCCCTTAGGTATACTTGCACATAAATGCTGTCCATACGCAAAGACCTTTGCCTGCAAGGAAGGAAACTGTGGGTTTCTATACCTCTGTGTACTTCGGAGAATTTAATTCTTTGGCCTAGATTCTGCTCTGCAGAGTGAATAATTTCCTAGGCCCAGCTGTCTAGAAAGTCTTTACACAGTCCAGCATGTAAGGCCACCCTTACACCTTTCTTTCTGCTGGGGCAGGGTCTGTGGCAGTGGGAAGGTGGGGGTAAATAAATTGGGAATAGAGAAGGAAAAGGTAGAAGGATGCTTTGGTTGGGGTTTCCCAGTGATCCCCAAATATGTTATCCTTTTGGTGCCATTTTAATTTGGTGTTACTTATAGTGGGAGACAGATGACTCACAATTTGGGAATGCAAAGACCACCTCTTGACCTTGCTGCATACTCTTTAGCTCCTGCTGAGGCCTTCACTTCTTTAGCTGGAGAAAAATTATACACTAGCTAAAGAAAAGATGAGTGATAAACCCACCCTTCATGTAACTCCATATGACATAAAATGAGTTACCAAAGGGAGGAATTCAATGTAATGGTTTGGAGGGATTGGTAAAAACAGTACCTAAATTACAAAGACAAAAAATTACCTTCTTAAAGTATGTTTTATCTCTAGAGGAGGATAAGGAGATGAGAATTTTGTTCAATATAATTTAATTTTCAAAGCATCTAAGAAAAAAAAAAAATCTCTGTTGAGTTACCCTATGGTCTGTGAAATCTGAGGTAGATTTGTTTGATACTTGGGGAATTGGAACAAACAGGGCTAGAAAACTGGGTTAGTAAGAGACAAATATTTGCACTTCTCCATGCTTATGACTGTGCATAGCTATCAATCATATACAGACACTGGTCCCGATCTTTAGCTAGTGTAAATCAGCATATCTGCCCCTTGACAAGCACAAGCTGGTCCTCTCACTGACTATCAGAGACATGGCAGCACATCAGATATGTGAAATGGAACAATCCCAGGAAATAAGGAATGAGTTGGTGGATGTGATAATGCTGATCTGCCACGTAACTACAGTAGCTAATCTTGATTTTATAATGATGCATGTATATCTACAGGAATCCATATATACAGATCCCCATCTGATTTATTTGGTTTTGCTGGGATTTTTAAGGACAAGCTCAATTATCCAACCCTCCCTGATATCTGGCCCAGCTCAGAGCCCCCAAATTTGCACGAAATAAACCGTGAGCTATCTGAAACCTCGATTATCTGATGCCTACTGTGACATCCAGATAATCAGGGTTGCTCAGCGCATCGATTCTCAGGATCTAACCTTCTCTTCTGCTGCTTGGACCTGCTATTGGGGTGTCTAGACTCTCTGTGGCTCTTTGTGGATTCCCACCATGAGCTACTAGTTCGTCTGGCCACTGGGAGGAGCCATCCACTTGCTCCCTGTCCAGCTCAGGGCTCTGTACTGAATCTGGCACTGACTCAAAAGCACTGTTCTCCTCCTCATCATCATCCTGTGAGGAAAAGACCGTGCTCTCAGAAATCTTTGCACTGTCGACAGAGGAGAAGCGCGTATGGCTGGAGAAGCGATTGTTACTGTCATAACAGGAGGTGCTGTAGCAAGAAGTGCTGTAGCAGGAGGTACTGTAGCAGGAAGTACTGTAGCAAGAGGGGCTGTAGCAAGAGGCGTCGCACGCCTCGCATTCGTTGTCACCATTGGGCCTAGAGCTCGACTCGCTCTCGCTTCCTGTCCTGGGGTGTTCCCCATCCAACAGCCCATCATTTAAGTCAGAGAGTTGCTCATCCGAGGTCCCAGGAGGCACAGTGCTCTGGCTGAAGTTCTCTTCAGCTTCATTTTCCACAAGAGGCTCTGCTGCCACTGTCTCACTCTCACTGACCACCTCCTTCTCCAACACATCCTTGACTGTAGAATCCTCATCGTTCTCCCCACCATTGCCACCATCTCGCTCTTCTTCCCCATCGCTGCTCATCTGTGCCGAGGGCAGGCTGTGGAGCAGATTGTGGATCCGTATGTAGTGCGTGCGAGGGGTCTCTGGCTCACCGCAAGCTGAAGCTATGACTGTCTCAAGTTCAGACACAGGCAGGGAGCACGGCCTGTTTTTCCTCTTTGCTGTGGTCCTCAGTTGTAGCTTGTTGTCTCCCTCCTGCTGGGCTGAAGCCCCTTCTTCTTCCTGACTCTTCTCTAAGTCCTTGCCAGCATGCACAGCTGCACTCACCTCATCAATATCTAACGTTTCTATGCTGGTCAAGACTCCACCATCTCCCTGAGAACCAGAATTGACTTTGTTATTTTCCCTAACTTCAGTCTCAGGAGGAGACATGCAAGCCAGCAGAGCCAGCTGCTCCGTGAGGTCCGTAGCACTCAAAGAAGGCAGCACTTCTCCTGGGATAGATTCCGAGGGCTCAGGAACTGGCACCGCATCAACCTCCCCATCTCCTGCTAGCTCTTCATTTAAGCTGTGCTGGTTGACTTCCCCAGGTGGTTTGACAGCCCCTGGGCTATCGACACTGTTCACACTGTATCCATTTAGCTGTTCTGGAGCTGTACTTTCTGAGGTCACTGTGTTGATGCATGGAGGCTCACCGAGGCTTTCCTCTGTGGGGTTGTTCACAGGGCTTTCCTGGAGGTCAGCTGGCTCAGGATCTGCACTAATGGAGACCTCTTCATCATCTGTATGAGACAGGAAAAGAAATTACTCCTTTAACAAGAAGTGTTGACTGAACCAGAAGTGGGCTGTGGGGGCACAGGCAGCCACAGCAATCTGAGAAAATTAAAAGCATAAATTACAGTGTGAAGTGAGTGGGCAACTGAGCAACTATCAAGAAATGCTCATCTTTTTTGCTAGGCAGTCTTTGTACAGTGGATTTGACAATCATGGGGCTTACTCATGAAGGTAATCTGCATGCAGCACCCTGCCTCCTTGCAACATAACCTGAAGGTAACACCTTGAAACTCCTCTTTGAGCCAACTGGCATTGGAGGGAATATCATGGGAATGACAAGGAAGCCTTCCCTGAGGTTTTAATGACATTTTTCTTGTCATGCTGAAGCTGACAGGACTCCACAATAGAGAACTTAAAAAATTGTTTTTCACACCCCTGGAAAGGTGGAAACTTTCCCCAAAACATCCTTTGATGTGATCCTCATCTGTACCACCTCCTCCCAGATGCCAGACAACCTGGGTTCTTTCACACCATCCAAATAGTCAAAGACAGAAGTCAGGGTTTTCCAGCAAGGGACAGGTCATGATCTCCAACCACTAATGCAGCTGCTGTTGGCTTGACAAAGTGTACCTGAGAGGGCACTACCACAGAGAGGCAAAAAGTCCCTGAGCAATGCTATTGAGACTTTGACATTAAAACCAAGGTTCAAACTTACACCATCATGACAGTGACTTCCTAATAACTRCAAGAGACTGTGAACCAAAACCAAACGAAAAGGGAGGGAGGGAGGGGAACATTGAATTATTTTTTGTTTTACTTTTTTGATTAAAAATAATCAAAATGAGAAAGTTTCTAACCATCTCTACTATTACATTCTCCATTTTTACTTATGAAGTGCTCAAATACAGATGACTCTACAGATAACTCCACAGATTTGAGAAGTTGTGGCAGCCCAGTGAAGTTCCTACTGACTGGAAAAGGGGAAACATAACCCCCATTTTTAAAAAGGSRAAAAAGGAAGACCCRGGGAACTACAGGCCAGTCAGTCTCACCTCTGTGCCTGGCAAGATCATGGAGCAGATCCTCCTGGAAACTATGCTAAGGCACATGGAAAATAAGGAGATGATTGGTGACAGCCAACATGGCTTCACTAAGGGCAAATTGTGCCTGACAAATTTGGTGGCCTTCTACGATGAGGTTACAGCGTTGGTGGATAAGGGAAGAGCAACTGACGTCATCTACCTGGACTTGTGCAAAGCATTTGACACTGTCCCGCATRACATCCTTATCTCTAAATTGGAGAGACATGGATTTGACAGATGGACCACTCGGTGGATAAGGAATTGGCTGGATGGTCGCACTCAAACAGTTGCAGTCAACGGCTCAATGTCCAAGTGGAGACCAGTGACAAGTGGCGCTCCTCAGGGGTCGGTATTGGGACTGGTGCTGTTTAACATCTTTGTTGATGACATGGACAGTGGGATTGAGTGCACTCTCAGCAAGTTTGCCGACGACACCAAGTTGTGTGGTGTGGTCGACACACTGGAGGGAAGGGATGCCATCCAGAGGGACCTTGACAGGCTTGAGAGGTGGGCCCATGTGAACCTCATGAAGTTCAACAAGGCCAAGTGCAAGGTCCTGCACATGGGCCAGGGCAATCCCAAGCACAAATACAGGCTGGGTGGAGAATGGATTGAGAGCAGCCCTGAGGAGAAGGACTTGGGGGTGTTGGTTGATGAGAAGCTCAACATGACCCAGCAATGTGCGCTTGCAGCCCAGAAAGCCAACTGTATCCTGGGCTGCATCAAAAGAAGCGTGACCAGCAGGTCAAGGGAGGTGATTCTGCCCCTCTAGTCCGCTCTCGTGAGACCCCACCTGGAGTACTGTGTTCAGCTCTGGGGCCCCCAACATAAGAAGGACATGGACCTGTTGGAGTGAGCCCAGAGGAGGGCTGGAGGGCCCAGAAGATGATCAGAGGGCTGGAGCACCTCTCCTATGAAGACAGGCTGAGAGAGTTGGGGTTGTTCAGCCTGGAGAAGAGAAGGCTCCGGGGAGACCTTATAGCAGCCTTCCAGTACCTGAAGGGGGCCTACAAGAAAGCTGAGGAGGGACTTTTTACAAGGGCATGTAGCAATAGGACAAGGGGTAATGGCTTTAAACTGAAAGAGGGTAGATTTAGATCAGATATAAGGAAGAAATTCTTCACTATGAGGGTGGTGAGGCACTGGAACAGGTTGCCCAGAGAAGTTGTGGATGCCCCATCCCTGGAAGTGTTCAAGGCCAGGCTGGATGGGGCTTTGAGCAACCTGGTCTAGCGGAAGGTGTCCCTGCCCATGGCAGGGGGGTTGGAACTAGATGATCTTTAAGGTCCCTTCCAACCCAAACCATTCAATGATTCTATGATTCTATATCAGCCCATCTAGCACTTCCCCAGGACAGGTGATAGAGAAGCAGATGAGACTTTCATTTTCTACCCTCTTCTCTCCCAGTGATGTGGCAAAATAGTTGAAGCAGCCAAGAACAGGGGGATATGAGACACCAGTAGCTCTAAGCTCAGGGCAAACAGGGAAGAAGTTGTGACTCGTGATGCAAAAAAAGCCCCTGTGACGGGGGACTTTATGCACTTTCCTTTGCTCATGACTGTACCTAAAGTCCCAGAGCAGCTAGTAATGAATTCAGATTTCTGAGGAGAAAGAATGCAAAGTAAAAAAAATAAATGATCTAGATAAATGATGGGTTAAGATTGAGAATTACCTGGATGGATGGAAGAAGTTATCTCAAATCGGAACTGCAGCTGGCCACTGACATGATCTGTAGGAAGCCTGCGACCCAGAGTGTAGCTTACAACCCTGTCCCTGAAAGAAAACAAATATCGTCACTATAGACTATAACCTACCCAATGTCTACCGTGCATAGATAAAGCTGCTGTGTCCTACAAAAATACATAATGGTTTTCAAAGGCTATTCAACCCAGCCATGAGGGCATGTTGACTTGCATACGAGAGAACGAATGGCAGAGAAGGAGAGGACAATGTCTTCAATTACAATGGAACAGCTGAGTCAGTGAATAAGACAGGCTTCTGGGATACACAAGCACGTATGTATATATAGAGAGAGAACGGTGGGAATGGAACTTCTGCAGTATGGGTATGAAAATATTGACATGGGAAGCAAACAACTCCCACTTTGTAACAAGACTTCACTTCCCTGCTGATCTGACCATATCTACCCTTCTGTAGAACCTTGCATTTCTATTTCCTTCCCTTTACCATCTGCATAAAATTCAGCTTTCCTGTCCTTTCTTTCAAAATCCTTTACAGGCCAGTCCCCGCTTACCACCTTCTCTTTTCAAACTGGCTGAATGACTGCTCTTCATCTCTTTCCACCCCTCTTACCTCTATGAAGCTGAAATATCAGGAGAACACCTTCCTGACAAGGTTGATCAATGACTCCATTCTGTCCTTGTGCAGGTCCCTCCCTTTGCCACACTTCATCCACCCCTCAGAACAGAATGAAACTATAGAAGAGATTAACTTCCCAGCTGCCCAAAATGAGGCTGAATCAATGTTTGCAAAGCATTTTTTGAGTGTAAAGGGTTCACTAAATAGTAATATTTATACATCTTTTGCAGAAACATAGTTCACTTCCAGTTGGGCCCAATATATTTGCTAGGATAGTTTCACATGCATCAGAAACTCAAATGAGACAATCTCAAGATTTGTGTATGATCTTTCTGAACTTGTGTGTATACTTCTCATTGAGCTTGCCTGAAATTTAAAAGCCACTATGGTATTAAAACTAAGGCAGATCTAGGTGCAGGTTGGATGCACTGCTCTTGGCAAAGTATATCCTTAGATAGATAGTGTTTACAATAAGGAAGTAAAATAGGAAGATACAATCAGAAGATGGTGAGAAATCTTCTCRTACAGCGGGAAGCCAATGATATCAGTTATAGGGCTCTACCTTCCCCAAGCTGTTCTCTTCCGTCTGGTTTCTAAAAAGCTACTCAATCTTCCCTACTTGAGAAACAGGGAGGTAGCTTAGTCCCTTCTGGTAGATTCAGCTGTCAATATCACAGCCAGTTTCTGAACCAGCTGTTCAAAACCACTTCCAACAAGCTCAGCTTCCTGCTGTTCTGCTGAATTGAGATCCAATTTTCAGAAACGCCTTCTTGGAAACTGCATTGCATATGCTCAGGAGATGACTCTCTCTCTCCCTGCTCCTCAAGGTCTGAACCTTAAAGTTTAGAGCGAACTTTTTGGCTTTGTCTGAATACTATCCATCTTCCTCAAATTGGTTTGTGTTACTTTGGCAGCATACACCTTCCCAGGACTTTCATGCAAAGGGGAAGCAGGGGAGGGCAGGGCTGGTGAGCTCAAGTGAACTGGTTATTCCTTGGTAGCAGGGTAGGGTCAGAAAGATTTAGTTACAACATGCCACATATTTTTTTATAATATTTCCACTGTCCAGGAATTAAAGGGAGGAGGAACAGATCTGGCATGATTTTAGCCCATAGGTAATTCCCTGAAACATGAAAACAGCCTGTTGATAACGTTAAAAGAATATTCAAATTGAAAATATTGCACTCTCCAGATTTGCAGCCATGATACACAAAACAGTTTTCTTTCCTAAATGCAATGGATAGGGTTATAGAGGGAATTCTTTGTATGGCCCGTAGTCCTATAAATTCTCATTAAGACCAACATCATTCATCAGACAACTGTCAGTTTAATAACTCCCCCTCAACATCATTATATCACTATAATAATAATATCACCAGGGACTTCAAAACAGCAACACACTCATTAAACAACGGAAAGTAGCATAAGCAGCAAATTTACCCTATGGCATGTCTTTCCAAGAGGCGTTGAACTGGCATAGAGAGTTTTCCCAGGAAACGCTTGATGATMGGTCGGCTCTTTGCAAATTTGTCTTTAACTTCTATTTCCAGGACATCCGTGGGCAGGGAGACAAAGCTGAATTGCTGCAATAAAGGAAGAGCACAGAACATGAAGCTGGTGGCTCGGCCACAACAACACACAGCTGCTACCGGCTTATTGACTTCTGTAAGTCTCTGGATTTTTCACAGGACAGAAACAGTCCTTGGACTCCAAGGCATAGGCCTACAAAATAAAAAGAGCTTCGCCTCAAAGCAGGCAGGTGAAAGCACCCTAACAGGTACTGTGTAATGCTGCAGAATCAGGCTTGGGGAATGCAGGAATTTCATTTATTCATGTCATGGTAGCATCCAAACACTCTAAACAAGGCTCACTGATAGTAAGGACAATACACCTGCAGAAATGTAATGAACTCTGCCCTAGCAATGATTATTGATCTAAATGTAACTGCACAGATTATGGTTTTTTCCTTCTTTTCCCCCACACAAGTTCTAAAAACTTTAAATAGCTGCATGTAAGTACAACTGAACTGGCAGCCTGGAGAGATGTTTAGTCAGCACTTCCCTCCAAGTGAAATTAGTCCTCTTCGCATTTGACTGGCTATTTGTGGTACTTCAGCTGTGAGCCACACCTCAGCTATTGAGAAGTGAGGATCTAGTGAGGTGAAGGATACATGATCAGACTTTTCAGATACATCCTGAAATCTCTCCCTCTCTTGCTCATCCCTGCCCCACCTTAAAAAGGAGAAAGTCTGAATAGACTGTTTATTTGGATCAATCTCCTAACCYGGTTCACAGCATGATCCCAAAGAGAGCTAAACCAGAAGGTAAGCCACAGCACAGGCTACCAGAACAAATGATACTGGGGAAGATAGGAATGGCACCATCTAAAACTGTTGCTGTCACCAGGTGCTTTGAAACATGTGACCACGACCTCAGCTGATATGGTTTTAAGAACATCTATTTTTATTTGTAAGTAATGTTTCAATAAGCTTTTAGAGACTGTGTGCATGCAAACCTGAGATAGGAACAAGGAGGGTGGTATTTTAGGTTGCAGGAGCAAGGAAGTCCATGTGTACAGCTTCCAAGCACGGGAGCATTAGGGCACCTGGACATGTCAGGATCTCCCCATAGGGAAAGCAAAGCTCTATTTAGGAATAATAGTGAAAAGCAAATGTGTTAGATAACTTGGCCTTGCTTGCTCCTAGATTGGCTAAATTCAGTACAGACTGGGAGCTGGTAAAACAGGTCACTGAATCCTTTTTCCAAACAGATCTGCTACTACTAGAGTATCATCAATCAAAGAAAGCACATCTCTGCTGTGGTGCGCTGTAGTAGAAAAACTGTTAAGACTGCTGTTCACCTAACTGAATGGTCAGTATTGAACTGGAAGACAACTTCTGTAAGAAGTGAATATTGAGATGGATGAAAGGATTTTCTAACTTTCCCGCTGCCAAAAACAATCTTCACAACAGAATCATGCTCTGGGTTATCGAGGCCTGGAGTTAAGCCCTAAATTGCTTGCTCTATTGAATCATGATCTAATTTTCAGAAATGCTTAGTTCAAGCCACTTCAAGTGAAACCAATGAGAGTGGGATATTCTGTTAATCAGGCCCTGCAAAAATGCAAATAATCAGAGAAATACAATTCAAATAACAGCTAGAGCATTATTTTCTTCTCATTTTCTTCTACATCTTTGCAACAGGTTACCAAAGAGGCTAAACCTAACAAAGGGGAGAACATTAATTCCACATGTATATTGAAAGTTGCCCTATAAAAATAAGTTGTATTACCATTACTGTTTCACCTGCTAAAAACCTTGGGTAACTGCCACTTCATGACACTTACAAGGAAAGCAGAGGAAGGGAATTAACTTTTAACTGAATGAGATTATTGTAATGTACAGCAATTTGCCATTTAATGAATTCTCCATTATTATGCTGTTGACACTTATATTGTAAAAAAGTCTCCACGGGGTAGAGCATGCACACACACAGGTAAAGACTGAACTGTTCTTAAGTGGAAAGTAAAATGTAGGTTAATGATCTGCACCTTCCTATGTTATTAATATTTTGTCTTGTGGTACAACTCGGAAGCAAATCAGAATCTACATGGACATTTGCTTCCATAATATCAGGCAGAACCAAGACTGACAGTTCCTTTCTTGCACAAGAAACACATTGACATTTTCCAGAGCAATTATCAGCACCTGAGCAGAGAGTATAGATGCATGGAGCAAGGTGTGTTGGAATCAAACAAAGGAAATGTCCTTTTTTCCTTGAACAGCAGTGCCTCTCAGATGTGCAAACGCAGGGATAATGATGTAAAAATCAAATTGTTTTCTGATTTCATCACCTGCCAACCACATTGCATTTGGGGATACACGAGACTGCCCTGGGACCAGCCCCTGGTCTATGGTCACAGTTGCCAAATGCTTCTGCTAGGAGAATGTTTTGACACATAAAAACAGCAGCATCTTGGAAATACAATTAAGCCTTTAAGACCAGAAGTGTCCTGTGGCAGAGCTCAAAAGTTTTTCCATTTGGAAACAACTGCAGTTTGAGATCAAAAGTGAACTCAGTGAAATAGGTTTGGAGACAAGATTTTTCTAAGGCAATCCCTGACTGCGGATGCCTTAGGCTCAGGCCATCCCCATGAAAAGCCCAAAGGAATCCTTGTTTGCAGAACACATGGGCCTCTGGCCCTTTGAAAAATGGATCCCAGCAAAACACCTACGTTTGAGAACTCCAAAACTTATAAACTCATTTTCAAAAAACACCAATCACTTTTGAAAACATGTAGGTTCTTGTGATATTTAAAGATGGGACTGTCTTCTTTGGATGCGGAAGCAAATCACCATCAAATCCTAGTTTCCCTCTCTTCCTTCACCTTCTTTCCTGACAAGTGCCAGCTCCTGTACCTTAGCCACAAAACATCGKCTGCATTTACACTGTTCAAAGCCTTGGCCTTTACTATCCTATCTATCTGGAAGAGAAAGAACCCTGTGTTTCATGGTCTTCTCCAATATAACTAAAATAACATAGTAGTAATATATTACTGCTGGAATAAATTACATCCTTTCCTTGCCTAATATTTGCTAATTGTCACACAGCAATGGCCAGTTTATGAAAATGACAGCGTAAGCTTCATATCTTAAGTTAAAAACAAACAAACAAAAAGACACCCATTATAAATTCTGCAGTACCCTTGGGTTCACACTCAGTGATGTTGTGATTAATAATTCACCCCAAGGAGGGGTGAGAAAAGGAGGCTATAAGATCACAACAGAGATAAAAATCGACTCTCTTCAGGATGAGGCAAGTTTGATGTGGCTTCTTACACATGCACACAAACTACAGCCCTGATAACCAGAAGTGCTGCATTTTAAGAATAAGTCTGCTGCCATTTTTTGATGTTGCTATTACAATTTTTACTGTTAACTCTTCCATTACTTGGAACTTTTCTTATTATCACAACTCTTAGTGTTACAGAATTAACTCAGAAATTAAGCTTTCACATTAAAAAGAAGTATAATGTTCATAGTTGCAGAGAAAAACGATGATACAAAAACTTCAGTACAATGAGCCCAAGACTTCTGATTTTTCTGACAGTCACTCCTTGAAGCCAGATTCTTTTATGTTTTGCAGCTGGCATTGGCTACTGTGCMTTTTCTTTCACTAAGACAGCAATCTTTAAGCCGTATATTTTCATTGGGGCCACAGCTCATTTTGTGGGCTTGTTCATTGGTTGTTTTTTTTCTCCACAAAAATCTAAGTTCCTTGAATCACAACCATTAGTGCAAACTCTGCAAGACTGGTCAAGAACTTCATGGAACCTGCTGGAATCCAAAGACACTAAAGTTTACGCTCTAACTGTAGAAGGGCGTACTGAAGTTTACATAAATGGGCTTTTTTCACTGTCAAAGAACAAAGTGAAAATATAATTTCTGGCAGTTTTTAAATTCTGATGTTCTGACTTAGCTTTTTCAAAAGGTTTAGCCTCTCCAGCTGTCCAAAGGTCCACCAAACTTGACCATGGCTGCAAGGATGTGGTTTGTGACTTCGTCTGAGGCTTTCTTTGTACTTGAATACAAAAGCTCTCAAAGGAAGTAATGGATTTCAACACAGGTGCAAACTCATCTACCAAAACAGCTATAGTTTCAAGGCTAAAGCCCCACCCAAGGAAAAGACTTTGTCTAATGACTGATTATGTATTTGTTTAGGTAACAGCAGAAAACAGGACACTTGGGAAGAACAATCCACAAAAATTGTAAGTGATGGCTAGAACTTGATGTTTTTACTTGATCCCTAACCAAAATTCAAGTAAAATGCATTACATAAAATGTGGGGAAAAAACCTCTTACAAGGTATCACTGGACCCAAAATTTATAGTTGATCTACAGCAGTCAGTGGATGAATGGATAACAAACAAGAAGTTAAATCTCTATTCTCTGATTAGCCCAAACCTCTAATTACCTATAATGTTGCATTAGTCACAGTGCATTACCCTGCATATCACATCAACTATTGCTTCRTACAAAATGACTCTTAGAACTTGAGATGATACATGACACAGCACGCTCCACAGAGGATATGGCAGATTGCCTCAACAAAACCGCCAAGAAATTACCATTAGGAACAACCTGTTTCTCACAGGGTGTCTGGCCCTAGAAACAGTCTCAGACCTCATCTTGTCCATGTAGTGTATCAGCTGTCCCCTTGTCTGATCCTTACTGGCTAGGGATGAGAGGGCTCCTGTTTATAGGTTAGATGTAGATGAGTGGAGATCACGGACACCCTCACAGTGAGGAGCACCACTGGAAGGATGAGGTCATCAAGCAGCTGCCCCTGTGTCCGGTCTGAAAGAATCCCAGACTGGAAAACCCCCAGAGTTAGGGGCTTCGGAAGAGAGTGCAGGAAAGCGCTGAGTGCTGAGCTCCAGAGGGGGAGAAGACATTTTTATTTTCCTCTAGAAATGTATTAGGACTGTTACAAGAAATGGTTATCTGTCAGGTGTATTCCTAAAAGGAAGCTATGTGCAGAAAGTCTGAACACAAGGAATGATTGAAGATCCCTGGCATACTGGGGAAAAATGGCACGTGTCATGAGCAGTGGTAAGAAGGCCTTGTGGAGACTGATGTTTCCTGATCCCTGGAATACATTGGCCRTGTCTGCATTAGGAAGACGTGTGGTACAATAAGAGCGGATCTGGAGAGCAAAGCAGCTGGTGCTGTGCACCTGATGAACACATCCAGACATGTTGCAAGGGTTTTACCATGAAGTAACTTCCAGGCTGGTACCCTGGATTGAACTCCCATTATCGTCTGAAAAGTGTTAGGTGCACTCCTGAAGCACATCTTTTGGCTTACTTTCTGCTCAGAGTAATTCAGTTCATGCACTTTAAGACTGCCAAGCGGTGTCTTTAGTGGGGAGATCAGGAGATTTGCTTTGAAACTGCTCTCTTGAACAGAACAAAAATACTATCGTAGATGGACCCATTGAATCGTTAAGAACCATGATCTATAGAACAAGTTAGTATTTGTATTATTTTCTCAGTGTTGTCTTCAATTATTTCCTTTTTAGGATGTTCTTGCATCCCTCTGGAATTATGATGGCTAGGAGGAAACAGACTTGCTCTAGAAGCAAAGCCATTGCGCCTCTACTTTCCCCACTTCTTTAGCCATTTGTCAATGCCTGTCCCACTTGTTAGAGTGGCAGGAGATCCAATGACTGCTTTGTTCCTACATGTTTAATGAAAAGAGGCAGTAGGATAGGTGAAAGAGAGCCTATTAATTCCTCACTAAGAGAACAGCTGCAGCATTATAGCACATCGTATTAGACACTGGAGAATCTGTACAGGCACAGCCTTAAAATGCCCCAGCCAAAGGAAAAGCTTTAGTTGATATTTCCACAGGCACCAAAAATCAACAAGCCATAATTAATTATTTCCATAGAAATACAGAGAAGGGAGGGAGAGGGAAGAGCAAAAGTGACATAATGGAGAGAACCACATCAACATATCAAGTCTTCTTGGGCTAAGCAGTGTATCATCAGTTTTGTCTCTGGTCAGTAGTAAGTCATTAGGATTCTCCTCTCATTTACACAGATTTTACACAGCCACCTCCTGCAGATTCACTCTCACAGACACAAATCAGAATCAAAGCTACCTAGGCTCAGTTGACACATTCATACTCTCACACCATCTCAATGACCTAAATATAAACCTGATTTTACATTATTGCTGCCATCTTCAAGCAAGATCCGAAAACACCGTAGTAAACACCATTGAAGGAGTTTCAGACAGTAATCTACTTTTCAGTGCCTATTTGCTTCCAGACCCAACAATGGTTTTACATACACAGATAATTAATTTTCTTAACGTGAACAGATCTTGTGGGGATTTAATGCATGACATATATGGTAAAGAATGAAGGCACATGCTAATGCTGACCTGGCAGAATACATCTGTGTCCATTTATAAGATAAGAGAACCACTTCCAGAGCTTGAGAATAGTTTTCATAGAAAGTCAACTAATGATGATGATTAATTCCCATGTTTTATTTTTACCAATATTATTTGCATCCCTGACTATGGATAGATCACAGTGATCAGCTCTCAATAACACTATCAAGGAAGTTGTTGAAATGAACAGACTATGTCCATTAGCACCAATTAGACAAGTTATGTGCAAGTCAAGTTCTTTAAAAACAGTCAGTATAATAACTGGTGAAAGGTACGTAAATTAATACATTGGTGACAGGAAGAATTAGGTTCTTGATTTGGAGCTGAATAAGAAATATAATTAAAAAGAAAATTTATTTGTGATATCCATCATGCCACAGGGACGATACAAGCAGAAGTAAATCTTAAAAGGTTGTAAATTACATTTGATGGATAAAGACAGATTTAGTCTTTCAGCTGAATATTTCATTAGTGGCTTTTTCATTTCAAATACTCCAGTGAAACAATTACACTCTTAATGCACTCACTCCTCTCCATCTGTATTATTCTGCTCCCCATTCAAAAACTTCCTCTACATATCACTACTGTCCCATACAACACTACTCATATGAACAACTGGATAAGCTCGTGGGGAATTCCAGTTTCTTAAACTTACTACGGTACTCCTCAATGACAATATAAAATATTGCAGAGTCAGTAGTGTCAAGCACAGAGCTCCACTGCTGCCAAGGGCTGGGATATACCTACACGTACTCCGAGAGTGTCCTGGAATTCAGCAGTGACCGCAGGGTGCCAGATCCAATGCGGTACCTTATTCTGGCATGGCACAACGTTGTTTTTTTTTTCCTACAGTAAAAGGGGTGCACATAAAAATGTGTTGCTGTTCTAAGGTCTGATTCAACCCTTTCTACTGAACTCCTTCAAAGTTGGATAGGGCCTTCAGCAAATTGGCTTCCTAGATTTCTCCCTCAGATTCACTGCCTCCCTGTATTGGAAACAAAGAATAAAAAAAGTCCTTCCCGTCTATTTCATGTATTCCACTACATTCAGAGTTACTAATTAATAGGCTCATCATGAATTCTCTCTGATGGCTTAGATAGTTTTGCAAGATGTCTCTTTATTAATGGTAAATTTCAGCCCTAAGACATTGGAAATTTAAAAGAACTTCTGGATAAATCAAGTGCAAACACTGCTTAAAGAGCCAGGGTTTTTCTTCATCTCTCACACATTGTCTACAAATTTATTAGCACAGCATAGACTGAAAATATTTGAGGATTCTCATGAGCACTAATATACAAGATTAGCAAGACTGATGGTCTTCTAGATGCAGAAGTTGCAATTAAAATGCATTTCTAGAAGAATAACATATTAAAAAAAAAAATCTAGACAATTTTTTCACMCCGTAACCCATTCCTGAAGAAACTGAAGTTGTCTTGGGCTTTCACACTTCAGTCATCACCAGATATTCAAAAAACTGCAGCTGTAAAATCACAGCTTTTCTGTGTAGTCAAACTATGTTTTACACTTTACCTGGCCATGTGTGCAGAAATGTTATACAGTGAAGCTACCACCCACAAGGCTTTACACAGTCCCAATGACACCTTTGGCAAAACGCATACTGAATTCAGGATCTGGATTTCACTACACCTATATTGGAATTACGCTTAGGTGTAAAGGCCTCCAAGTTTCTGCAGCAGATTCTTTTGTATTTGCCAGTAGAAGGGKGAAAAAGGTTATCTAAGTTAAACAATTAATAAGTAGTTCAATCAGTGTAATGTTCCTGTTGCTTTTTTCATTTTGGACTTCTGGTGAAATCACGCAATGATTCTGTGAGGCCGTGGTAGGACTGTCAGCATCTAGTGCTCTGAATATTAGATCAAAATCAGATCAAATATAATCTGCTTTAGTTTAAATTCATACTTTTGATTCAAATATATTAAAGCATCTTTAATGGTTTAACTTTGTTCTGGAGATTCATCTTTGATCAAGTATCCCCTGCTTGCATCACTCTAGGTTTGTGCTACATCAGGTAGCACCCATCATATCAGCCAACATAAAGCCTCAAGAGAAGCAGAGAGCTAACGTAAAACCCATATTGCATGATCTGGCTACTTTGACAAAGCGTCTTTCAGTCCCAGTACTGCTGGGTGGTCCATCCTACACCAGTCCAGCATTCACGATCACAGAATCAGTGCCCAAGTTATAAATCTGCATCATAAGAAAAGCAGTTACAAACCAGCACTCAGTCAGTTGCATTCGTGTCATCTTGGCATTCTTGCAGGCAGCATCCAAACCCAATGTTTCTATCACTGATGATGGTCTGCACTACAGAAGCCCTCTCTCCCCAAACCACCTCCCTCTGGTGTTTGAACCCCCGACTGTTTCCTTCTTTGATTTTGTGTTAGTAATCTGAAGAGACAGGTTATGTGAGAATTTATTCATGTGCAGTATTTTTGAAAGGTTGTGTGTTATCTGAGGTGCAGAGAGTACAAGTTACACATGTGAAAATATTGTAATTCTATTTATCAGATCTGACACATTAACTACTATTTGTTATGTGCTCTTGCAACAGACCACTGAACACCTCTGTTCATACATATCAATTAATTCTCCAGTGAAATGCAGCGATCTTCAGACTGATAAAGCAGCCACCCAAAACAYTATTTTGTGCCTCAGCTATAATTTGACAATATTTGTAAAGGCTGAGGCAAAGAAACAAACAGTGAAGCTGCTGGGAGTTGAGATAGTTTTTATCCTAGTACTGGGCTCCCACTTTAAGGCAATCTACTCTTTCAGAGCTAGAATTATCAGAGTTGAAATTCAATGTGTAATTTAACAGATGACACTTCCTACTACTTTAAATATGCTGGATGGTTGCAACAGCCAATTTTTACAGTCATCTCACTGCCCRTTCCTTGAGGGTCTCCATCCACTCACTAGTAAATGAACAAAAACTAAAGAAGCAGTTACCTCAAACTGCCACAGTTAAGAAAGAAATACCATAAACATGTCTAAGGGAAAGTCCAGAGGTCTGAAGTACTTTGCAAAACCATCGAGAGAATTTGCTAACCAGCTGGAGGTATGTGAACTACTTTTTAAACCACTTTGCTTTGTTGCTTATGAACCCMAATGATCTCTATTGCTTGCCTGAACTATCTATCACTTTACTGCTAGCTGACAAATTAAATCTTCTTAAAGGAGCTTTTTCCAAAGAATGTGACAGCAGACACATTGTCTCAATATGAAACAATACGGGAATAGTATCATTACTTTTCTAATATCAATATTGGAAGAGATACGATCAACATTCACCCTTCTCAATTCTACCAGATGTACAGAAGATTTAGGAAGTGGGCACCTCCTCCTGAGATTTCCTTTGCATTTTACCTCAAATCAGCATGGTAGGACAACTCACCCACTATGCTCTTGAACTGTGTGGACTGCCAGCACAATGTCTGCTTAACCTAGGAGTTTAGAGTCAAGCTGTCCAGTGGCATGTGGTTTCCAGGAACTCATTTCATTTAACAGTATAGATGTTGCTGAAGAATGCACCAGTTTGAAAGCAGAGCCAGGACTAAGAAAACAAGCAGGACCATTAACCCTGATTCAGTAACAAGTTCCCTGTCTGAAGACACCTGTTATTGTTTTTATTTTCTGCAGCTGCCTACTTCTCCTCATTGACCTTGTAGAGGCCTAGGCACCATCAGTAGCTTGTCTGGATCTCCCCCAAAGTACTTATCATTTGTCATTATTACACATGGCAATATTCAGCACTTTGGCTTAGCAGAATCCGATCTTACGCTTCTGTGAGCATGCAAAAACATATAGAAACATCACAAAATGACCCCTCTCTGTCAGCAGAAGATACCACCTGGGCTTTAACCTGTCTCAGTGAACAATTCTCAGTGTGAGGGCTCTTTCATGTCACACAGAGCCCTGCTGCAAGTGTCAAAATGTCACATGCTACTCTTCTCTCTCAGTAAGAAATTTCCATTTCCTTATGTCCTCTTGTACAAAGTACTGCAAAACAGAGCAATGGAGGAATACCTTTAAGTCAGGGTAACTCGTGCTGAACAGTATTCTAAGTCTGTGAAATGATCATCAGCATTACATGACACAGATGAAAAATTGCCTGAGGTATCATGGTGCTCCCAGAGTGTTCTTATAATGCAAGTAGTTACTATGCAAATAGAACAACCTGGTAAGTATATGAGGGGGAATACCAGAGTGAATTAATATAAATAAATGAATCACCTCTCAGTCTGTAGGACTTTATTTTGGTGTTGAGGCCCTACAAAACTGAGTCAACTCTTTCACTTCTGAATTTGCTCAAGGGTAATCAAGAACATATATAAAGATCCCCGTCTGCAGCTATTTCTATATTCCAGRTTTTTTCAAGTTTAGCAGCCAAAACAAATTATATATGTCATTCAACTGGGGCGGGGGCGGAAAAGAACATCTGGCTTCTATTTACACGTAGTGACAGAGAACCTTAGGAAAGAATCACCCTTCTGAAAGAATATATTGCCTAAAATATTTTTTTGGTAAAACAACTAGTGACTGATCCATTTAATGAAATGGCTATGATTCCTCAATATTTTTCACTTCATGTATTCACACCCATCAGTGAGAAGGGTGGACAGAAGAATGGGTACCGCCATGATTCAGCAACAGTTTGCAGTCTTCCTTCTCCCCTTGTCCCATAAAGGGACAAAGTTGAAGAAAATCAGGCCTAGGGTCTTCTGTGCAAAAGAAACCAACATGGGTTTTCAGTACCAAAACAAAGGCTTCAGACCAGCTGATGTGCATAGACTGCCACACAAATGCATGCAGTTAAACATCTCAATATCAGCTGAAGAGAATGCAGAAGGAGAACATGTTGAATGACAGCTCTGCTGTTTTAGACTCCTTAGCCACTAACAGGCTAACAACAGAAAGGGAGAAGCAGCATGCCTGCATGCAATCAAGAAAACCAGGGGGCTGAACAGAGAAGCTTGAAGCCAGCTGTGCTCTTTTGCTTTCCGATGTCCATAATTAGGCCATTTCATTGTTTCTCCTTTTCTCGCTGCCAAACTCCACTGAAAAAGAACTCTCAGCCCACAAACTCAGCCATCCTGCATGGCCTGAGGAGAAGACACCCTTGASATTTTATAAGGACCACGTTCTTACTCTGATTATTTTATCCTCCAGCAGTGCAAAAGGACCTTGAAGTGAGAACAAATTAAATTGGCTGGGGGTTGCCTTTGTCGAGAGAAGACTTCTGACCAGTATTGAGTGCTTCTAAAAAGCCTATTTTCAGCCTCCATCAGCACMGGTGCTACATCCCTCTTTGGATAAGGACAGCCTGTGTGCCACCTCAGCAGTTAACTGGCTGATACAGAACGGTGGGACTACATTGATATCCTGTGTCCTCCTTTGAGTGTCAGATCCTGGCATCCACATTTGCTGCCGGCTCCCACAATCACACATACTGTGACACACATACAGCAAGTTTCCCCTTCGTGCCTGCCTGCCTCTAGGCCTGTGTCTTATGCGCTTTACTGAAAGATCTGTGCCAACTCCCTGATCCTCCATGTCGGTTCCAGCTCCTCAGCTTGACCTGGGACCCCTCAGCCAGCTACATCTGATGCTTGGAGCCACAGAGAAGTTATGGCTTGGCGGATGCCTCATGACAGGGCCTTCCACTTAATTAAGTCCTATTAGAAGGCATTTTTCTCAGACTAGTTTTGAGGTCATCCCCCCTGCCCCTGCCATATAACCTCCCCCACGTAGGCTCACCGGTCGCATAGCCTGATGCGGTACCTAGTTTCTTGACTATCCTCCTCCAGGTAGGAGTATTCAGTGACATTTCTGCTGTCTTTTTTCCCACCCACACTTTCACGTCTATATGGTTTGACCTAATTATCGCTAAACTACTCTACAATTTGCATTTTAATTTGAATAAATCTATTTAGTCTATTTACTTATACTCTTTCCTGTAGTGGAGATATTGCTCTGACAGGGAACACCAGTAAATCACACCCATTATGTCAGACTGCTTTAAATCCAAAGAGATTCCTTATTCTTTGCTGTCTGTTGCCATTTCGGGTGTACTTTAAAAACAGCAGGCAGCAATTGAACTCTCAGATCTCATTAATACTTACTAAGCCCTTCCAACAAGAAGCAGCAGACTAGAGAGTATTTCTTCAAGGTGATGGGCAAATGTGCCAAAGTTGCCTTTAATTTATATTGCCATTGACACTTTTCAAACACATAGACTTTTTTTATTTGCATGCTATACTTGTTCTGCTTTATATAATGTCTCCTCTCTGTGTAAGAACACTATGACAATCTAGCAGCAGCCTTTCACGCTGTCCAAGTTTATTTTTCAATTCTGGGTTATGCCTGCCTTCAATAATTAACAACTTCATAAATTACATCCACAAAGTACAACCCATACTGAAAGTTTTAATGTATCATTCATCTTTGTAGCTAATTAAGCCTTTTGCATTAAGACAAGAAGTCGAAATACATCAAGCACAGTTAGGTCAACAACTATTTAGCCAAGGAAGGAATTAAAAAAAAAGAAAAAAAAGGAGGGGTATTGCTAGAGTCATTTCCATGTTTTAAGAAAAATCTCAGCTCAACGCTCGAACTGCTTACCTCTCCTTGCCAGATTGGGTTAACAGTATTACACATGATCTTAGATCTCTTCTCCTGTCCATGATGAGGAAGCGCTGGGAAGATGCTATGTTTTCCAGGCTGGATGGAAATCTTCAGATAAGGATCTGGATTGAAGAACATTCCTTTCTTCAGACCAAAAGCCTGGAAATCTGAAAGAACGTAAATAACCTGATTATTTTTCACATGCCAGGTAGCTCTCTGGAATGTCAGGAGAAGCATACAGGAAACTGGTTAAGGAATTCAAATAATGTGGCAGGAATATGAAAAAATTCACTATGTTTCTTGTGAGGTAATGTAAAGCCAAACCATAATGATCTTGTGATTTAAGATTTACAAATGATTATATAATGAAATTGCATATTTTACAACCTGATTGTGCAGAGTGATCTGGTTTCTAAATCAATATTTATGCAACTTAAATTAAGTGATCTGCTGATTTTTCTAAGGAGCTAAGCACTTGCTCAGCCTGACTCCAGTGGCAGGACTACTCTGAAAAAGAGATCCATTCATTTAATCCCATAGACATGGCATTTGGTATCCAACGTATGTCACTTCTCCTAGGTATTAATTTTATCTTTCTATGGATCTTAGCTTTTAGACCACTTTTTTCTACACAAGAAGTCATTTTACATTTTTTCCACTTTAAAACGTTTCCCTCCCTGCATGGATTAACTTTACCTATAGTAACTTAGGAAAACTCTTTTATATAAGGTCCAAATTTTAAGCAGGGCTTTCTAGCTGCAGAACTCCCAGGGAGCATAATATAAGTTGTGCAGACAAAAAAATCCCCAGGCACTTATTTCAAAATTTACTCATAATTTTCTCAAGAAAGACACAAAGTCCATTACAATTTGTCCCTGTGAAGCCAACAAAATGCAAACCAATCTACAGATATATCATTAATTTTGGCTCAACAGCTACAAATTAAGGCCTCTGGCCTTCTCTTTTTCCAGATGCATTTCTAAGCTTTCTTTGGAAAATATAAGCACTTATTTCTATTAGTGAGTTTAGTAGCTGACTTATTTTCCATCACACTCTGCATGGAGATTCTCCTCCTCTGTTTAAAGCTTTATTTCACATAGGGCTATAAGCACTGAACTGCATTCTAGCTATTTTCTCTTACTGTATTGAAGAGATACAAAGTATTAGTCAAGACAGTTTCCAAAACTGCTTAGATGTATACGTAAACATTCAATTTAAACACACTTTTTTTTCTTTTAGGCAGGTTTTGAAAACATTAATTTTCACAGTCTTTTAATTCTCTTCTGATTAAAACCCCAATTATTCTGGCAGGTTGCAGGAGACCATGTAAAACCCTCCAGGCAGATATTTTGGATGAATCTGAAAGTCATATGCATTCCACACCAACATCAGCATTTTTTCCAGAAAACAGATATATCAAGAACAGAGATAAGATTCACCCAGTTGTATTTTGCTTCCTTCACATATGGTAATAGCCAACACAATAAAATGTGCAAGTTAAAAAGAACCGGTTTTGTTTAGGTTGGTTTTAATCATCTATTCCAACACACAATTCATGTTGCAGATATTTAAAAGCTGTTGGACAGATGGTCCTGAAACAGACTGTATTTGAAGAATCCCATTCTTGTGACTTTCTCTAACAATTAACAAAAAATAGAGGATATCACTACTAATAGCCTATCTGAAAGTACTTTGCTGACAGTATGCACTGCCATGGTCCTAGCAACACTATTACATAAAGAATATTAGCTGGTTCAAACTGATAACACTGATGTTTTTCCTGAGTGTACAATCTCTATGTAACCAACATGTATCTCATCTATCAGCCCTGCTGAAATCCTATACAGCAAACTCTTTTGCTTTGGAAGTTGTACTGTTAGAAATACATTCCAGAAATAGAAACCAAGATTGCAAAAGCACTACGAATGACAAGGCCCAGCAGTGTAATAGTGTCAGGCTGCTAACATATGAGAGGAGAGAAAGACCTCTGGGATCTTATTTTCCTTCTCTCTGATGTTTCCTCAAAAGATTCTGAAACTGAAATATTTATTGCTGTATATGTTTCTGATTTTCTTCCTTCAAAGAGAGACCGCACTATCTTTGGGTACCACTGTGCAAAGAAATGGTCTATTGATAGATAGAAAAGAAAATAACTAGCACCCAATTATATATACTTACATATTATGTATCATAAAGAACATACATATTATGATGACCTACCAGCCTCTTTCTAGTTACGGGAATTAAGCACAGTCATGAAGGTGAAGGTACTCCTAACCTTAGTTAGTAGTCTAATTTTTGTATTCGGATGAGAAAAAATAATTTAGCTAAGCACACAACAAGAAATTTTGTATCATTTTGTTGCTTAAATTGCATAATACAACAAATTTTGTAAAAATGTCAGTTAGAAACTTCAATTTTTAATGTCCAAAGCTATATGGATATATGTTTCTGCTATATGGATAGCAGAAATAGATTTCTCAAGGACAGATATCCCAGTTATACTTAGATATCTCATCACAAATTCTCAGCACTGTGAAAAACAGAGCATCAAAAATACAAAAGCTCTGAATAAAGCTGCATGGGCATCTGTAGACATCCAGTAGTAGTCCATTTAATTTGAAGTGGGACCTATGGATACTGTAAACTTGTTGTAACCAAAGGCTCAGGTACTCTCTTACCACTGCTGTGTAACATCCCAACAGAAGAATCCCAGCTATTCTGCTTCCCCAAAGGAAAGTATTTCTCTTATCTGTATTGTCTTCAGAAAAAGGTTCTGAAGATACTAAATATTTAAGTGATGGTTTAAGGTTAACTGAATTTAAATCTTTGGTGAAACCAATGAATTCCAGAAGGCTTGGATGTGTCTTGCTGTACGCTGTAGTTTTACAGTGTATTTCTTGGAGGCATATGAGGAAATGCTACCAAGATAACTCATCTATGCTTTGCAAAGGTGTATTTTCATCCAGTCTCTTTAAAAAAGTTATTAATATACCATATGATAGTTTCCCATTTACTCATAAATCACACTTTAGCGTGAAAGAGGTTATATACATTTATCAGTTTAATAATGTCAGGCCATCTCTCATGAAAGATGACAGAAGGAAGGAATCCAGGTGGAGACACAGCAACCACAGACTCTTTCACCGCTGCAGACTTTCAGTAATTGTAAGTACACGCATCCTAATCCAGCTAGGCTCACTTCATTGTACAAAAACGGCTTATACTAACTGCTGCCTGCTGCTGCCCCCAGATGAATTATGAATTTGTTCTAACTTCAGGGCTTCCCTCCATATATGCTGATCTCTGGGTGTCTGGATGAGACCTATGAAAGCTTTGCTCTAGGTCACTTGCATGCATGTAGCCTCTGTCCCTAAGGTGGGCCACAGACTTCCCCGTCTGCCTTGTAAAGGATCATTCTGCAAATCCATTTTCCATGCAGCATCACAAACTTTGGGGCACTGATGCCTGGATAATGATGGAGACTCTATTTTTGTGGCAATCTGGAAACTAGCGTGCATTTATTGGCAAAACATGGAACCAGGTGGGGATATCAATTCCGACAGACACAGCTCAAACACATCTGGGTTTTACCATGTTTGATTTTCCCTCAATACAAGTAACTAAGCTTTCAAAAGGTCAGAGGAGAGGTATGACTTGGGTTTGCAAGTCACATTTTGTCATGCTCAGCAAGGAGATTCTCTGATGGTAATGATCAGCAAAACTATTGTGAAGATGGTATTTCAGTTCCCTGCAGACACAGCGAGGCACTGGTCCAGACCCATGCTTGTAGAAGCATGACAGAAAAGAATGGAGAATCAGAGTGAGAACCAGAGTCTGGAGCAGTCTGGTTTCTAAATTAATTACTTTTAGTCTGGTCATCAGTCTATGAGTTCTAAGTTAAAAAATTTAGAAGCTGTTCTCCCCAAGGAATAAGAAGCTTACACCAACAGCTTTGAAAGAACTTTCCTACAAATAATACACAAGGATATTCTGTACAGTTTATACATGTGTCCCAAGAAGACTGAGTCCACCTAGTCTCTTCATGGTGCATAGTTTACTTCACTGAAGTAGACAGAGTCTACCAACCAGCAGAAGGGTCAAAGACCAATAAGGAGCAGAGCTACTAGTTTTGAGAGACTGATACTGATATTCTAATACAGTTGGCAAATTCCTTCCAACAAAGGACAACCAGTACTCAACGTCCTTCATGTTTCTAAGCACCATCCAACTGATTTCAATAGACGACTTGCAGCTAGCTATATTGACACTTGTGGGAGAGATCATTAAGCCCCAGCAGTTCTACGGTCAACTCACTGAATTCACATTTTTCCTATTTAGCATACTAGCCATGTGTTTTCAGAACCAGGAAATGATACATATTCCTCATGAGTCATCTGACCCTCTGAGAAGATGAAGACATCTTGAATTAGGCCAAACTTGCCCAGAACATATCTAAAAGCATAATTAATGAGGGGTAACAGTTTTAAACTGAGAGAGGGTAGACTTAGACTAGATACTAGGAAAAAATTCTTTACTGTGAGGGTGGTGAGACACCAGAACAGGTTGCCCAGAGAAGCTGCGGATGCCCCATCCCTGGACTGTTCAAGGCCAGGCTGGATGAGGCTTTCAGCAACCTGATCTAGTGAAAGGTGTCCCTGCCCATGGCAGGGGGGTTGGAACTAGATGATCTTTAAGGTCCCTTCCAACCCAAACCATTCTGTGGGTCTATGATTCTACTGCAAAGTTACCAGGACACTGGAAAGACCAAAGGGTCACTGGAAAGACCGCAGTCAATTGAGATTGCGATTTAGCTTGATGAGTATCAAAATGGAACGCATTCTTTCTATGATCTGCTCATTAATGGCAGAAAGCAAAAATACTGTCATCTTACTGACATCTTGATAGTTCAAGTATCAAGGCACAATAAACCATATTCATGATCCATCACCCCAAGAGAGTTGCTAATTAGGATGTCAATGGACAGCTCGAACATCTCCCTTCAGTTTTCCTTTTCAAATTCCCAAAGAGCTGTCAACTTGGGTTCTGACAGTGAATAAGTGTACTTTAACAGGACTGGTATCTGGGTTGACTACCAACAAGTTAAGGTAATTGCTAGGGTGCTAATACATCAGTGTTTCTTTTGCAGAGTGCACTTTGCAGAGCTTGACCAGAACAAGTAAGACCTATCTTAGAGGGCAGCAGTTCATATACTGAGCTGAGCTACTTAAGACATGGCGGTGGCTTCAAAGGAAGGAACAACAAAACTCTTGCTTACTGAAGATTCAACAGGAGGCACACAATTACTGCCTCTCAGCTATGTGCTTTTAAAGCAATAGAAATTATTTTAGCTACTATTTACACTACACTAGTAGTGTAATAACCTTTCAACAGTTAGAGCATAGCAGTATTGCATTGGTTTGGAAATGCCAATTTGATTCATGCAGCATTACATAATACTAAAATTTATCATAAGGAAAGTGAGCACAGATTCACAGAAGTATTGCATCTAGTGTTAGATTTCAAGAAGCAATTATTAAGGAATTTTAGAAATCAAACAGTAAGGTGCAGTGATAGGAAGTCTTAAAATCCAACACAGCAAAATATGCAGGGGAATAGAGAAAGATACTACATAATGTACAATAGATTACTGATTCGATCAGCTACTGAGTGAGGTTCTGCAACTGGTGATATGCAASAGGTTAAATCAGATAATTAAAGTGGTTCTTTCTGCTCTCAGAAATCGACAGATGTATAGACAGACTTCCATTTTCCTTTTGAAAAAGAATGTAAGAAAGAACTGGCTGGTGTAGTTGCACAAGGAGGTGTTTAAAGATCTGAGATTTAAGAAAACCGACTAAGTGGAGCACATAAGCCAAAAAATTTCTGTCACATGAGGTTCCCAGGTAAAATATTAAAGACAGTGGAAAAGAGGAGAAAAGAATTTTTCTAGCTGGAAATGCTACAAAGGAAAATGAAAGGGAATCTCATTTGTGTAAGGAAGGGGCAGTAGAGGTATCAGGAAGAAAATAGGTCTATTAGTAAATGAAAAGGAGTGGAGAAATTAATTATTCAAAAATGGCTGAAAGACAGGCTACTTTTTTAATTGTCTTCATCAAGAAGGAAAACACAGAAAAAGTCTGAACAGTTAATGTGAACAGCTTGACACAGCCAGGGGGAGTTTTTATCACTGCAAGCAATTAAACACTGGAGCAAAGTACCATCTCTTGGTATCCTCAGATCCAGACTACACGCCTGTCTGTAAGATACGTCTGAGCCAAACTCACACAAAGCTCCACACCATGGAGCAAAGTTGTCACAGATGGAGTGAGAGGGAGAGAGAGATGCACTTGACTCATAAGAGAGAAGCAGCAATATGTTTACTGATGTAAGAGAGTGAGTTGACAAAGTTCAATGGTAAACGCGACAGTGGTTCAACAAGATTCGATGGCAAGGTACACTTGATTATTTACTACATGGAGGACAGGGTCAGACAAAACTGGCAGGGAGACCCTCTCCCATTGAGTCATGAGGTTCAGAAGGGACCCCCTTGCTTTCTAAACTCCTTCTCAGAGAGGAGTCTAGGTGAGGCTGCATCCAATCCTAGTCCCAGACTTGGTCAACGGTTTATGTCTAAAGGATTGTATATGCGCAATCAATCCTTTATATCACTTAGCTAAGATTTCAAAGTTTAGCATGCTATTAGTCACTTACCAAGGATCTGTTGCAGCAAGGAATCTCTCAACCTCAAGGAGTAACCTTGAGAGGTGTCCCTACTCAAGGGGAGATCCTGGCGTGCAGCCTGCTGTCGTGCAGGAGAGCTCAAAGGGCTCTTGGGCTGCCCACTATTTATGGGGGTAAGATGACTGACTCAGTCATATTTCCATACTGACTGCAGACGTTAGTTTCTTCCAAATTTGGCTGGAGTCACACATTGATCAGCACTGTGGTTAGGTGAATGCATCGCCTGTTGTGTTGTTGCCTGCATCCATCAGATGCATTCATCATGGTCACCACAGGTGGTTATCGTTTGACCAGGGTTACAGGAAAAAGTCAGGTCAGGGGCAGGGGGAGAACACCGTCACAAAAGTGGCCTGTGTTATATAGGATAATGGAGTAGTTGAATTCAAAGCCTTTTGAGGCCTTTAAATCTGTTAGTCTAGAGCACTGCAGTACTTTGTAGGCACAGGTGTAGTGGAGGTGGTAGAAAGTCACCTCACCTTCAAACAAGCCCTGACAGGTAAGAAAAGTCGAGTCATTAGTAATGCAGTTTTATAAAGAATATATCTGGGCAAGTTAGCTTGAGTTGGGGAGGGCAGAAGAAGAGGCAGGTTTATAGCAATATTAACCAAACAAAATTTAGTAGCTAGAACTCCTGTTATAAAGTCGGTCACTAGGATTTCAAAAAATGGTTGGAAGATAAAGTGTATTATGTATCTGTGTTCTGATCAAGCATTTCATGGTGTTCCGCTATTGTCAAAATGACTCGTAGCGGACCTAACACTATTTTCAGTTGTGATTTATACTCTGACTTCCATAAACTGACAACTGATGTTACCTGAATGTCTGGTCTGAAAGCCACACAAAAATAACTAACAACATTTCTCAGAGAGGTGTGATGAGGATAAATGCCTGAATTTTTGGGAAATATTTAGGTCTTCTGGTCATTTGTTCCACAAGAACACTTGTAAATAAAGAGTGTGCAAACACATGAGATATGTGAAATATTAAAGCTTGAAAAAAAGTTATTTGATGCAACATATAGCTAGGAGGCATATCATGTAAACTTCATGATAACAGTTTCTAAATATACCAGCCAACAGAATGGTTTCAAGGGCTTTCAGCGAATGCGTTATACTGCTGCTAAACCGTGAACCTTCAGTTAAGTGACTGGTACATCTTGGGAGGCTTAGCACATTTCTTCTTTCTGTACTTCATGCAAAAGAGCTCTGACACTTTCAGCTGCCTTATCAGAAGTGTGACATTCACTGGTAACAGCAGAAAAGTCATGYCGGAAAGTAAATGCAAAGTGGCTGCATAGCTTTTCTTAAAGACTGTATTTAATCTAGCTRAATCAGGCTTACAATATTTCTGTTGGTATTTTAAATAATGAAAGCTATAATAATACAGTCATCATATAAATGATTAAGAAGCTTAATCATGGGAAATTATCTTCTTTGAGATCAGTGTTGCTAATGAACCTATTAATCTTAACTGACCTTTCACAGGACCAACTTCCAGTCTCCAAAGAAGCAAATATGAAGAAAACAAACCTCCTACTGATGTAATGCAAACTCTCAGCTATTTCTATTCTCAAGAAGCTAGCGATCTCCTTTTGCCCTGAAGCATCAGTTTATACTTTTTTGTTTGACATTTTTATTCAATCCAGAAATCTTTTCTCAGACAAAACTTCCAGTGAAACCAGTTGGATTCTGTCCAAGAAAATACTCAATAAAACTAGAGAAATAAAGCACTTTGTCACCAAGTTTTAGAAAGAAACTGTTTCTGCACAGTTCATTTTAACGTAAGGTCTCACTGGAGTGTCTAGGCAGTAGAGCAAGCAATACAAGTCAGCTGAAATGGACTGATGTTGTTCAGCATTTCTAGGGATTTGGCCTACTTTGAGATTTTTCTCTCCCATTCTAATAATTTTTTCTTTTTAAAAATTGATATGGTGGAAGCCATAGCTCTTCTTGCATTCTTTAGATGATAAACTGCTTAGGGCACGATGGCTCTGTGTTGGTGCAGCACCTAATGCAATGGTCCCCAGTCAGACTAATGGTCTTCCAAATTTTTTTTTTTTTTAATTGCAACTAAATCAAACATAATTTGGAAACCTAACTTTTAAGTAATGACACTGAAGGTGACAGCGTACCAAAATATAGACATTGAGAAGGAGAAGTCTATATGAGCTGAAAGGGCTCGAGACAATAGAGAGGTTATTGCTGCAATAGTAGTGCAAACGGAAAGGAATCCCAGTTCCTTCCGATGCTCTGGAAGGCCTGGCTTGATTTGCATTTTACTAGCTAGCATAACAAATATAGGAACAGCAATAATTTTACTTTGAGAGAGACAACAACATTTTTTTGTTGCCCTTTACTAAGTAAGAAGGTAGTAAATAAATCCTTGTGATGTGTTGATGTGTTAATCTGTTAATTTCAGAAAGACTAAAATCGAGCTATTTTGATATCAAAGATTTTTGACAAAATAATTGTGAGCTCAAAGCCTTTCAAATACCTGGCTGTGATGATGCTGTTAATATGGATATGATATAAATGTAAATTAATTGCTTGTGAACCACTAGAATAAGATATCCCAAAGGTATTAGATGGTATGGTCTTTGTATACTTTGAATCAAGCTGTAAATTAGATAGTTTAATTTATAAAAGGGCCCACTGAGACAACATTATTTAGCAGTCTCACAAATTATTACTCTTGACATCTCTTGGTCTACTAGGCCAAAGAATCTGAGAGAATGAAAAAATGTTACTAATTCTGGGCAACATTTTCTGTGTAAGATTATTTAAGAACATTAAAAAATATTAACTCTACTTCTTTATTTCTGTTGAGCTAAACCCGTAGTTTTATCAAATTATTGTGACTGGGTGGATGCCCAGTGTCCAACCCAGCACCAACCAAAAATAAGTGATGTGTTAGAAGAGCCCCATCTAATGTCAGTCTAACCTGCCATATAGCATGTATAATCTCTCAAGAACCACACTGGCCACCTGATTTGGAAAAGCACTGACTTGCACGCTTAATATTAAAGAGATATGGAGTTGACTTTAACACAACTTAGAGGGAAGCTTGAAATAAATCTTACAGCCAAACCAATCATGTAATGCGATGCTTGTCCGAGTGTAGAACTTTATACAGAAAGGCCTACGCTTGTAAAAATTTTGAASTAGGGTAACTCTTTTTTCTCTGTACTACTTCCTTAAAGAATTTCCAAGTCAAGTTCAGCATCTTTCTCTTTGTCTTCCAGGAGCTAAAGAACATGGAAACCAAGTAGCAAGCTTAAAACTCCAAAATGAGAACCTTGCTCACAACTACTCTCTTTTGACAAACTGATTTTTTTCTACAAAAGTGATTTACGGATTGTTTTTACCAAAGYCAGATCAAATGGTCCGTAGCTGCTTCATGGAACCATATTAAGCCTTTAAAACCCGCAGTGACATGGCAAGTAATGAGGCTGAACATTCTTCAGAAAATTTAGAGGAGTGAGAGCAGTCTTCTGGCTCAAGAAGTCTGAGAGTCACTGTTGAGCAATACAGACAAGCTTGTGCACCATGGCACATGGATCTGCCTCAGGTCCAGACCAAGACTGTGGAACGTGCTCTCCAAGAAACAGAGGACTACCACAAATCACATTTTGCTCTGTAAGTAAAGCGCATGCCTTTGATCTTGCTTTCCCTGACCTCCATATTTAGCACCACATTTAATTGTGAACAGGAAAACCTAACGTGGCCCCAAAACTCCACTTGAACAAGACACTTCAGCACATAACTCTCGTTGAAGGAAGAGAGTGTGGCAATAACCACAGATATTAATTCTCTGTCTCAGCGTCACTTCTAGAGCAACTGGCAAAAAACCATGCGTAAATATATACATACATACATATACATACATACACACACATGTACATGAAAGGTTTTAGTAACTTCAGTTTCCCACTCTCTGGGCTTAAAACTTTCACACTGGCAGTGACTTACCTGACAATGAAAAACTTATCAGTCTCCGACTTCCTTGTCCCTGGATTGAATCTTCATTGGTGATGCTTTTAAAAATCTGCTGGAAGAAAAATAATGGTGAGAGAGAGTAGTCTCCAATAACTCCTGAATAGACAAATTGCTTAGTAACTGTCTTTTTTACAGATTCTTAGTTTTACAACTAAAAATCAATTAGATGACCATTAATCAAAACAATGTTTTTATCCAGGTAATAATTTAACCACTAGTGGCCTAAGTCATCCCTTCCTGGAGGCTTTTCCTTAAGAAAACAGAATGATACAAAAATACTACTGTAATTTTAATATAGCAGTTCCTCACCCAAAAAGGAACTGCTTATTAAACAGGATAAAAAAGTAGCACATAAGGATGGGGATGTGGTCTCGCCTCTAAAAACTACTTCCGTCTTTATAACATCTTATTACTAGCGTAGAAAATCTTGTTCCAGAAAGCTTATTGCATACATGTGAGAAAGACTTCTGAGAGCTTGCTAATACCCTGTGCAAAAAACAACTGTGAATTATGATAACAATAAGCATTGAGGGTGATCTGGGGAAAAAAAAAAAAAAAAAAAAAAAAAAATATCAATAGATGACGCTTTGTACTCCACAGTTTAGATTTTAATGTCAGTCTTTGCTTCAGCAAGTGTATTGGTGGGCTGCTGTTATGCAAATTAGGACCCAGGCTACCTTCTGGCCGTGATCAGAACGGGGAAGCAAGAATACCTTCAAACCAGCGTCTGGGGCATCAACAGGAACCCACCATCAGCAGTTTTCACTGCTGTTTCCCTGAACAGAGCAGAGAAGATGCCATCGGGAGTCAGGCTCCAACTTCAGCAGGGAGGTGGTGCTACTATTACTACCTCCCACCGACTTTGGAGTCAAACCAAGTGCTGCTCTGCGCCTGGGAAGCCACAGCTCCTCGCCACTCCTGCCATTCGGCTTTCAGGCGAAAAAGAAAAAGAGCATTTATGCAGTAAAGTTCCAATTTCTGCCAGGAAATGGTAACTGAAGTCCCACTCAGCTGTGACTCATTGCTCAGTATATTAAATATTGTGTATTCAAGCTTAACTTAGAAAACAAGCTGCTCTTTGCCCCCAGAGAGTTCAAAACCTGGGCAAGGGGGCACTGCAGCCCAGCTAGCAGGGATTAAACCACAAGSACAGCCAGCAGGTCAAGACACAGATGAGGCCTAGATCATAAATATACTGGTTGGATTTAGACACCATTACAAAAAAAAAAAGGGCTCTGTTGGACTTGACTTTTTGTCATAATCATTCTGTTTCTTACAGACTATTTAAATGGGAAAAAGCGTACTGAGTAGAGCTGGACTACGAGCAAATTCCAGTAGAAATATCCCTGCTGGAACACAGCTAAGCAGTTACAATTGCACTTTTGGACCTCTCAGCTAAGCATGTTTCAACCTGTTTATTAAAGCCACCACTGATTTCTGGATAGATGCATGTTTAAATCAGAATATTTTATGTGACTATGAGAATTTTATGACAAGAACTCAGTAACCTTTACCAGCCGAAGTTGTGATCCCACCAAGAAACAATGACATTTCCTTGTCAAGATGTATTTTTCACACTACTTCACTGCCTGACATTTATTACACATTATCCTTTAATGCTTACTACTTATGGTCTTGTTCGTGATTTTGTTCAGGACAGTAACTGGGCCAACTGACCTAGATATGCTCACATTTGCAAAACACGTGCTTTTTTCCAGTACTTAAACATTTCTCTGGGGTTTTTAGATCTGCCACGAATCAGTATGAATAGTTTAACAGTCCATGCTTTGAACAGACTGGGGTGGATCTGATAGGGTCCTGCAAATACCGGCCTGTTCAAAACTTAAAAATATGTTGCTATTAAATGACCCTTTTTGGGCCATGTCTACATTAGCGAAATTGTATTGAGACAGTTATACTGGAGTATTACATCCCCAAAGCATCCCCAGCATGGCCAAACCTGCACTGGCAAAGCTTGGCATTATACAGAGTAACAACACATCCAGCCCCATAAGTGAAACAACAACAACAACAAATTTATTTGCCCCTAAAGGATCCATCTATTCTGTGAAGCAGGCGTACCCCACACCGTACTGTCAAGTGCTCACCCCTCAGTCACGCAATCACAGGGCCGCTGGTAGTGCTCCCCCAATTTCTACTTGCCCCATGCCTTCCCATGGAAATCAAGGCAGAGGGAGGCTGGAGTGGGGTGAAAAAGCAGGGTACATCCCAGATCTCAGCCCAGCGATAAGCTGAGAGGAGGTTAGGGTGCACCCGGGAGGTGCACCGGGAGGTTAGGTAGCACCCGGGAGCTGGGAAGTGCTCCTGCTTTTTTACTCCATAGGCACAGCATTTGTGTGTTATATCAGGGTCAGGTTTTTAAATGACCTGATTGCTAATATATGTTCCCCCTGGCTTTCAATGGAAAACAGCTCTCAGGTGATTTAGTGCTTTAGAAATTTTGACATAATTTTCCTAATCCCAGATTTCCTGATCCCAATTAAGTCAGAGGTTTGAGGAGGATGCATCCACAGCTTCCCCCACAGCGATTCCCCCCGTGAAGACCAGAAGGCCATTGGAGCCGGCTGGAACCAGTTTGTGTCTGGCACAGGGCAGCCCCGGCCTCTCCTCTCATCTAGCTCCTATTTTCACAAAAACAAGAGATTTACTTGCAAAACCCTTAAGGATTTTTTCAGAGGCTGAAAAGGCAGACAGCATCCTAAAGGCAAACCAAGGCTTACGAGCACCTCCTGGTGAGAGGAATTTTGCACCCCAAATGACCCCCGCAGACACCAGCGGGGTGCACCAGGCAGGCAGCTGCTTGCAGAAGCAGGCGCTTGCTGCGTCGACAAGGTCTGAAGTTGCGATACGAAATTAAGGCCTAAAAACCAGCCCTGCTGCGTAAACGAATTATGTACTCCCTAGTCTATCCCTGTGTAACTCTCTGAGATGCAACGCTACATCAAAATGCTAGGCTTTTTGATAATGCCTAGCACTTAACCTTAGTAACCTGAAACACTTTTTTTAAAGCTTTTCCGATTTTCTTCCTGTTCAGGCAGCCGAGAAAGGGAACGCACAGCAGAAAGGCTGAGGGAGAGAGGTGCTTATCGTTGGGCTGAGACCTGGGATGCTCCATTAAAGACTTCATACAACCGAGCCAAATGCCTCCTGTATAGCTCTCACCCCAAACCTGTGGTCCTTGTCCTCCAGTGGTCTGGCGGCACTCGTCTGCCGCTCTCCCCACACGTACGCTGCACCTTCTCACCCGCGATACAGGTCCTCAGGCACAGCAGGACATGTGCCAGAGGGAGTCACGAGCAGGCAGACGTCCTCTCTCAAAGGAAGGAGTGATTATGCACAGATGTACCCAGGGAAGAATATTAGGAAGGCTGGGAAAGTGATTTTACTGTAATAGTGGTGTTTCAAAGAGTCAGAAGGAACGGCGGGAGAGGAAGGGAAGCTACAGCAGGAGCATGGCGTGATTTAGCTTGCTGCGCCAAGCAAGCAGAGCACACGAGGCTTCTCGCCTCAGCACCCTGACCAGCCAAGGTCATTACGTTTGCCCTGCCGTCCCGCTGAAGGGAAGTTTTTGGGACCAAATCGAACATCACAGGGACTTAAAAACAATGAGAAAAGTCTCCTGACATTAAGTCTGATTTTCCGAGAAGAAAAAATGCTATTTGCTGCAGTTTGGATTCACCGTTTTCTAATGCAATACCAGACTGTCCCCAGTAGTGAGGACAAGGCTATGAGCACTTGGTGCAGGGCAGGACAAGGGAGGGTGCACGGTCAGCAAGGCTCGCCAGCCACCACACCGACTGGGGTTCATTGTGTCTTGAGGCCTGGGATGGGGAAGTGCACGGGTCATACTCTTCCTGCTTGCCATTTATCATGAAAGAAATCCAGACTGATTTTAGTGGCCACAATATAATTACGTTGGGAGTTTTGTCACTGTAAGTAAACCTTGAATTTAGTCATTGGGAGGTAAAAAACGCCCTATCTTCTCAACTGCCACTTAAAACATAGTTAGTTGGCAGAAAGACAACATTCATCTCGTCACTTGACATCCTATGGACTTGAAGTCCTTGATATGAAAAGGAACAAATATGATTTTCCCTCAATAACTTTGGTGCTCTTTTATGCCCTTGAAGTGAGAGCTCAGTCTGAATTAGTTTAGTATTTTTAGTTTATAATGTCATGTTTGCACATTGTGCAGCCCAGCCTAATTATTTTACAAGTCCTGCTGATACAAAACAGGATGAATATGCTTTTATTACATGCTTCTGTCATATCTTGACATGAAGAGATGGGACGTGAGCTGCAACTTCAAGCCTAGCTGAATCTCTCAGAAAACCGAAGGCTTCCTGAACCAGATTCAAATCTCCTTTCACTTTCCTTGCTTGTAGTTAGAGCTGGTGTCATTGCCACTGATGGGAGTGCATGCACTCAACCAGTTAGAGAAGTATCAGTACTTCCTTTAAAATACTCTCCAGTAAACACACACTGTAAAATCTTCTTCTGGTCTGCTACAGAGTTTCCCAACCTCTGAAGCATGGCAGAAGACAACCACCAGAGCCTGCGATGGCTACCTGCAAAACATGGGGAGGTACTTGAGGCCAGATCCAAGCCTCTCGGGACTTTCTGAGCTCAGGAACAGGTCCGTGTTTGGTAGCGCTTCTCATTTTTTCAGTAGAGAGAAAAAAGACAACAGAAGGAGATGACTGAAAGCTAAAAATAATACAGTCTTGTCCTAGTATCACTTTTCCTTCTGAGTAGTTCCTGCAAATGCTAGAGGGAAGTTATGTGACCCTGAATGCGAAAGGAGGCAGGCTTCACACTAGCAAATGGAGCCCTTGAGACTCCCTCCCTCCTTAGCCATGGTATGTGTTATGAAAAAAAAATAATCTTGAGAAATCCCAGAGTACTACAGTCTATCAGCTCTTGCTGAGGCAAAATTCCAAGTGCATCACTAAAAATTCGTTTAAGCAGAAGCTAAGAAACAGAGATTCTCACAGCTAATTAAAAATATCTCCTAAAATTCCTTACCCTTCACCAGTCTACCTAGATACATGGAAGAGTAACAAGGACAACACTCTTGCTCCTGAAAGTAAAGTGGCCTATAGGGCACACCTCAGGTGCCCCTATTCAGCCTCCCTGTACTTATAGGTTATGATGAGGCAAATACTTTTGGACACATGTACAGTGTGAACGCAGGTCTGGAAGAAGCTGTGACCATGTTTGCTTGGTGCTGCACTAGAGAATCTGCTTTTGGGCACCACAATGACCAGTAATAGTGGAGCGTGCTGGTAAAGCATGCTTTGCATCACTAAGTCACTTTTAGCATGTTTGTATATTGTGCAGCCCAACTTAATTATTTGAAAAGTCCTGCTGATATGAAACAGGATTAATATGATTTTATTACATGCTTCTACCACAGCTAGACATGCCCAGCTGACAAATACAAGCACATACTCCTTTTCCCACACACGGCACAGAAAAACACTGTTGTGCCTTAGACTTATCATTCTGTAACACACTTTCCTCTCCAGAAGGGCATTTTTGGCCCTTGCGACCACACAAAGAGACTCAACAAAGCTAAGCAAATTTTCTTTTCCCATAAGTACATCTGGTTTAAGAAACCTTACTCTTCACTGACAGCCAAAACGCTTCTGTAACAGTAGCTTCTGCTGCAAAAGAATGATAACACTTAATGATCATAACGGATATAAATTATCTCACACAGGCCAGTATTTCTTACATTTAAAACAGAGGAAACTGCAGTGACATTAAAGTGTGACATCTGCAGTGACAGAAACAATGCTGCACTAGCTGTTTGTATTTGTTGACTTTTTAATATGGTGAACATTATGGACATGACCAAATACTCAATCCAATCAAGTTCCAATTTTAAAAGGTGCTAATTAAAACCTACAATATTTTACACTGACAGCACAGATTGTAACTACAGTAAAATTTAATGCAGATTAAATAGTCAGGTACTGTAAACTGGCAAAGCTCTAGCCTGGACCATACTATATATTCACAACAGCTTCTTTGTAAAAAAGCAGATCTAAGAACTTATCAAAGTATTCAGAGGGGCTCACGCTTCCAAGCAGTACTAAACCTGTATGGAAGATGGAAGTCTACAATGAAAGAAAACTAGAAACTACAAAAGTAAAGCAGCAAAGTATTTTCCGTTTGTATACACTGGCTCTGAGGATGAAAAGCAGTAGACGATTGCAAAAAGGGAAGGCTGTAACCTGTGCTTGATTCAAATCACAAGTGAAAGATAGCCTCAACTCAGTCCCAAATTGTGCATCAGCAAACAGAAAAAATATTGTTAGATGTGTCAGAGCTAAAGACGTGGTGTTGCAGAGCTGGGGGAAAAGACAGGCTGTCCAGTAACTGCCTGCACTATGCTTGCTTCAAGCTCCAGTTCTCTGTTCTCTGCTTTTCAAGTGCACTAAACTTGCCCACAGATTTAAAGCAAAATAAATAAGGTTAATAGCCTGAATTCAAGAGTCAGGAGCAAAAGAAGCAGCTGATGCTTTGTCCCGTCCCCTTCCATCTGTTTGTATCCCTTAGTTCATCCGAGATGCAAGACAGGTCCCAAACTCCCCAGCCCAATGCAGGGGCAGAGTATCAGTTTCCACTCTGCACAGCTTTGCTGATGTCAGTTTAAATCAGCTTGGAGCTATTGTTTTAAGAGACCTGTGTGTACATGGCACAGGCATGTCAAGAAGAGTTCCTCAAAAAATTATTCTCCCCTAACCTAGTTCTGTTGGCTTTTACTGTTGCCCTCCTGATTCCACTGAACTTTTAACATTTGGACAACTCTCTTAAGCAAGTGAAAAATGGTTTACATTTTCCACAGCTCAGTAGTGAAGGGCTTTCCACAGTAAAAGAATATAAGACATCATCCCAAGTTCATGCTTCATATTCTACCATCCTCTTTAGAAAGGGAATAGTCCTCAGGAGATCTGCAAATGGGTGAATACTCCCATTTCCTCCCAAGTGCTGAATTTAAAAAGAAATAGTTTTGGAAAAAAATTGATTAAATAAACACAGACTGAACAAGTGCCTCCTTTCTCCCCATCACTTGACTTCTTACACATCTTGGGAACACAGGGCGCACTGGAACATAAGGGGCAAATTGTGAAAGGAGCAAACAGAGACCTCAGCTCCATGACTTGTCACTGACAGAATTATGGCTATAATCCCAGGCACCACTTTGAAAATCTAGCCCTAATTAGTGGCAGTGCTTCAGCTACAATCCTCACACTGTTAACAGAATTATACAGCTCCTAAATGCAATATATTCCACTTATCCTGTTAGCTAGTTAAGCCACTGTGCTTAGTAGTAGTAGAATAGTACTTTTCTATCAGGTGCTTCCAAACAGCAGCCAGTTTCTCCAGCAGCAGCCTAACTCCCACACAGTCTAACACACACGCAGTCTTCCCCATGTGTCACTGTGAGTGCTGTTCTAGCCTTGTAATAACACCACCTTCTCAATGTCATTCCCTAATTCAGGGGAGAATTTGCCTTTTGCGGGCATATGGCAATTGCCCTCTGTCTGCAGAAAGCTCCTTTTGCCTCATCTTGCAGCAGTGTTTATCGATTACTTCATTTATTCCCAGAAGTTTTTCATTCCAAAAACTTCTCTCCTAGAAACCCTTAAAAAAGGTAGCAAGGAAGTAAGTAAACATATTTTTTTTTCCCCATTGAAAATGTTACAAATTCTTTCAGCAGATTCTAGATAACAAACCCTGGAAGCCAAGCTAAATTACCAAAAAAAAATGCTGTTTAGTATCATCAGTAAAGTCCTCTAGAAAGCCACTATCAACAGGCTTATGACAAGAGGACATTCAATGACAGCATGTACCAAGTGTATGAGGTCTCCACATTGGCACGAAGATATTTCATATTCCCCAAACTACCTATGTGTGTAGAACGCTGTTTCAGCATAACCAGCAGCTAAAATAGGGATGTTAAGAGCAACCATTTTCAATTAAAACAAAATTGAGGATTGAGGCAACAAATCAGTACCTCCCACAGAGTCCAGTATCTTTTTCTTCCAAAATTTTATTAGATTCAGCTTTTTCATTGTTTCAACAATAAACTAATAAAAAACCTAAAACTAATAAATAAACTTCAGCTATCCTTTGGCAGCAGAGGAAAAGCTTTGATTAGAGATTCTGATCTTCCTTCACTCTTTGAAACTTCATTTAAATAAACTCTTAGATTTTCAGATACTTGAACACAATCACACATGCATGTGGATAGGCTTTGGGTTGTGCTTTCTGGGTCGATGGCTGGACTACATCTAAGCAGCAGCCATTTTTTCTTTATATGTAGCAAACTTCTGGGAGGACTGCTTTCTGCAGCATCTCTCACCAACTGCTCACATGTTGGCTCCGAGGCTGCATGCTATTTGATGCCAGTGAGCCTTTGAGCGCTAAATCGTCTCTCAGCAAATTTAAAGTGGTCCAAAGGATGACAGTAGTTTACAACTCCAATATGCAAAACAAACTCTGGTCGAGTTAGCAGGGAAGAAGGCTCCTTGCAGCTGCTAAACAGCTTTCTGCTTCCGAGAGCTACCATCATCCAGAAAAAAGCCTCTAAGAAAATCTGGGTTTATGGTCAGATTTACATCACGCAGCTGCCTAATGCAGGACAGGATCAGCCCTGTAAAACTGACAGGTCTGTACACAGAGTATTAATGTGCTTAAGCACTCTGACAGCAAGAACTGCTTGTAAATATTACCCTCTCAGGAACAGCTAAGCAAGACCTACAACCCACTGAAATAACTGGGAGGTTCACCACTGACAGGTGAGATAGGCCCATTGGGCACTGTTTGGATCCTGTAATTCTGTATAAAATTTACCCCTGTAGACTCCAAATTCAAACTTTTCAAGAAAACATTTTGTTTGTATGGAGAACTAAAAAATTGCTGCTAACACCTTTTCTCTTTGCAGTATGAAATGACGAGAGTGATCAAAACATAGGGCATATATAGTGGAAATACTCTAAACTCTGACACATCCACGATGTCTTTGGAAGGCAGGAAACTGGGTTAGACAGCAGTTTGTGCTACCAGGCAGCCTTCATTAGAGCTTCAGAAACTCCTCGCTCTTCTAATGTAGTTTGGTTGGGACAAGTACGTAGACGAGTAATGCTCACATGTGTGAGATACAACCATATCCTTCAGCTAAGCTGTATTTGAAGAACGGCTCCATGCATTAGTCTTGCTGTCAAAGAGTCTGGATGAGGGAATCGAGTCAATGACCCTTTACGCCATAAAAGCAGCAGCAAGGCAGTGAACAATGCCCATTCTTGTAAATGAATGCTCCAAATATCAATTCACTATGAATACCATTATTTCCAGAAGTGAGTTACAGACCTTTTACTTTCAACCTTGGATCTTACTTTAGGCAGAAATGAGGCGACTGCAGAGATTTATAGCCTGATTTAAAAAATAGAGAAATATCTCTGCTACGTCCAATGTCCCTCAATCTTGCTGAATTACTAACGAAACATTTGCACTCCACAGAGCATTTTTCTAGTTATGATGGCATAGAAAGGGTCAAGCTGAGAAAAAAAAAAAAAAAACCACCACCTTCTCCTTTTACAGTATCTACAGTCACTTAGTTAATGTTACAGCCTCATTCATACTCACTGTTTTTCCTGTGTATCTTTTAGGAGATCCATCAGACCCAGCAGAAACTGCTTATCCTAACTCARTAATGGGTTTTTTTTGTTTGTTTGCTTGTTTGTGTGGTTGGGTTTCTTTGATTTTTCTTTTTTAGAATTGCCTTCGTCTTCGTATTTGGCTACTGCTGGCTACAGCATTCACAGTTTTGTTTTTCTTAATTTGCTGCTTTCCAGAGCAGCGGGCTTTAAAAAGTCAACAACCTCCTCTACTGAAGTGGGCTTGTGGGAATACTGATTGTAATCAAACTGCCATAGAATAACCAACATTGGAAGAGATCTCCTGAAGTCATCTGACCCTTCGGTCAAAGCAGGACAAACAGAGCAGGCTACTACAGTTGAGCTTTGAGTATCTCCAGGGAAGGAGATCCCACAAGCTCTCTGGGCAACCTGTTCTAATGTTCGACTACTGTCTTGAGAAAAAAAAAAATTCTTGAGGTCTAATCAGAATGTCCCTCGTTGCAACTTCTGTCTATGCCCTGCTGTCATTTCACCATGCACTGTGGGAAGAGTCTGCCTCCTTCCCTACAACCTCCCATTAGGTAAAGGCATCAGTAACATCCCACCTAAGACTCCTCTTAAGACTGAAGAAATCCAGCTCTATCTCTGCTACTCCTCATATGCAATGTCAATGACCAATCTGAAGGATGAAGAAAACGGGCCAGACTCATCCTGAAAATGACTGTAGTGGGATGTTACAGCAAACTTGAGGTATGGCAAAGACTTCTGGGGGGAAGCAGTATTTACGAAATCCGATCTCCAATAACAGCTGAATTCACTACAGCAATTTGGTCATCACAGAAAGCCTCGTGAAGGATTTGGCCTGCTGCATATTGGATGCAAAAGACTTCTGAACATAAAGTCATTAAATACGACAGGAGGGGAAAGGGATGTCAACTAAATGCAGGAGTGCTGTCACTGCAGAGAAATCATTAACTACAGTGCATATAATGATATAATTCTTGTAGATCTTACTAAATAAATCACATCTTATCAGCAACAGAGGTGTTTTCTGTTGCATGTATCAGTTTTGATGGAAATCAGTGCAGAATTCAACTCAAACACTTCAGTCAACCCTGGGAAGCCGTTCTGTGGAACAGAGTAAAGCAATACAGAGGTTCATACCCCACACTACACACACCACCCACATCGTCCTCATCCAATACTCATACAGAAGAGAAGTGGCTCCCACCCCCATGCAAACTCCGTGTCCCCTGCTCCCCAGACCCCTCCCCTTGCCAAACACACTCGCATGAAAGCAGGTGTCTTCTGCATAAAACGTCTCCCCCTCATCCCCACCAGGAACATTTCTGCCCTCTGTCAGGCAAACAGCACACCCCTCCCTTCCTTCCCTACACAGGCAGCCCCCGTGCTCACTTGTCTGCAGCTGTATGAGCGGTGATGGGCAAGGAGAGGAGAGCAGAGCTGGGCTGTTGCTGCTGCCCTTGCTGGAGCTGGAAGCCATGGTAAGCAGTGGCTGGTGCTCTGCCACAAGGCTGCCCTTCCAGCAGCAGCTCTCACTCTGCTCTTCTTCTCTTTCCTGCAGTAGCAGGAACAAAACTTTCTTGGTCAGCATCCAAAACTTTGGGCTACATGGAAGCAGGTCTGATCCATGCCACCTCCTTGGACCATGCCCTCTTAACCAGTTGGAAAGAGAAGAACAAGAGACACAACTTTTCCCCTCCCATCTTGAGGCAGGCTGTGCTGCCAGTCTAGAGTGAGACACGAAGGATGACTGCTGAATCTGGAAGTCAATTTTGACCCCTCAAAGCGGTAAGAGTTTGGCCACTGACTTCACGGCATTAATATTTTATACTCTTCTGCTGCAGCAGCATTATATATCCCTGAACTGCAGGACACTGAAGCAGCCTGTGCTGACCCCCGTCAATGATGCATCACTCACAGTAGAAAGCGAGGACATCATGAGACAGACTTGGCAATTTCCCCCTCCATTCCTCACCCTCAAAGGCACAACTGAAAAATAAACGTGCGAACTCTGAGCATCCTCTCAGTGGCAGCAGCTCCAAAGATCATGAAGACTCACAGGGTGCTGCTGCACAGTGTAGGGAGGCAGCTGCAAAACCAGCGGGCCTGTGAGCTGAGCCTCAAGCATAGCCATGGCTCGCCCTCGCAGCAAAGCAGGAGGTCTCACACGCCCGAGTGCGCCTGGCAGCTTCGTCCACCCCACTTTGAGGCTCACACAGTGACTGCTATCTGTCAGCTGTGGCAGCCAAGTGGTCCTAAAGGCTGGTCAGGGCCAGGGCCCAGCATGCTTTTCAGGCAGCCTGGACCTCCTCACCAAAAAGCTCTTCAAAACTGTGAAAGGAAGCAGCCAACAAAAATATGAAAGGAATGAATTAGAAAAAAAAAAGTGTAAAAAGAAAAGGGGAAAAGAGAAAAGGCAAGGCTCTATAGAAGAAGAGTGGAAAACAAAGAAAAAGGTAGTGGAGGATGCTATAAGGAAAGCAAGCAATTAATTTCTAAAATGCCAGATCTTCCACATCCTAAAAAATTCACTTCCTCCCTTTCAGACACATCTCAAAAAAACCACACCAAACAACAACAACAACCTCAACAATGATCAGTACAGCTTTGTTAGAACTCAAACCTGATGACAGCAACTTTCAAATTTGCCTGCTGGCGAGGCTGTTAGATCCTTTTGGGAACAAGAGAAATAAATAGGCTGCTATTAAAACCAGGGTTTCCTGACAACTAGTGGCACCGCCCGACTGTTCTGATACTAGGCTTAACTATTCCCGTATAGCTGAATCAGCTTCATGGTAACAGATATTGGTTACCCTCAAATACTTCACCTCTGGAATCACAGTCCTAGTCTTCTAGATGAAAGGTCATAAATGTGTTGGTACCTGAAATAATATAGTCTGTTATACATTTTCTGAACTCAATTTTAACAATTGCCCAGAGTTAGTTAGGTAGTATGAGCGATGCTGGTGGTCCTTTGCTAAGAATATCAACATGTGGTCTAATTAAAGTAGTTCATACTTATGTTCACCATGAAGTCCTACTGCATTGCCATAAGGGCAAAAAGGGCCTCAGTGTAAATAAAAATCAGACCCTTTGAGTTAAAAAGGGAGCTGTGTAGGAACAATTTAGCTGCTTTCCATCAGACTTTACAGATGTAAGAATTTAAGCCTGCTTTTAAACTGGAGATACTGAGTGGGGAGGGGCTGCATGCTTTCAGTATGGATAGAAACGTGCTTGTCTGAGAACTCAGCTAGCTAGCTGGGAAAAAAACCTGATATTTAATGGAAGTGGAAAATGTTTCTCAAGAGAGTCAAGGATTAAAAATGAACAAAGTGTTCAAAATTCYATTAAAAAAATATTCTTACGCACATCTGCTGATATATAACATACTGACCTACATCGATTTCCCCACTTGAACATCTTTTATTCTTCATCTTTCATACAAGTAATAATTATACCAAAATGATTTAGAAAAGTATGCAATATTATATAACTGTATTCCATCAGCAAAACTACATTAAGGGGACATGATTATCCTGACGAGCTCTTAGAAACCAGGAAATGTAAACCTAGAAGATAAATGTGAAGCATTAAGTCTGCCTCTTGATGAATATAAATTGTAATGCTTCTTTCTTTTTTTAGCTGTCTCTGATCATAACCTTTTCCCAATATAACATTATAGATATATTTTTGTATCACCTGGGTTTTGTGAGAAGTTAAGAACAGGCAATCCGAGCTATACTCAGGATTCAGATAAAACATAAACCTAAAAGCTGAATCATCAGCAGAAAAAATGGGAAATACACAACTGAAAAGTAATAACAGAAAACATGAGAAGCAAAAAAAAAAAAGCAGGTAGGTGGAAAGGATGACATGATCTCGATAGGGCTTACATGCATGTACAAACAGACATTCACACACAAGCACATACATGCACACTACACTCGAAGGGCAGATGTCTGCAGGCACTGATGTGTGCTGGGTTGTTCAAAAGCTTTTTAGCTTTCAGTCACCACCTGCACTTCTCTTTCACCTACTTAGGGGATTTCCACTGAAATAACCTGTGAGTTACGCCACAAACATTCAAAATGACCTACAAATCCACAAGTTATAAATGTGTGCAAGTTCACCTCAGCGTCGTGTCTGCAGTCACGTCTGCTTATACAGGTTATCTAAGGGTATGGGTTATTTCAGGAGAGATTTTAAGTACCAGTTACTTTTATAAAGGGTCATGCATTGTGAMATTACAATAATGTTCTTCTCTCCCCCAATCTTCCTACCATCCCCCCTTCTTCCCAGAACTAAGGAAAGCAGACAAGGAAACAAAAGGAAGATATTTCAAGAAAAGTAAGTTATTTTTCTCCTTTACATTGGCTGCTGGAAAATCCTTGGTTACTGAAAAACCAATCAGGACTAAAGTCGATGGCATCTCTCAGCTCCAGTAGAGRTGAAACTTCATTGCAGTATTGCGCACAGAGAGGTTCAGTGCAGGCTCTAGATCTGGCTTTGGCAAGTTTTACGACCTCTTTCTTTCCCTCTGTGTGTCTGGCTGTTTGGCTGGCTGCTGCTCTGAGGTAAAGAAATCCTCCCAGTGCTTGAAATAGCCATATTAGGGAATGCTAGTTGCTGAAATTTGCTGAAAGATGCTGAGTGAGAGACTGGGCATGCAATTGCCCACGTCAGCTTAAGTTCGTACCTCGGCTTGTACTCGGATACAAGCGATAAGGATGTGCGGACACGAGAAGAGGACTTGTACCTATTTCCCTGTTTTCCTCCCACTGTGTCAGCTTTCCACCTGGTCACAGGGAACGCAGCAGCCTTTAGCTTAGGAATATGTGATTCCAGTAAAAGTTGTGTTTCATTTGTGGGCGGTTCAGAGACTTTACAATCTGTACATCTACCCAAGAATTTCTCAGTGTTCTCAACTATGCATCAAAGCTTTATAAAAGTATACTTTGCATTTGCACAGCAAATTCACCACTGATATATTCAGTTCGTTTCTCATCTGTGTGTCCTAAACATTTCCCTCACATCTGTAAACCTGCAGGTTACAGCTCTGATCGCAACACAGAGCACAGGGCAGCTTGGGCAGTGCATCAAGAGTCCCCAGACAAGTCTCCACGCTCTTTTCTGCAAAAACCCCCAAGTTTTACTCAACTCTTTTAAGTTATTTGCATTATACTCCAAAGCAGCTGTCCAAAGCGTCATGCCTTATAGCAAAATAAGTAATTTAAAATGGCCAAAGAAACACAACATAAATGACTAGCAAATTGTATCTAGCCTATATCCGTGCAATAGTTCACCTAGGCTTTGAGAGAAAGACTCACTGAATAGGCAGGAAGATCTCTTACTTCAGTGGATCTGTCTTTCAGATTACCATGATCTATACCAATAGACTTAAAAACCGTAGCCACACCTTTTTAAGCATCTCTCCCTGCAGATTAAGCTTCCTTTTCCCTTTTCAGTTGGCAGCGTGTCTGAGACCCAGCAGCAAATACTGTTACACAAAACACCATCTTCAMGAAATAAGATGAGCCTCTGACATCCTAATGTTGTTTTAGAAATCAGTGATCTCTTACAAACGTCACAGATATTTTAAAAATAAACCCATAAGCTGGTAATTCCGCTGTATTTACCAAGTTTTCCGGGTGTCCTATTTTTCATATCATCACAGAGCTATCGCCAAGAGTTTTACAAAACAAGTCCCTTCACTGCCCCAGCTCCATCTGCTTATTTTGCCTTGTTCATTGTAAGCTCTTGAAGAGTCATTTGGGATTTTATTCATTGCTTTGAATAAGCAGTGAGTTAATGTTTTTCCCTGTACACCTTTTAAAATTTATTCAACTTCTTTGGAAGGCTTATCCACACAAACAGTTCTCTCTCAGCTAATACTTGCATTCCTTCCTCAACATGAGTCATTTCTTCTTTATTGTAATCTAATGACCATGGCTTAGTATGCTAATTTCCCTGCATGGACAGGTCAGTCAGAAACCTGGCCGCTGCGCTCTTCAGCATGGCTAATACTTGCTCATAAGTCCCCTGCTTTGTCTCATCAGCTAATAGGAATTAATAGCAGATTAAAGACTATGACAGCAACTTTCATTTGGAATTTCTAACCCTTTCAGAAAATACTAATTCTTAGCATATACCCAAGAGGCAACACATTGCCACCCACATCTGAGATGAAATATAAAGATGTCCAACAGCAGTGTTATATAACAAAGCTGGACAACACATAAAAAAMCCACTAAACTAATTTGAAATTGCAGGTACTAAAGATGGATCATAGTTACCCAAATTAGAATCTGAACAATTAGAATTCATGCATTAACTCAGCTAGTCTTGAAAAAGTGTCAGTATGATTTTAATGACCACCAGAACACAGGCTTCTTATCTTGATGAAAACGCAATGACCTCCCAGAAACACTGGACTGGAAGTTACTTCCTGGGTCATGGAGTCCAACAGATACAGCAATTGGTACATTTCATCCCAACTGATTCAGATTTCTTAGCTAATTAACACCATTCCTGCTTCAAAATTCTTCTACCTCAGTTGCAATTCTTCACAAATCCACGTGGTTGTCATCCACACTCAAAATTTCCTCTCTCTTCCTATATTGCTATATAAACACACAAAGAACTTCCTCAACTCATGAGTACYGGAGGGTGTCAGAGGTCCTGAAAATGCCTGCTTATGCCTTCAAGAAGAATGTCATTTTGTATTAAAAATTGTGCAAGAGAAGATGCAGATCAGAATCATGCATCACCTGATATACRTGCTTTTAAAGCACCTTAGAAGAACTTGAGTAAAAGGAAACATGGTGAAGCTATAAGCAATGCTAACTGGTACACAGATGGGAAATCAAGAGCTTCTTATCTCCATCTCCACTAATCTTGGAACATGGGAGAAGACAACAAAATTGAACAATAGTAAATTCAAAATTGAGGAAAACAAGGATTTTTTTCTTGCAAGGCCTAATTAAAGGGAAAAATTTGTTAATGTGGGGACACAGAAAGCGTACAATTGATAAGCCCAAAATTATTTTCCTGCTGCAATGACTTGCAGTCATCAAGCACCCCACTTGYAACAGGGACACAAGTTTTTCCAACAGCTAGCCCCCTATGCCTATCCAGTGCACACCAAGAAAGGGCAGCTGGTGAAAACGTTATGGCCAGTAAAGTCACGATGTGGATAAGCAGTCCTGGAAACATAACAGAGCACAGAAAACCAAACCCTGGCCCCTTCCTCTTTATGCCTCATCAGGCAGTACTGCAGACATACCCAATTTGACCTAGAGGATTTCATGCCCATGCACTGCAGGATTCTTGTAGCTTCCACAGTCCTGGGTGTTGGACTAGCTGGATACTGGAGAGGATTCACCCTGGCAGCATTTCTGTTCCTTTTTTTCCCTCATTGAAAAGTGTTGGGTTTTTTTTTTTTTWAAATCAAGATTGTGCCAAGAATAAACAGTGCTTTCACTAAACAATAGTCAAACACACACAAAAAMCGGCTAGAACACAACATTCTCTTTCTTAATCTATTTGCAGACCTCTAGAGCACCCACTGATACTTAGGTCAATGTGTACAAAATTAGCAATAACAAATCAAACTGATAAATGCAGGGGGAAAGGGCAGAAATAATCTGTTTTGTAAAGCAACATCAAAGCAAATCTTTTTGCAACTTCTGAATTGATACATGCTGGAAAGGTGTGTCATGTAGCCTAAACTACCTCTACTAATTTATCTGGTGTTCACCCACAATCAGATTCATGCCCTATCGCAGCAGGTAACTCCTGAAAGGGAGGAAGCAGGAGGTGCTTCATTCAGAAGTCTATCACCTTCACCTGTGAAGTGCACTCCACAGGTCTAAATCCTTCCTTCCTTCCTCCTTCAACAAAACTAAAATATCTACCCTCAGACCCACGGTATAATTTCAGGAACTGCACTGTTTTTCATTAATCTGACCAGATGCAGGAGGGAGTATGTAAGAATGTAAAAGGCCAAAGCATAGACGATTGTACTAGTACAGTGTGCTGAACAGTCGCTGATCTTTCCATAATTTACTAAACTACAAAGGGAGTAATATGATGTGCAGACTATTAGTATGGYTATTATGTGACCATAACAAGAGACATTCAGAAAGCAAGTGGCTGGGAAATACCAGACATGTATTGAACCCATTAACAAATAAATGGCTTGTGTAATGATTTTCTTGGTGTTGCTGAAATAAAATCACTCCAGTTCCCATCTGTCATGCTTTTTATTTCTTCACTTCAACTCTGTGCTGCACTGCAAGTCTGCTAATTAAACCACTCTAAATCTACATTTAGAAGTTTATATAGGATCAGATGCCCAGTAAGGTTAAATTTGACTCAAGTGTTTTCTTTGAAACAACGTATGCAAAGAAACTGGGGCAACAGGGAGAAGCCCAAAATTGGTGCAACTAATTGCAAAGTGAAGAGTAGGCTGTGGCCAGTGATACCTAGGGATGGCTCAGCAGCTCCAAATTAGCACTGCTTAATTACAGTCTATGAGAGGGCAAGAAGTTGACAACATTTTAATGGGACGTGCAAATGGTGGCCTTAACCCTGCTTTTTGTTCTGTCCCTACTCTGCTTTTCTGACTGCACAACTGCTCGTTCAGGCTAGCACAGTAGGAAAAAGTCTGATGGATGAACACTTAAGGAATTATTTTGCTTAATAATTTAACAGATGCCAGCTTTTTCTTATGTCATCTCTTCCCTGTTTAAATCCATTGCAGCTATGCCTACAGCAGTGCATTATGTGTAAAGCTACCAGGTGCTTAAGCATGCATGCACTGGTAAAAGAGGACTAAAGACAACAATGCCAGGACCTCTGCAACTTCCACTTAGATCACTCACGTTCCACTCTTCAGTGCACTGAACAGGACACGMACCCCAGCCACCCTGCCCTTATAGGCACACAGCTTTTCTCCACTTCAAGTGTCTGGTACTCTGCCAGGGATACATTTGATATATAGGACTAGTTCTTTCATGCTCTAGTATATTACCTGGATTCACCACAGGATGCAAAAGGGCACTGGCTTTCAATGCATCAGCAATATGTGCAGAGTCGTTGCTTGACACAGCGCTCTGCGTCAATTGTTTCAAAGTGGCACGGCCAGCGTGCTGAACATCCTCCTCAGTGACAAGTACCGCATTCGAGAGAAGTGCTGTGCTGAGCCGTGCTGACCYGCTGCCCTGCATCGCACTCACACCACACGTATTTCCCTTATATCCTAGATGTGCACTCCTTGAAGATGTGTGTGAAATATGCAGGCGATTTAGTGCAGAAAAAGCACTGAAGAGTATTTTGGGTGCATTTCTTGCATAAAGTCTTTTCCAATCCGTTCTGATTTTTGGCACCAATTTTAGGTGCTTGTATTTGAAATTCCATTATGATGATCAAATACAGTACACCTCCGCCTTTCATACAGATGGATCAGGAAATTATGAAGACTGCAAAATTAAGTAACATTTAAATATGCGAACAGCTGTGTGCTGGAAAGCAGAGACATTCCTCCTGGGTTAGAACAATAAAAAAGAACATACCTGTATGTTGAGAGTTATGGGCTGCTGCTCAGGAAATCAATGCTGATGTTCACAAAGAAAATTGTTTGTACCTCTCCTGCTCAATTTGTGCTTGTTAGATAATAAATTCTGAGCACTTACCTCCCGTAAGTGGTGTAAATCTATGAACGGGTGGTGATAGGAGTTTGAACCACACCAAGCTGAAAAAGTCAGTATCAAGATAGGGAAAAAAACCACCAGGCACACAGAACTGGATCATTTGTCACTTTAGCTACTGACATATCTGAAATCTGTCATAATGAAAATGCTGCTTGAAGTGACTCTACTTGCTAGTTCTATTCCATTTTGAAAGATTCTGCCAATTTGGAAGAAAATCATTAAACATTTCCAGTAAAGTCAGTGGGGTTTCAGCATGTGCTCCGCACCTTTACTGAATCAGGACTGTAAAAGCCAGTATTATTGGACTGCGTTCAGAAGAGGCCTTCAGTGCAAATAAGTTTTCTTAATATTTAAAGAAAATCTCTTGCCAACCATCCTGATTTAAAATGTGAGTAGGGAAAATAAAAGGAAGGAAAAGGTTATTATTTATAACACAGTGACTATAGTCAGAGACCAATTACACCCTGGTTACGCTTTCCGACTCCACTAATTCATATAAATGGAGTGCTCGTTACATGACAGGATAATTGCAGTGTAAATACAATAGTCTTTATGTATCTGGATACTGAAAAAGCATCCRTGTTACTGAGGTGGCAATAAGAAATAATTTGGACATGTCATTAACCTTCAAATTCTTTGAATCGGTGCTAATTAGGATATAGAAAAGCATAACCAAAAATGTAGTTACACTAAACTAAGGGCTCAACTGTGCAACTATTAGGAGGCTGCTCATGTGAGAAAGTATGCTTTAACATAACTGAGTATCACCAAATCAGGCTGTAAAACACTACCATGGTTTTATAATGAAGAAAAACGGAAGTGAAAACATGAATTAATGACATTTTTCAGCTGTAACAAATGTGCTGAGGGTTGTTCTCACACTAAAAATCATTCCTTTTGTATTTTGTAGCTGGGGTGGGTGGGTGGGTGGGTGTGAAATTCTGCCAGGAAACCCACCCTTCCCTCCGAATGCGTGTTAGCTGTAGCTCATGTAATGGCTAGTGTATCCATTCAGCGCATACTGCCCTGGAGCCCAATCTTAGATTAAGGCTTTAGGTAACACTACAATATAAAATGTTGAAAACAACAGAGTATTAATGAAAACCCTTCTGTATTATTCCTAATCCTTTCCTTGCTCTCTCTTTTAACTTCACCTCTCTAGAATCATAGAATCATAGAATCATTAAGGTTGGAAAAGACCTCTAAGATCAAGTCCAACCGTCAACCCAACACCACCATGCCCACTAAACCATGTCCCTAAGCACCTCATCTACATGTCTTTTAAATACTTCCAGGGATGGTGACTCCACCACTTCCCTGGGCAGCCTGTTCCAATGCTTAACCACTCTTTCAGTAAGGAAATTTTTCCTAATGTCCAATCTAAAC
>JAYKAV010002926.1:329068-412067 GCA_035582835.1 Phoebastria nigripes | reverse complement strand
GATATCTGCCTTATTGGCCTTCCCCCTCATCCTTACCCATAAGCACTCGACCTTGTCATCACCACAGTCGTTAAGCTCTAGACAGTCGAAACACTCCCWRACAYAYAGAGCCACCCCACCGCCTCTCCTTCCTTGCCTGTCCCTTCTGAAGAGCTTATAGCCATCCATTGCAGCACTCCAATCGTGAGAGTCATCCCACCACGTTTCTGTGATGGCGACTAAGTCATAGCTATCCCGCTGCACAATGGCTTCCAGCTCCTCCTGTTTTCCGCCCATGCTGCGTGCATTGGTGTAGATGCACTTGAGCTGGGCTATCGMTTTYGCCCCCAACAKTGGYKTSCCACCCCTAGGCTCATCTCTCGTGAGCCTGGTTTTATCCCCTTCCCCCTGCGAACCTAGTTTAAAGCCCTCTTGATCAGCCCCACCAACTCATGAGCAAGAATCCTCTTCCCCCTGTGAGACAGCTGACCTCCATCTGTCGCCAGCAGGCCCGGTGCCATGTAAACCTCCCYGTGATCAAAAAAGCCAAAATTCTGCCGGTGGCACCAGCCCCTGAGCCATGTGTTGATCAGGCGTGTTTTCCTGTCCCTGTCAATATTCTTCCCTGCCACTGAAGGGATTGAGGAAAACACTACCTGTGCTCCTGATCCTTCAACCAATYGCCCCAGTGCCCTGAAGTCCCTTTTGACCGCTYCTGGGCTTCTCTCTGCAACCTCGTCGCTGCCAGCCTGTATAACCAATAGTGGGTAGTAGTCGGAGGGCCGTACCAGACCAGGGAGTTTCCTACTAATGTCTCTAACCCGGGCCCCAGGGAGGCAGCAGACTTCCCTGTGGGATGGGTCYGGTCRGCATATBGGGCCCTCYRTTCSCCTCAGAAGGGAATCGCCTATGACAATTACCCTCCTTTTTTTCTTAGCAGAGGCAGTCATAATGTGTGGGGCTGGCCGCCTCACCCTAGGCAACCCCTTGGATGGACCTTCATCTACATCCTCATTTGCCTGGCCCTCGAGTTCCAGAGCCCCATACCTGTTGYGTAAGGGCAACTGGGAAGGTGAGGGAGGCCGGGCGGGGGTTCGCATACGAGGGCACACAGGACTTCCTAACATGAAAGTGCTAATGTTTCCTAAGCACATAGTAAAAATCTTTTCCAATTCCCTACTAAGAGGTACTACTACACTTCTTTCTTCTACCTCTGATGAGCTTACTGTGAGCCATTACACCTTCTTAACTCCAGACACCATCATGTTCTGTTGTACACAAGTGACCAAATTGGTCCTTGCATGCTTACAGAAAACCAACAACACACAGAACTTTCTGTTAAAATGCTGAAGCAACTCCCCAGTCAATGTAATAGTTTCTTTAAATTCAAAGACTCATGTTCTCATGTTATACCACTTCGTGATGTTAGCCTGCACCGGTGGCAACATATGAGCACATAAGGCAGGCGGGATGTGGACAGTGTTGCTGCTATTGTGAAAGAAATACCACATCAGGAAAAAAACAAAAATGGGCAGATATTTCCAATAGACCAGAAGCCTACACAGATCACTTTCCTCCCACAGTTTATGGATCAGCTACTTTTTTTCAGAATTATTCACCTCGGATGGTTAACAAGTGGAATCCACGCTCTTTCAGCAATTGTTTCTTAGCATATACATTTTCTGTKAGATGCCCTTTTACATTGAAAAGGGACTGTACCCTGGCAGAGAGCACTTTGTATTTGACTGCTGGAGCCTACGCTTCCTTCCAGCTGAGTGAGTATTTCCAGTCATTTCCCCTGCTCATTTTGCCTCGACTTTTTCATTCCTGAATGACTCCATCTCCTTTGCAGGTAATAGGAGGAGGCGTATACAGGGATGGGTAGAATATAGGTGGTACTAACAATGCTACTCCTTATCTTGCATTCGAAGGCAGCTGCAAGTTGGAGGAGCTCTGGCTACTTCTCATCTCAAGATCAGGAAAGGGAATTCTCTTGCTCACTCCTGACAAATACCCAGTCACCTAAGCACACCCATAGCTTCCAGAGATATGCTGCTTCCCTCCCTGGAAATGCTGAGCCTTTCAAGGTACACCGCTTACACTTGTTAAAGATGTACCTGGCTTGCATTCTTTGCCGTGATTAATTGCAGCAGCCCAATGTTGTGTTTTCCATAAACTTTTTTTTTTAACCTCAATTGCTGAACAGTGCAGAAGCCACTAGAAATTTCTGCTCCCTCTTTATCCTGTTTCTTGAAGTATAATTATTCTTACACTCTCAAAATCAGACTGTTAGATTTATTACATAGTGATGTCCCAGAAACACAGACAGTTTTAAAACTCACCTATCACAGAGTAAGACATTAAGTGAAAAAGAACACACAGCTGAGACTTTTAAATCCAGCCTTTGGAAAGAACGAGATACAGCTGCTTGTATGTGCACACTCTCATAAAATCCTGGCTTGTAGCACATACATGAAAATGAAGCAGAATGCTTCATTATCAAAAACTCCTCGGCAGCCCATGCTCTGACATGACAGTGCGTACTGCAAATATTTACAGCAGGAAGTCCTCAGGAATGATCAGTCACCACCAAATGGCAGCAGCTTATCAAGCAGTAATTCCTGCTGTGGGAAACCCAGCTGAGGCAGCATTTCCACACAAACACAACACAGAGAAGGTCTCTCTCAATAATTAGCTCCAATTTACATAGCTTTCCCCATGATGCTAAGTGTATGTGACGAGTGCCATCATGATCTGAGACAGGAACTGTGGCACAAAAGCTCCAGAGATTCAATCAGCCGTGGTTCTTTGCATCTAATACACAGCAAGTGAATGCTCCCAATTTAGTGAAGACATTTGTCCTGAGGCTAAAACATTGATTCTCCACTTACTGTCTTTTAATTGTGATGTATCCAATTTATCTTTTTAGGCTATAAACTCTTAGGGGAAAAGGTTCTTCTTTTTCATTCTCTATGCTGTTCTCATGCCAGCTTTATTTTACTGCAAAAGAGCCACACTCAGGTTAAATCATTTTCACAGTAGCAAGACAAYACTTTCCTATTGCTAGAATTAATTGCTGTAACTTGTATTGTTTTTCTACAACAATGTCTGATGTAAAGATGAATTAGCAGTGACAACATTATGAATAAATGAAGAGTAACAAATAGAGGAATGTTCCAGATGTTGTAAAAATGTTCTTTTCTACTGAGAAAACTGTTTGCTCATCCATACCATGGTAAAGCTTATGCTTTAGTAGTATAAATTACTGTGCATAAGCAACACTGCTTTCAGGATGCCACTAGTCCAGAAACAAAGAAGCCAGCCAGGATGCTCCTTTTTTCCAGAACTGCAGGTGCTCCATTTTACTGCCATTACCCCCAGGCCTATCCGCTGCCCCGAATTCACATTTACGCTCCTGCCATGTATGAATTGGCCGAAGTGCACAGCCCTTCGTTCCCAGATATTCAAGCTTGACGATTCACAGGCGATAAAATGTGACAGGACTTTTCACCAACAAACGAACTGCAGGGCAACCTAATGAGCAGGCGAGGCAGCTCTAATAACTGGGTTACAGCGTAAGGAGATAAACTCAAATGGAGCAGAACATTCATAATACAAGAAACGCGAGATGCTACTCAGCCTAAAGCACCACCGGCGCTATACAAAGACATCCAACTAACACAGCAACTTTCTTCCTCCTTTGGAAGCAGGATTCCTTTTAACTGCCAGTTAAAGACGGTCTCAGCAGCGCATGAATGACAACTGCTTACAGCCCCCAGCATGACTACTTCCAGCTTCTTTTCCCTTTTCAATTGCAGCAAACCACAGACAGACAATGAAGGGKTTTTTTTTGTTGTTGGTTTTTTAAATTGTGGTGTTAGGATACTGCTGGTTATTGGTGTTTGCAGGTCTCATTGACAGACAGGATGGGACATGCACCGAGCAGCCAATATGCCAGCTGCTGCCCCTGCCRCAGGAGGTGCCACGTGCCCGGAGGCTCGGACAGAATCCGCTTGGGTGGCTCTGGCATCAGCTGCAGATGAGTCTGTGCTAGCAGTGAAAACACTGTCCCCCAGAAGGTCACCTGTCCCCAAAGGACACCTGCTCCTGATCTTTTTCTCAAGCTGTGCCAAATGAAAAGGTTTGCTTGTGTCAAATACACAAAGCCATGTTCCCTATGTTCCCCTACTGACAGTCTAAGCTTCAGGGTGAATTTGTGATGGCGTCACTACAATGGCAAAATTCCTTTTGGTTCAAGGCAACCAGCTTTTCAAAAAACTTCAGCCCCTATACCCACAGCCATTCCCCTATTGAGATTTTCTTCCTGCAAAGCTATTATTTCTAACACACTAACACAGTCCCACAGCCACTGCTAAAACTCCTACTGACTGCAAAAGAGGGTAAATTTCCAAGCACAGACCACAGGATTCCCTCTTCCAGCAGAAAGGACGTGCAAGAACCTGCCTCAGGATCTGAAGAAGGTTCCCTCTGAGCAGAACCCCTCTCTGCACCCAGTCCACAGCTGTTGGACAACCATGGCTTTCACTGGTACTGTGAGAAGTGGCATGTGTGGGACCCTGGGGCTGTGCTCTGAATCACTGGAGCAATGAAAACAACCRAGGAGTTTGATGCATCCAATTCAAACACGGAGGGTCCCGTGTGTCAAGTCTAGGGTAAGAAGTCTCAGGGCCCTCAGATGAGCTATAGGCATGGCACTAGACTGTCATGGCCCTTAACTGATCACACAGAGGAGTAGGGGAAAATAAAACAATCTATCACTTCCCTGCTCAGCCATGCTCAGAGTATGATTCAAGACACAGGAAAAAGAGATGGGGCTGCCCACTCAGGATACTTCACTGTGGAGCCGCTGCAAAGCGATGGGGAGGGACCCAGCAACATGGATAAGGAAAGTTGTGCATTTACTCTCTGGCTGATGATAGATGGCATATAGCAAAGTACAAACCAGAATATCTGCTGCTTCTTTTGGACAAGAATTTTCTGATCATTGTTCCAAGCTATTATTTAGAAAAAAAAAAGTTTTAAAATAGATATAGCAGTTTATTTTGGGATTTCTTTAACACTTTTCTCCCTCTCTCCTTCCACTAAAAAAAAAAAACCACCTCTGGAATTCACCATTAGTGAAATTAGTGAAATCACAGTCAAAAGGCGAGTGCCTATGTGTGTTTGCAGTTCTAAGGATAATGTCTGCACTGTGCATGGCATTACCCGTGGCCCGGCAGCAGCCAGTGCAGAGGCACGCAAGAACCCAGGAAAAGGCTAGGGTGGGGAAAAACCCCTTGTTATCCCCTTCCCATCTGTGCAGTGAGGGTAACACCACCTTCCAATGGTGCAGGATGCTGTGAAACATTCAACAACTTTAGTAGTAAAGGTTGGACACGTCCTGCAGAGAGGCAGATGGAGAAAGCCATCTGATGGTTTCAGCTGGGACTGGAGTTTGGAGGATCATGCTTAGCTGGAAGCCTTCACCTAGGCAAGAACCAGCCCATTATTTTTCTCTAAACGAGTTTTCAAATCTTTACCATTTTTTACTTCTTGCACTCATACAGGGTGGTCCATCCAGGTTCATATTGCATAACCTTTGTTGCTATTTCTTTGCTTTTGTTGTCTTCACTGCTTAGTATTTGCCTTACAATGCACCAAATATTTATGTCATGCAGCAAACAATGAAGAGAAGACAACAAAGAAACCRATGCTGCACCTACAACACTGCTGGCCTCTCTGGTCTGCAAAAGAAACTGGCAAAACCACACAGACTATTCCATAACCTAGAAAGACAGGAAAAGTTAGATGATGTGAAGAGAATGCTATTTCCAAGGACGCTCATTTGGCCCTCAAACTGAAAAATCTTATCTGATACCACTTTTTATCATATTTTATTTTTCAGTCACATATAGTATACTCAGCTGAAGGTCATAATAGATGTTTCTTTTTCTCATCTGATCTCTACAAAGACCACGAGTACTGCACAAAGAGGACTTTCTTTTAAACACGAGTCCTGCTCAGCTGAAAGTGAATGGCTGCTTAAGGCACTTTATTTCCTCATATATATATATATATATAAAGGCCTCAACTGAAGAACTTGAAGAGATTACATATTCGCATACTACAAAGGCGCAGGTCTTCATACATTCTTCTGTTAACTTAAAACATACYGCTGATACTTAATAATGATAGAGTAACCCTTCCACACTAGACCTGAAAAATTTGCTTAATTGGTTCAAACTCAGGTCTAAGACATGGATATGAATCGTGAAAAAAAATTATTCTAATCTCTCAGCCCACTGGTATTTATTGCCTTGGTTGGCTGGCTTACCTTTCAGAAAAGACTGGGACTAAATCCATGACATAGATCGTCCCCCCAAATTGATGATAACCAGGAAATGAACAGCAAGTCTTGGGTCAACAAGACACCACCCACTACAGGCTAAAAAGAACTTTTCAGCATCCCACAAAATGAAGATATCCAAGGCCACATCATAATCTTCCTCTGAAGACAGCTGAAGGAAACTCTCCAGGCTTCCAAACTGGCGAATGGCTTCACCGTGACCATGTGAGAAAGGCCTATCCAGACATGAATCCCTTTTATTCCTAAAAGACACGACATCGGCCCCTACCCAGCATCCAGTTTGCAGCTATTGTGTGCATCAAAACAAGGCAAAGAAAAACCACCAGAAGTCTCTACATGCATTAAAGGTGAAAAAAAAAAAATCCTTCTTGGCCCTGGTGCAACCAGACACAATCAACACACAGCATGTTAGACTTTTCAGTGGTTTTAGAAGTATCAACTTGGGACTGTTAAAACAAACAAACCAAAAACACACAAACAAACAAACACCTCCCAAAACCCCCAACTTTCAAAATTTAAGCTACAGTGATGTCCACTGAAACCTACATACATCCACAGGTAAGACAGACCTTTCCTGAACCCATCCTCCAGATTAAACAACATCTGAGCTAGACTTTTTCTAATGCTGGTTGGACTAAAACTCCTCAGCTCATGCAGACCTCTACCAAGATGAGCCTGGCAGGCAATGAAACTCTGTCAGCAAGGCCAGACAAGCTCTGGAGGTCAGCAAGTCTCCCTGCAGGCTCCTAAAAAATATTTCACTCTCAGGGTGACCAAATCTTCCAAAACCATGCAAGATACTTAGCTTTTTAGAGCCATTTGAGCCACAGAGCTCGCTAAGCTCTAGCAAATCAAAATTGCTGTCAATGAAGCCTCCATCTGTCAAAAACGATCCTCAGGACTTTGCTGGATCGGGACCGGAATGCCCACTTCTTACCACTGATGGGAGCGTGTCACAGTTCCTGGAACTCAGAGGCACTGCCATGAAAATGCTCATGCCTTGATTTTGAAAAAAGCACCTTAAAATAGGAAAATTGTCCTTTTCTGGACATTTATTGTATTTACAGCCCAAGAATCCCAAATCCTCTAGAGGTATCATCCAAGTCTCGCAACACCCAGCAGAGAGAAGATAACTTTGCAGAATGGGATACAGCTAGGACATGGGACTTGCCCCAGATCAGAGAAGTTATTTCTGACAGATTGAAAGCTGAATCTACATTCCCTTGGTGTACAAACCCACAGCTTAACTGAAAGACTAGCCATTTCTCTGTACCACAGTGCACTGAAGAGCAAATATTATGTTCAGTTTTCATATAAAAGTATATAAAGCCAGCATGGAAAGCAAGGCATAGCACAGTGACAGCAGGGAACAAACATGTGAAAAAAAAAAAAGGCCAGCATAACTTACGGGAGCCGCATTGTTTTTCACTGTGACACTGGGAGTTGTGGCTCGTAGCGCCCCGCTCACGCCATGGTAGTATTTGAAGCAGATCTTTGTTTCAGCTAAAAAAAGAGAATTATTTTAGATTAGAAGAACTGCCAGGGAGAAGCTGCAYGATCGGTTGCAGCTCACGGGCACAAGGCTGGCGAGTAGTTAAATTGCAAGTGGTTTGTCCCAGGTTGGTTGGCATGACAGGATACCTCCTGCCTCCGATCTTCCCCTTTGCCAGAGTGAAATTTAGAGTTTGGTTCCTGTGACTTAAAACAGTTAAAACCCCAACCTCTTCTGAGCAGCAGTTACAATAGACAGACCTTAGAGCACCTGATCAGCATCCTTTAGCTGCATTAGGAAGAAGAAAAGTAGGGACAGAGAAACCCTCCCTGTTCAGACATACCAAACACTAATGTGCAGAGAAAGCGAGAAACTTCCTTAGGACAACAAGATTGTATAGTTGCTCACTGACAGGTTTCACTGAACCAGTTTGTTCTGGCCTTGGTCAGGGCAAGGACATAGATCTATGCAGATTAACTGCTCTGACAGTTACTACATTAAAACATTTTTCAGAAACAGCATAGTACCACGAGACCCCATCTTAGTGTATTTCCACTGACTTCCAAAGATTTGGATTAGCGAGGAACACAAGCAAGACCATGATTTTGGAATTATAGTGCTGCTTTTTGCTACATGCATTGATATTCAGATAAGTACATTAAGTGAGGGAAACCCATTTCAATAACTGCATCAAGGCACAGAAGAAGTGAAATCAGCTTCTTGTTCAATCATCCTCTTACGACCCACCTTCTTGTCTGCTGCAAGAAGGAAAGATACCTTCAGCCAGCTTCTCTGTTGGTCTGTAACTACAAATAGATACAAATTGCTAGTATTTATCATAATCCCACTCACTTGCCTGGACCTGGTGACTTGCTGGAGCACATCCTGCAGGCAGGATTTTTCTTCCATAGCAAACTAGGGTGTGAACTGGGTTGATATGTGCCTACATACAGCCAGGACGCAGCAGGTATGCATTGTATGTATGTAACAGGTATGTTTGTGGGATCTGAAAAATACATGTTTAAATAAAAGCAGCATTCACATGTTGCAGTTTTAACTGGATAATGCCATGGAAATTTTTAGTTGCTCCATAATATACTTGAAGGTGCTTCTCATAATCAAATTTTTCCTTAACGCTTTGCTTTGCAGCTGCTGCTGAGGCCCAGGGAAAACACCAACCTTTGCCTGCAGAGCCACAACACCGCTCACTGTAACTACAGTGCCTATGTAAGAAAATAATAAAGGAATGCCAATGTTTTAACATACAAATTGCATTGCTGTTTTAACACCAGTAACAAAATAAGCAAAATCAGTGCAGCTGTGAAAAAAGATTATGCAATGTTAAAAGCTGGGGCCTTGGCAACAGATTATCATGCTGTGATCTGCCATTTGGTAGGTCCAAAAAACAACTGTGCAGTGCCCCAGCTGGAAGCAAAACACGGGGACACGAGAAGTGGTGGAGGCCCTCAAAAACGCAGGCCTGAATTGCTTACCCTGGYGCCTACAGATACACAGGAGAAAAAATAAATCCCGATTTGTTTTTTTGAAAGACAAAATAGTTTTAGGAGTGTAAAGCCTTCCCAACTTTCAAATGTGACTTGGGAAATGAAAACCAAAGAGCTTATGTTCCCCCCAAGTAGTTCGAGCACTTCTCATTTCCAGGTGGCTTCTCAGCACTCCTTCCTGAGGAGGCAGCAGGGACACGCAGTCCATCAACGAGAAGCACAGCGCCAGAGCAGTAAACCTGCCACTGTATTTTCCAGCCCCACAGCTTGTTCTTCATCAGACGACCAGGTGCACATTTCTGCCTACACAGTGAAAACACACGCCTTTCCCACTATACCCACAGGTGCGTACATGTGTCCCTTTTACTTCAGAGCAGTCCACAAGAAGTTGAACAGGCTACAGAGTCCTTCAGCACCTCCACGAGGGGCTTTGTTGCCCATCCTGGGGTTTAATTCACAACTATGCCCCAAACAAACTTCTGCAAATTCAAGAGATTTACTTGAGGTGTCGGTGCAGCTGAGCAAGCAACCCCATTGTTGCACCTGGGAACAGCAGTCATTTCCCTTTGGCAGCAAAAAAGCTGGATGAGCTTGTGGGACTGAAAAACTGCAAGTCCAGATTGAATTTTCACATTGTAATTTTCTCTACAGGACTTTTAACAGCTCAGCAGCTAACTCATTTACTCACTGAGCAGACAGCAAAAGCTGAGGATATCACAATAGCTAAAACACGCACTTCTCACCAATTATTCAAATCTTAATTTTCCTCTCCCCTGGAGATTTTTAGCTACAGTTTGGATGGAACATTGAGAGCTAGAATAAAGAGAAGGTGGTTTTTGTTTTTTTTTTTTAATTTTTATTAACTCATGTAGTTAATAAAATATAACTTCAGGTAGTAGTCTGTATGACAATGATAGACCTCACAGCAGGAAATCTTGCCATAGGTTGACAAGTAGGAAACCAGTTACCATGTACATTGGGAAACTATGGTTTAAAAGAATCTATTTAATTAAATTAAAAGTGTTAGAGAACAGAAGGAAGAAAGAATATATCCTTATATAGGTATTCTGGATATTAGTATTACTTTCAAGGACAAAGGATTACTAAGATGATTTAATATGTATTTGGAAAGAATCATATGAGTATTGAAGATCTCTCTGTCTCCACAGTTTCACACAACTATTTCTAATTTAATTTTCAATCAAACTGCCCACATGCAAACTGGCAAGAAGGCAACCCAGAGAGATGCAGGTGTCACACCCAATCCAGAACAGTGGCAGAGGTGGAGCCATTGATCAGGCAGTATTTGAGGCAGTAATTAATGAATGTCAAAGGTTTCATTCAGAGAGCAGATCTGATAGCAAAAAGTCTTATAGGAGCCTTCACAGCTTAAGAAATTGCTCTAGAAACATCAGGGGAACAACATGTTATATTTTCTTGATTCCCCCCCCTCCCCCTTTTTCCCAGATCTTTTTCAGATTGAAAATATTAGGAAAATAGCTATTGTCAATAGATAGATAAAACTTTAACAAGTATAAAGCTTGCAAAATTACATACGGTATCTTTATGTGCAAAAATGCCACTTAGACCCTAGTTAGGCTTTTTTGGCTGGGAGCCATTCTTTCCAAATAACATCATTGGTGCCACGTTTTTCACTTCAGCAGAGTCCTAACATTTTAATCCATCTGAAGATTGCTCTCGTATTCCTGAATCACCTCTGAAAGAGACATTTCCAAAACAGATGCAGACATTCACTGGCTTGGTACCACCGCCGCTGCAGATGAACAGAAAGCACTGTAAGTATAGGCAAGGCAGTGATACAAATTAACCTGAATATTATCCAGCTGGCATTCGTATATATTATGTAGTTATAAGGGCTGTTTGCATTGTAGTCTTGTAGATTAGCTTGTTGTGGAATAAAGAAGGCCATTTAACTCTGTCCTGCTGCCCTAGCTGCATGGCACAGTACACAGGTCAGGAGTAGGTGTTGTCCAGTTAATCCCCAGTTATAAATAAATACGTGCCATTGTTATTTTCACCTCAGTAATTATGAGTAGCAGCTCACTGGATCAGGTAATGAAGTTATGATGTTAAAGTCAGGAAGTAATGAGGTTAAATTCTCCTTTCAATTAACATAAATGGCAGTTAGACTGGTAAATCTTCCAAGAGATGAGATGTCTAAAGATGCTCAGAAATACTCGTGACCATGACAATTATGAAACTACTCAGCAATTTTCATGGATCGAGAACAAAACAGCATTGTATTCCCTTCACACCAGGCTTGGTATCTCCGTTATACCATGGCTGTATTACAGCCTTCCACTGCATTGATATAAATAAGACAGTCCCCAGTTGTATGCTCAGATCCACCACTACAACTATCACCTGTGCAGAAAATACAGCTGCCCAAAAGCAAGGCTCCCAAGGCAGGGCAAAGCAGGGTAATTGGAGTCAGGCAACAGGAGAAACAGTTCTGTTTTGATGCTTGCACCACAGCCCTCAAGCACCTCTGTGGGCCACATCGGAGGGATGCTCCTGGGGAAGGAAGAGGAGCTGGGACGTAGCCCATCCCCGGACACCACTCCTCATTCAGAGGAAAACTGCGAAGTCTGAGTTTTTCCAGAGAACAACTGTGCCATGGAGCTTCACCCCTCTCACAGGAAAAAACATCCAGGCCATGGAAAATGATTTCTTTATCAAAGCCCTGAGTTATCTCAGTTACCAAATCAGTTTTGCAAATTAACTGGAAAATGAATTTACCAGCTGAACATTACTCTTCTTAGCAATATTCTTTACTGCCTCCACAATCACCCAGCTCTTGAAAACTATTCCTTACTAAACTGAAGTGAGAGGAGATAAATCTAGTAGGGTCTGCTGATGAATTGCAGCTGGAGGTATTGAAGGTTGAAAGCCTTTAAGAGGTGTCCTATTTCCCATCATCCACCCATTCTTCTTTCCTGTCAATGTTATTGCTCCTGTTGGTTTATTTGATACCCTTTCCCTTTAAAATATTTCCATTCCTACTGGTCTTCCTTCATTCCTTCAGAGTTGTCAAAATTGCCCTAAATCTCTTCTCAAAAGTTCACTTGCTCTTATGATCCTCTGCTCCTCACTTACTAAGGCTAGTCTGGTCTCAGAGGCTTGGCTTTCACTAGAAGGTGGATTTATTCTCTCAAATACAAAAAGAAGCACTGCCAGGATTAAGCAGTTTCCCTTGTTAAACTAAAAAAAACAATATATCCTAATGGGTATTTCAAGGAAAGGCTAAATGATATTCTTTGGGGGAGGCAGGAAGCATCAATTGGTGTTTGATAGGCGTGTGTGATACACCTGAGGCACTTCCACGATGTGGTTGTGATTTACTCCCAAGACACTTTTTGTTTCATTTAAATAGCTGAGGTGACTAGGCAGTAGCTAAGCATTTCTTAGCACTGAACAAGCTGTCAGGGAAGCAATGCCAGTCTTCAAAACCAAGTCATTTGTGATCAATTCATTCTATTACTAAAAGAGCTGTTGTTGCTCTTTTGGGCAAACGTTGTGCATAAAAAATGAGAGGTGTCAAAAACCAGTAATGAAAAAGTAGCTGTCTTTAGTAAGTGGGTGGGAACCAAGTGAACCAAATTAGAGAGGGAAGCAATTAAGTTATGAGTCATAAATTTTCCCTAGAGAGGGCCCAGAAGTGGAATAAACAAACATATGATACTGTGCTATAATCAGATTGCTATGGGAGCATCTTGAATTAAAGTAGCCACGGTAATCTCTGGAAGTCAAGACAGAAGGTGTCAAAGGGGAGATAGGGAATCAATGGAGGGGAGAACTGATTGAATACAATGGGGAAACTTGAAAAGGCATATGAAAAAAATAGGACAAGGAATTACAATGGGAAGTCAAAACAGAGAGACATTAAAGTCAGTTTAAAGGAGGTGTTGCAGTACTGGAATTGAGCAAGCAACGGCACTGATGTGGAAGTTGAGGGAAGAGGAGGACTGAGATTAGAAGAGAATCACTGAGCAGAGCCAGTGGGACAGGGGAGAGGGGAGAAAGACTAGGACTGTCTAAATAAGACTACATGAAAAGAAAGCAGAGAAAAAGAAACAAGGCGAGGAAAGGCAGAGAGGGAGAGAGTAAGAAAGTSAAACCTGAAGAAAAAAAAGGAAAAAAGTGCCCTCTCACTGAGAGCTTTGTGAAGCATGGAGCACAATGTATGGCTGTATCAGCAGCTACCTGTGAAACCCAGTGCGCAAGCGTACGTTCTGTCCACCTCTCATGCCTGACCACCCTTCTCAACCTGCTGCTGCCTCCAGCACCCATCGCCTGCTTTTGAATACTGCTGGCAGCGTAGAGAAAAGCAGGTAAACTCTGCAACCCAAATAGTTGAAATCCAGTGCTCCTGCATCAGTGTGAGCCTTTCCCTAAGCATCAACAGCGTTTAGATAAACATAGGTTGTTTCTCCCGAAACTATGCCTGTCCTGTCAGCAAAGAATTAAGACACATAACGAAGATAAAAGGTAAGGTTATTACTGCCAGATCTAATTTTTACTTACAGCATTCATACATGGTACCGTTTCTTTCCATCATGTATGCCTGCTGCTGCTCCATGCAAACAACAGCTCTTATTTCTTGTGTTGTATCAGAAAAAACTGCCTGTTCCAGGAATTGCCTGTCCAATATGCAACAGTGACACTACAGCCATCAAGCTGGTCTGCTACTCAGCCACCTATGGACTGTGTATTTCCTTAAGCTGTAAACCGCACCTGCTCACAGTATTTGTTTAGTATCACAACCGCCTACAGTTTTCCGTAAGGCGCCTCAGTTTTTAGACAACTAACAGTTTAAAACCCAATGAGGCCTAAACAGATGTGTTTCTTTAATCCCAGTTGCAGAATTTCTTCCAATTTTCTGACAACTTTTTCCCTGCCCTGCTCTAAAACGTGCACAAACACATGTGAACAGACTGTTAAAAGACTTCTTTTGAGAAACTGCAAGATACGAGATTTTAAAATATCACCTTTCAGATTATTATAATGCTTCCAGGCAAGAAAGAAAAAAAGTACCTGGAGACAGAATTAAGGCTGACCAGCACACATCAACAATTTCAGGCACAAACCTTTGCAAGGAAACTGTAATAACTCAAAACCAAGCAGTACAACACCCAGAAAACTTCTAATCAAGATTAAATTTAAGCCAAAAATCCAAACTTGTCAAGATGCAGAAATGCACAGTTAGAACATTCAAATAACCTTAACTCTGCAACAATAACTAATGTATTTCAGTATTTGTAGTTGTAACTGATCTTTGAAGAACAGATTAGATGATCTTAGTAATCTTATTTAATCTTCAGATGGTGTTGTCACAGACTGCTATTGCTTCAAAAGGGTTGCACATTCAGGGCTGGAGCTACCTCCTCTATAACAGGAGAGCTGATTATTATCATTTATTATATCATCGATTCTTTGCTCTGTTGTTATTTGTGATCTGCAGATACTCTCTACTATTGACTATCACTTTTATTTCCTTTGCTTGATAATCTGATTCAGCAGCTACCTGCCTCCAACCACCACAAGAGTAATATGGTAAATTAGTACGCTAATAACTAATGGGTAGTAACAAATCCTCATAGTCAGCAGGCCAGTCTCCTCTATCCTAGCTTCACTTGTTTGAGCCCTCAGTGTTGCATGCTCCATACTACATTGATTTTGGGTCTAGCTTTGTATAACCCACCTCTATTACTATGCTGTTCATATGAAGTGACATGCATCTGCTTACCCACGGGTACGCTGTGATTAATTATCAATTTTCAGAAATTTTTCAGGTGTAGACTCCTGAGCATAAGACAGACGAAAATCACACCATTTTTGCCTTATGAAAATAAAGGTATCCAGGAGTTTCTATTACAGGAGAGATACAACAAAGTGGCTCTGTAAACTGCTATTCAGGAAGAACATATAGATCTAATTTCAATAGGCTGTTGCTTATGTGCTACCCTCATAAAAACTGTCCTATTGGCAAGACTCATTACTAAAGAATGCTAGCAGTTGGAATGGAGGTATGCTTATACATTCATTTCTAGCACTTGTATATATTTCTCCATACAGGCAGGACATCTAGCATTGCTGATTACTAAGTTGCTTGACATTTTTCATTATAAACCTTGTTTTCAGTTGCTTATACGTTTTCAAAGGTACATGCGTTTGGAATAAAATTTTGCATGCTAGATGTCTGCCTCAGATCTACAGAGATACACAGCAAGAAAATTTCATCCAGAAATTTGTAGCTGTGAGGGTAAGGGAAAACCATGGTTTTTTACCCATTAAAGATTTCTGAAAACCTTTTCTTTTACCCCCCATGTTAATATGGAGCAGAAGTCACTATAATAAGTATGTATCTTTTGCTGTTCCTGTAAAAGTACGTTAAAATTCAGCTAACTTATAAGCCTTTCCAAAAAATTCAGTTTGATATGCTCATTTGAGACATCTTTGATTTTACCATCTAAATGCCCAGGAAATCCTACATGTGCTGGGCATGTTCCATACTGGCACTAAGGCAGACTTTTTCTGCAATACAGATCTAAGCTCTTCCTGGCTGTGCCAATGTCTGGGTGCCTCTCCTGGGAGCACGAGGACTGTATCCCTGGGTATCTCCCCGCTGTGCCAAGTAGCATGGAAGAGGAGAGTATGAATCCACTGCCGATTTGCTCCTGTTGAAGGAAGAGATGAAGGCAGCTGGGCGGATTAGGAGCAGGGGGTGGGGAAACAGATGCCAGGACAAAAACAGGTAACATGGTGAGGAAAAAAACCTGTGATTTGTGGTGGTCGTAGGCTTGAGTAAAGAAGAATTTTGGGAGAGCAGGTAGTAGAGCACTGTTTCAGTCTTGCTAGGGCAGATGAGCACTTCCAGCTGCCTTCATGGTGGGAACGCAATGCATGTACTGGGGGACTTGTATTCAAGCTCCCAATTAGGCAACCACACGAAGAAGGCAATGGGATTTATGGTCAGTCAACTGGCTTAAATTCTGTCCAGACAGGCAGGGGTTGGAACGCATTACAATCTACAGCCATCCAGTGGCCCTTGTGAAAGTCCAGTTCATCACATACAAGGGTCTGTACCATCAAAGTGCCCAGTAAGTCTGGCATTTAGATTGACAACTACAGTCGAGGCACAGCAGAGCAAGGCAAAGCTTCCGCAGATACCCACCACAGGCAAGGTCAGTGGAGGGATTCCACTGCCCAGCCAGTAGCTAAAGATGCTAAATGTCTTTAATAAAAAGGTGGTTTAGCCCTTATGTAGCTAGGAACAGAACCTGCAGTTTGCACTGGGGCATATTCTCTGACTATTACCCACTTCTTAATTGAGTAATGGAATTAAAATTTGGTTTGCTCAGACAGCTCACATCCTTGAAAATAATCATTTCCTCCTAAAATTATCTTCAGAAATGTGAGATGGGGGGGGGGGGGGAAGAAAATAAAGGAATCAGCATTACCATTCCTGGCACCGAGTCATCTCTTATCCCATTGAAACCAACAGAACTATTTACTCCATATTCATAAAGACAGCAGGATCCAGCCCAGAACAGGCAAGAATTTTATCCATTTACTTACAGTTAAACCCAGCAGTGCTATCTATATGCTCTGCCTTTATGGACTGTTGTAAAGAAAGGACTGATAGGCACCAATCTGAGTGAATGAGAGTTGGAGTGTGGGGAGTTGTAACAACTTACCTATCTTTCATCAGGAGAAGGAAAAGCTGTTTGAGAGAGACATTTTAGTCATGGCAAACAGCAAATTATAAGGGCTGCACTAACATTGAGACTTTAATGAAATTCTGGAGCCTACAGGCGTATAATGTTTTTATGTAAATCAGCTTAACGATGAGTTTTTCACCATGAGCATTAGCAAGTGAGCAATTTATTTGAGAAAAACTTGCAATCATCAAAGCTTTTTTAACTGTGTGACAGTTGAGTCCATAATAACTGGAAACCCGTGCCTAAAGTTTGCTCTCTGATCCTAAGCACTCATGCACATTGCATGAAAAACAACATTGCAGGCAAAATCAAACACATGGTTCATCTATTTATGAGGGAGATGATCTAAAATAACTTCTGAAATACAACAATTACATGAGACTGAGTTTTTAAATAACGCTTCTGTTTTAAAACTGCTCATCATCTTGGTTACAATAGACTCAACAGTTCTTTATCAAAACTGAATAGCAGAGGAAAAAAATTTCTACGCTTCCAGTACACTGGAAATAAGCCTTGCCTCACACACAGAAAGCCATCTGTTTCACTGTATTAGTGTCCCCTTAGCTACATCAGAGTCACTGACAATATTCAGGAAAAGAATTTGAACTGGAGATACAGTGCCTGTGTTCTCAGTTACACCAGTATCTGTTAAAAAACAACATAAACAGATAGAAAATAAATATACAGAAACACTGACATCCCTGAGCTTTGTTCTGAGTGTCAGAACAGGCACTGTGAAGGTGACTCAGAGACAACAGAAGAAGGTATAAACTCAAAACTATACAATAGCTAACAGCTCCACAAAAGAGGAGGGGACGGGCAGAGCCGGGGACGTCTCTCCTCTCTTTACTGTGATGTACAGCCACTGGGTTGTCCCAGATGAAGCAAGCTCTTCTCAACTTTCCCTGTTGCAATATATCCTTTAGGCTTCCAGGTATTATGTCTGCCTCAAGTTAATTGTCTCCTAGAGCAGATGCCTGTGAACCATCAGCTCCTTGCTTTTATCAGGGCAACAGTAGTTTAAGGTCTTAATTAAATACACATGACTATTATGCATTCAGGCTCAGCCTTGAGCAAGAGATAATGCATGAACTTCAGAAGCCAAGTGCCTCAAACACAGCCCTCTACATCACAACACGTTTTTATTCCCCTTGATCTCAAAACATGGGTGGACCAGGCATTGTTTTGGATTTATAGAAGCAGAAAATGACAATCAGCCTTTAAGAAGGTGTAAGCCATAACTTTACCTGGTGCCTGCTTTGTCAAGGGAGAAGACAGCATGAAGAGATACACCTTACAACTCCAAACCCTCCAAGTACTGAAATTAGGGAGGATTCATGTTTTCATTTACATTAGCAGCAGTTTAATTCAAGACACCTGCTACCGCACTTCTTGAGCCAGTCTTTAATCACATGTCTGATAAGCATAACTGAATTTCACATTAGAAACAGGACATTCCCTTAAGTCAGCCTTTCTTTTTTTTCCCCAAAAAAGTTACCTTTGAAGACGTTAGCGCCAAAACCAGCCATCATGGACCTCACCATTCCCCCAGCTCCTCTTACACATTATGTCCTTTCTCTTGTTACTCTACAAACTCTCCCAGTCAGAAGCCTTATCTATTCACATTTTCAAGTGCTAAGCTCTCTCCAGTCACTATAAGAATGCTTTACAACAGTTTCTTTGTGTTTAGCAGCCAGACCATGCAATATTAAAACTCACAGTGTTCACTCTGATTGCGAGCTATTACAGTCAGCCAAGCATGTGCCATGCAGTATACAAAGACAGTCTTGCAATTAAGTCCTTGGGCAACACGACGTGAATATTACCAAGAAAAAATCCTTTGCACTTGGATATAAAAGAGAAGCCAAGAGCTTAGCACTATTATTCACAATACCATAATAAGGGCTGCTTTTCTTTTTTAATACATTTATCACATTTCAGCATCAGTATGCACACATTCCTTGTCTCTAATGCATATCTAAAGATATTTTTAGCCTAATATTTCCATGACAACGCAGCAAGAAATGGTCAATTTGAGAAGACGGCTGAACGAAAATTCAAAATGCTTGTAGAAGCAGCTTCCTAGTGCTCAAATTGTTTCAGTTACCCACTACACTAAGCACATTATTGTTTGTTGCTGCTATTTCTAATCATCAAATTAAAAAACTAATTTTGAGTGATTAAGAGAATTACACATCATGTTATCATACAACAAAGACTGTTCATTGCTGTCATAGTACAAACACCCTATACAAGTAAAAGAAGACAGCAAAACGCTACTTTAGATTGAAGTAAGAGCTCCCAGAGAAAGTAAGAAGAGATGTGGTACTCTCTCAGGCAACTGGTAATAGGTTACACGTACCAAGAATGTGATGGCAAGTATGACAATTCGGACTCTTGGCTTTCCTGAATCTACCACAGAGCACAACTATTTGCAGACAATTTTGGAAGAGAATCATTTGCAAAATCTGGAAGACCAAAATGAAGGCCAGTATTCCAGGCAGTGGCATTAAAGGCAAGGAAAACCTACAAGGGAGCAACCCAAGGAAAGGCATGCACCTCTCCCTTCACCTCAAGATTATTTGGTCTTATTTGCAAGACACCTAACAGGTCTACACAGCATGAGGAGAAAACGAGGACAGTTCCACCTGTGTTTTGGCACTGTAACTCTACTGAAGGCAAAAGACACTCACAGCACGATAATGGCGCAGCGGAGATTGAGATCTTTGGCATGCTGGTTCCTGGATTCACATAACCATCTTGCAAACGTTTTAGTCCTTTCCGCATTACTTTTTTCCTTCTTTGTGGAAAGGACATGAACAGCGGCGAACAGTATGTAATTCTATCAGTAAATACTTGTTACATTATTAAACACAAGTGTGAGATGAACAGCCTTGCACTGTAATTACCCAATGACCGAAGTTCCCCAAAGTTCAGTTGTGCTGAAAAACAGTGTTCTTTGAGGTCTTTTCTTAGTACACCAAAGACTTACCTGGGTAGGTCTTGTAAGCATTGATTAAACAGAGGAAAAGAGACTTCTGTGTCTTCACAACACAGAGCCATTCCCTTGTTTATGCATCCAAAGCATTTATAATCAATTGGGTTCGCCCACTCAGAACCATGAGCCTTGAATAAAAGCTGCATGCCAGCTATGCTGCCAAGGTATGTTTTTTTCCCTCTCCTTTCAGTCTTACAAATGCTTTGCTTTACAACAGCAAGGCCTATCTTCCTTCCATTTGCTGAGAAACCACAGGCAGAGAAAGTACACTCACGTCCTTTGGTTCTCGGAGAGACTTGTGAGCCACGCCACCAGTTGGTGAAACCCCGTTAGTATGACACCTTTGCAAACACAGTGCTGCATCTGGGTATAATGGATAAAAACTTGGCCTTATTCTTTTAAAACAATGCTTCCAGAGTTCATCTCCCATGTACCGCTGCTAAGCTCAACAGGGATGGGAGTGTGTTTACTTTTTCCAGTGAGGACTGGTAAAAGAAAAATAAACTCAAAGCCCAGGTTAGCTGGGACACACAGCCCCTTTTTTAGGTCTTCTCTTTCTCTGCGACCATGCAATCTCTGCAGATCAGAGGATCTCAGATGCGGATTGCCAACATACGACACATCGTGAAGAGAAAAGCCCTTGGCATCCCAGCTTCACGACTCTGATCAGCCTTATTATCATGGTTTCTATTCCAAAACCARCTCACATACTGTCTGACTGTGGACCATGTGCTGTGAGTTTCAAAATCACTGCTGCCTTACATGGTGCTGTGCACATTTGCCACCACCTCACCTTCAAGGGACCAAAAAAAGGGAGGAGGAACTGAGCTGGCTCCATGCAGAGAGACACCTGCAGCAGTGCCTCTGCGCCTCTTTTCACATGTGGCATGGACCATTCCTTCCTCAGAGCTGCTCAGGTCTCTGTTTGACAGTGAAGGGAAAGCAGCGCATCCAACTCCTTTTTTTAGGAACTGTGACTGTGCTTTAGGTATGTTTTCATGTATTTGCATGCCGTTAATAACACCAACATCTGAAGCTTGCCCACAAAGTCATCTTCTACAGGAGGCATACTATGAGACTTGTGATTCACTTTACAATTTTGACTGCAGAAGTAGAAAGCAGCTAACTTTGCTGCATTTCACTGAGCCACTCTACAGTGAAGGATTTCTTACATTTTGGCTTGAGATGGCCTGTATGTGGCTGCCCACCCATTCAGAAAACTCCTATTCCCACAGGCATTTTGATTAGGTGCCACTGCTATGGTGCCTATTGTAAATTTCGCTGGAAATTTATAAGACAAAGCACAAGCTATCAAGAAGGAAAAGATCAAAAAGCTGCTAAGAAAGAGGTATTATACCTGTTACTACTTCTCACCTTAGAGTTCCCTCTGCTATCTCCTATTGCAACAACTTTTTTTTTTCTTTTCTAAAATACCAACTTCTGTTCACCATTTATTTGCAATGTAATAGTTAGGGAAGAAAATTGCTGTAATCACAAAGTGAAACACGACTTTTTAAAACCCAGCAATTCCAAAAGTATCCTACTTGATACTGGTAAAAAGAAGGGGCTACAAATGGGTTACATTAAGTTGAAAGGCAAGATAAAATATCCTGACTGTAAAAAGACCAGTGAATCTAGCGGTGAGAGCATTGGATGAGTGTATTTGTTTTCAAGTGCAATAAAAATATGGAACTGTGGGGAAAAAATTACTATGAATCTCCATTTGTGCAGGTAAAAATTACTATCTTGTAACGTACACTGGAATAACAAGGAACAGAAATAAGTACATTTAAACAAGCAAGAGGACAAAGAATCATAGGCAGCCTGGACAAGATACTGCAGAGTGAGGCAGGTATATTCTCTCGCAAAATATATCAAGATGTACATTGGGAGATTGTAAAAAATGGTCTTCAAATCATTGTTAGTTCCTATTGATTATAAAACAGTATACAGATGCCAGTATGTCCGTCACCTGAAGGTGTCTGCCAAGTGGCTGGCGCATTCTCTCTGGCTTTGAACTTCACTGCTGGGACCCATGGTGCAAGCCGCAGATGTTCGCTTCATTGGCTGGGGCTGACATTTGCAAGCCTTCAGCACTGCCGCCCTGACAGCAGTAACTCCTGGCTTGCTCAAGCCCACCCAAGCTGAAATTGCTGCAGTCACACACACAGGTGACAGACAAGAAACACTATTTTTTTTATAGTAAAGGCTAAGGTCTCCAACCACAGCTCACTTAACTCCCATGGGATTTGCTGCACTGTGAAAAGGAAACCCTAATGCAAATCACCAATAGCCTGAGCAAGATCTAACAGCTGTTATGTGACAACACACAGTGGGATGACTATACAGTCCAGACTGCAGATAACCTCAACTATTTTTAAAACACTGTTTTTCAGAAATAAGCTTGCAGAGAACTTGGACAAAATCAAAAGCAGAGGCAAAGGGCATCCGAAAAAAGGAAGTAGTAGTGGAGAAAAGATTATTCTGGAGTAAATTCCCTTTGAATCACCTGCACATTTGTAATATGTACTATTGCTAATTTATACTTAAGTGTATAAATGTTTTTTTCCCCTAATTTGCCAGTTATATACATAAAAATATGACACTTAATCCTAATCTCGGCACTCACATTCATGCCTCCTATAGCCCCAAGCAAGAGATTCTCAACCTTTTACTAACTACCCTATATGTGGCAACATTGAAAAAGGAAAATGCTGTGTCTCTTCCTTGCAGTCTGGAAGACAGATGTCAGCTTCCTGCGCCTAGTGTAAGGCTGAAGACTTCAAGTGTTCTGCAGAACTTGGGCCACCACTTTGCCATCTCTGGCAGAAACACTTTGAGCATTCAGGTGAAATGCTTCGACGCCAGGAAACCTGGGTTCTGTTCGAACCTCTGCCACTGACTTACTGTAGTAGTTTCACTCTTTCCTGACTTAATTTCCTCCTCTATAAGATGAAGAAAATTATACTTCCGGCAACCCAATCCAAAGGAGAGAGGAACATGAGCGTTTGCTAGCTCTTCCATAAGCCAGTTTTCATAACAACAGGACTGTTCTTCAGTCACAGGAGAAAAGTATTCTCTTCTGCAAAGCAATGCTCATGACAACATTCAGTAGGGGCCCTAGTGTTAGCATCTGGGAGCATAGCAGCTCAGTAACAGTTAAATTCCCAGCAGGTATATGGTGCAGCTGGTCAATCTGCCTCTGTAGAGGTAAGGCGCTACATGCACGCTTCTCTACTGACCTGAAGGGATTGGATTGAGCAGGTCATCACAGGATTTAGCTTTACTTATTACTTAAGCTGCAATCAGTCAGGTCACACTAAAATTGAAAAGTACATTCCAAATTTCTTTTAAAGTATTTGTTTGTTCAGATCTACCCTACACCTGTTTTCCTTTAAATCACAGACAGGTTTGTACTTCAAAAACTCCTGGGCTGTAACCTTGTCACTCCTGGTATTATAAATCCCACTGAGAGAGCATGGCATTCAGACAACCACTGTATTTGGCACCTTGCCCAGCAATCACAAAGGAAGAAGGAAGGAATAGGAAGTGAGACTAGACTGAAAGTTACTGGTCTAACTGGCTGGCTGTAGGTGCCTATAGCCAACACACGGAGGGAAAGGACCATCTACTATGGAAGGAGAGCTCTTTTGGAATGCAAACAGTCATGTACAGCTAATGCGATGATAACAACAACAAGCACACTGCTACACAAAGTCTGTCTGCCCTTTCTACATAACATACTGCAGATGCATTAACCAAACAGTTCCTTTACATCTTCTGGTGGGGTTTCACCAACATCAGGGGAATTGTCCCCTTCTTACAGAAGCTGTAATAGCCTCTTGAAACCAATCTCATTTGTCGAGATGCTCAAAAACACATCCGGGCCACCCCCCATCCAATCTTCACGATTCTGTAGCTTGTATGTTTTAAAACACACCTTGCAATGCCAAGAAGGTCATACAAAAGTATTTGCAGGTCAAAAAAGAATCTATAAAAAAAAATACTGTAAATGTGGGGGTCGAACAGAGCCATGAATGAAGTTTTGAGACCACAGGAGAGGAGCAAGCTGCCTACTGGTTTGAGTTTTTCAATTCTAAGTGGAGAGATAATGATTCCAGGAAGGGTTTGCAATAGATTGGTTTGTAGGGTTTTTTTTTTCCTCTGCTACCTCTGGGAATTTCTAGTCTGAAAACCAAATACTTGAACTCTCACCTGCTGTGAACTGGCATCACCTCACATAAACTAATGGATCCATCCTAGTTCATGCACACAAAATACCCAGCCTCGTTTTTCAAATAGAGATCCTTTACTAGCACACGTATATTCCAGATCTGAAGTCTCAAACAGGCTCTGAGGATACACAAATTTAACCTCCTAGCAAAAGGCCAGCATAAGATGTGCATTTTTACCATGTCAATTTGGTCTGTCAAAGAAAGCATATGTGCATGTACATTGTCCACCTGTATAATGCTGTCGTGGACACCCAACTGCTGAGTACCACACTAAGACTCCAAGAAGTAAATGTATTTCCAGTATTGTTGTTTTATAGTTTTGATGGTTCATTTTTCCACCTCCTTGCTGGCTTGGAGAATATACCCACCATAAAGTGACTGTCATGACCTCAGAGAGGGCTGGCAGATACTACTTTGAGTCAGCTGCCAGCGTGCAGGAACCTTTATATCAGCCTTGACAAGCCGTGGCTTCTAAAATGAAAGTGTTTTGAAGGACTAAGTAACTTTTAGTCCACGGCACAACAAAATTGCTTACAAATTTTGTGTTTAATTTATTCTTTTAAACATTTTCCAACATCTAGCCTCTTCCACACTAGCTGTCAAAAGTCTGATTCATCTTGTTAAAGCCGACAGAAAAACTCCCACTGATTTCAGTGGACAGAGACCACACCTACCCTCTTCTCATTTTTCCTTCCAAAAGAAATAGTCTCCTCAGCTGTAATCTGTTCCTTTCACATCCACATGTCACTCAGTCCTGCTGCCCTTCTCCAAAATATTTCTAAAGCTCCTGCCATCTTTCTGTTTGAAAATAGCCAGGTAAAGAAAAAAATCTGCTAAATGCACTACCAACTGGATTTATATTCCACAGCACATTACAGGCATAAGTCAGCTAAATCATTTATGCATGTTACAAAAGTATTACTTAGCATTTCACTGCATCTCAAATGCAACAAATTTATGAAATTTAGAAAAAGAAATAGATCTGCTAAACCAAAACCAGATTCTATTTTCCAAACTGCACAAAACCTAAATGGGCTAGTTCAGAAGCAGTAACTTTATCTTTGCACGTATTACATATATTTAAAAGGTTTCCACTGAGTCATTTTCTAACAGAAGAAAGCACAATATGAGATTTTTAATCCATCGTAGAAGCTCAGCACACTTCGTCGAGAAGCAGTAATTACAGAGGTGCCTGCTAGCAGTGCTACTGTTAAGGCTGTGTCGGGGGCTTCATTATTAACCCAGTTTTCATGATTTCACAGCTCAGTCACAAAACACCCATGTACTGGCCTTAAACCACCATAGAAAATTTCATCCCAGAAGCAATTTATTTAGTTACTTTTTCTTCTTGTAAAAGTGCAAGAGAAAAAGGGAATTATATCAAATTTTCATGCTTTTCTATGAATATATATCAGGGAGAGACTTAATAATTTTAAAACAGCAAATTCTGACACTCTTGGGTAAAATTCTTATCCTGTTTAAATTAACAGCTAGTTCTCTCGACTGTAGCAGGGACAGGATTTCAGTCTCCGAGTTCTGAAGAAGTTCAGATCCTGCTGTCCACAGAGCTGCTCTGCAAGAGCAAGTGCCTTCTCCCATTTAATTTATGGCCGCCTTAAGCCTGTTCCAGTTGCAACACAATGCGAATTAGCTCAAACCTCACTGAAAGACATCGGTGTAGATTATTACACTCGCGCACTGTCACACGTCTCCCTGTTTTGAGCATTGCTAAGTGTTTCTGATACAACTAGAGATGGGATCTTTTGAAAGAGATGTTCTAGAGAACAACTGGAAGCCCCCTCCAGATGGCTGCTCACAGCTCTCGAAAGACACACTTCACACAAATCAACACTGGCTTAATCTCCGTGCCTTCCCCAGACACAACCTGACAGTGTAGTATAATATGCACAGCGCCGGCTGCTAGAGTTGTAAGAGCTCTGCTCTACTACCGGCTGAGTATAAGGGGGGCTTTACAAACAGTACTGAGACTTTTGTAAATCTTTTTGAAAAAGGACCATCTTTTGCAACGAGGTTGAAAGCCGGCGTGAGTTTCCAGGATAAGGCTTTAAACTAAGCTTTTAGTTTGAATTGACTCTGCCTATGAATCCTCTGCCTTTGTAAGGTAGAAATCATGGGAAACTTGGTCGATCTGCTCGATTGCCACCTACTCTTTGGTCAGGGAAATCAACATAGCTGCAGCTGAGATTTCTCCTGGCTAAGTTTCATTTTCTTTCCCCCAAAAGTCAGAGAGAAATTCAAACAGAAAAGCAGCGTGAACCCACATGAAAAYTCCCTCTGCACCAGAACATGATAAACAAAAAACACAAGTCAGAGGCTTTCTGTTAAGGTCCCACAACTGAGCCCCACACATCTGAAGTCTCTAGATAACGTGAGCTGATTCAGCCCCAAATGCTTGCTTACATTGGCTAGCCTAGTAAGACACTGAGGCCTTTAGGAGTAGCACCTGGAGATGATCTAAACTACCAGGATTGGAGCAAGCAATCCAGTAATTACAATTGATTACAAGGCCAGTAATCAGTCACTCCAAAAATGGGGTGGTGGTGAGAGTCAACACAGACAACTAACTGAGGTAGCATCATCTTAAACACCACAGATGACTCTGCTGCAGCTGCCTCTGAACTGAGCCCCTACAATCCAAAATGTCACTATATGCCTTTTCTTTTACATTTTCACCTTAATACAAAAAAGGTACACCATGGGTTCTCTAAAATCTAAGGAGGAGTCAGGGAAAAGAAGAAAAGAAAGGATAAAGCAAAAGTATACTGGTACCGAAATTTGTTTCTCATTTTTGTGACATGCCATGCATAGACTTCGCGCAGTTCACAAAGGGAAAGGAAAATGGTGAATCTGTTAGCTATGTAGATTTAATATTCCTCACAGGCAGCTCATTAAACTTACCATAATATCCTGTAAACAGGAAAACATTTGAAAGCCTGAATCCATAAGTGTGCTAATTACAGAACATCACTTAAATGTAAATCAAGAAATCCTAGGCAAGAGTAGGGAAGGAAATAGTTCCATCTCTCCCCACAACCACGAGATGCCACAGTGACAAACCAAAAAAAAAAACCAACCAGTAATTAGTGTTTTGTAAGCGAGCAGGGCTGGCTCATTCCACTTCAGGCAAACACCTTTATCAATAGGAACAGGAAAAATGCACCTCTTGGAGGTCTCTAGGCTAACATAGACTGTAGAGGTTCAGAAGTCAGAAATAAACGTTAGCTACTAAACCTGAGAAGCTAAGGAGAATTATTCCTTGTTGTAAAGCAAATCTTAATAATGCACTTGTATTCTGTTTTGAAGAAATATATTCCTTCATCCTTAAATCTTGTCTAGCAATTAGCAGACAGACTAATCTAATATACTGTAGGCATGTTGCTTTTTGGTGTGGTAAATCTGCTGTTCAAGTGTTGCCTGACAATCCAGGAAGGTTAATCGCACATTTGTGTGGGTTCCCAGATATCTCTGGAGTAACCCAGAGTTGCCAGGTTATAAAGCGATTTTACCCTCAGGAAGTGCTGCTCCGCAGCTTGGATAAACAGCAAGTTAGTAGGAAGACAAACAGAGACTCTGAAATCTCTACAAGCGCCTGATAGACCTTGATGTGTTCCAACTGTAGGCTTATTTTAATGGAGTAGAAAAGGAGAAGCAGAACTGCAGTCACATACCTGTAACGCCTGTGCTAGACAATAGCAGTGTTAAGAAACTTTTCTGTGCATAGAATGATTTTTGAAGCCAGAGGCAGGAGAGAGGTGTCCACGAGACGTGGGCTGCACCAAAAGCTGCTTCCCTTCCCAGGATCTGCCCGCTGAGCTCAGAGGGACCCTCAGAAGCCAAGAGCCCTTACCCATGAGCTGCCTGGGAAAGCTCCCTGGTGCTCCTCTACTGCAAAAACATTACACATTTATTCCGAGTGCTTTTTCCCCCTTGTGTTTGCACTCTCTGCTTTGCTGGTTTTGTACTTCTGCCACTCAGAAGTTTCTGTCTGGGGGAACATTGCTGGCCAGTTACAACCACCACAGCTTAAATTCTGATACACATGCATTGTCCATCTTATTTCTAACCCCAGCTACACCTCATGCTTGCAACATAGCAGCAATGCACTTAATAATCAAAATCCATTTTGTTTCTTATGGTGTAAATTATTTTCATTAAAAAAAATCCATTCCTGTTATCTTTGTGCATTTTATTTATAATCCCCCCCCCGATATTTTTAAAAAAGTTATTTTTAACATTTCTTTTTTGGATCTTCCAATGAATGGAAATCATTATTGAACTTGTAAGGTATCCCAGCCATGCAAAAGAAATGGGTCAGGAAAAAAATAAAACGGAGGCATAGAGAAAGATCGTCTTTGAAAATGAAGTAAGACCTGTTCCACTTTTGCATTTGAGGCCCAAGACGCATTTACATTTAGGTTACATCATTTTTATTATTTTCTGATTAGGTGTAAGAAAACAAAAATCACAGTGAGGGTAGTCAAACACTGGAACACGTTGCCCAGAAGGAAACTCCATCCTCAAAGGCAGTCAAAGCTTGACTAGGCAGGGTCTAGAGCAACCTGCTCTAACCAGACCTGCCTTGAGCTGGCAGTTGGACCAGACAACCCAAGATTATTGAACGATCGTATTTATATCTTATAGTGTGAAGGGGCCACTAAGAGGAAGCAAGATTATCAGTATACGCAGTCTAATCATGGAAAGCTGCCTTAAAATGGCCCCGGAGCGAGAAGCAATCAGACCTGTAGGTCTTGCTCTCAGGAATGAGTCTAGAGCTATAAGTGAGCTGTGACAGCTCATCCCAGGTAAGCAAACACGTCACCTCCCCACATCTCTGCTTCCTACTGCTTCAGAAGTGAACAAGTACCTGCCAGACACACAGGCTCTGCTGCCAAGGAAAAGGAAGGGTCTGGAATAAACACTGCTGTCTACTCTTAGAGGTCTCACTGTAGCAGCTGCTTTTTTCCAAGGAGGCTTGGAAAAAAATCCACAGGCAGGACAACTTTTAAAGAGAGAACGCATAATGAAATTAGCATAGATAATTTAATGAAAGGGGAAGGACAGAAAGAAGCATCATCATGGAAATTTAATTAATAAACAATTACAGAAAAAGTATCTATTTCAAGGTTGGTTATTTATTTATTTATTTATAAAAAGCTATTAGCACTAAGATATGGGAGGAAATTATAACTGCTACTAATGGGGTAAACTGAACAGGTAAAGTATTGAAAGGGTTGGAGAATAGCTTGGACGTATAAAACACTATTCGTCTGAGGCTCTCAAGATCCTATTAGCAATATCAAAGACCTCACAGAAAGATGGTTCTGCTGGGCAGAAGTGTTTGAACCTTGCAGGGAGACAGTAATTCATCCCTGCTGATCTCCCACGCTCCGAGTAAKTCTTTTCTGGATATAAATGGTGTTCTTGACATCTGGCAGTCCTATAGCAGGAAACCCTGGACCAGAAGTAAGATGACGACAGGGCTAGATTTACTAGCTAGTTAGCAAGAAAAGCCAATTATCAAAAGGCTTCCTGCATCATATGTGCACTTTTTCAGAAGCAGGATGAGTTACTACAGCACTACACCACAGATGTAATTCTGTCTTCCTCATGGAAGGTCAAATAAGTTTTTCTGTCTAATAAAATTGTCCAAACACCATTGTATGAATTGGATAAATGTTGCCATAACCACTACAAGGCATGAGAGACAGAGTGGCTGGCCAAAACCGGACAATAACATAGCAGGGTTACAACCAAATTTCTGTATTACGTGAAGGGATTTATCCCCCTTTATACTGAGATTTTCCTGTGCCACGTTGGACATCTAAGAGCAGCCCTTCAGATGCTTCAGTACTGCAGAGAGGTATAAAAGAGCCTTTCTTTTACATGTGAAGCAAACTCACTGCCTCCATGAACTATGAAAAATGTTATCTTTAATACATATGCTCTGAGTTCTGTTTTAATTAATTACTTTCACGGTATGCTTTAACGGGATTACAAAAAAATCCATAAAATTTTCCAAAATTAGAAATGGTAAATTATTGACACTGATCTATTCTTTAGGACCTTTAAACTAGTGATGGGCTTGGTCAATAAATCGCCTGCTGAGTTTGCTCTCTCAGGCAAGCCCTTGATGCAACTTAGCCTTTGCTCAGAGACCCATGTCCTTGGGGACTCTATCTCCTCCATCATCAGAAATGCTCAAGTTTGATGGTGCTGAGATCTGACAACAAGAAGACAGCCTCCTTGTCTCCTGAATAATTTTGCATCCGTGAATTGAACTTATATCCTTAATTATAAAGGCCTGAATACAGTACTTTTTTTTTTTTTTTTTTAATTTAACAAGAAAATAACTGAAACAAGGCTCAGTACCTTACCACTCTCTTGGAGTAAATATGACCTTTTGATGCATATGCTGATACCCTTCCAATCACATCTGCTTCCCATTTCCACTGCATTTGTCTCCTGTTTTTCTACAAAGATAGAACCATTTGGGCCAAAGTCTGCACCTGGGCTCTCTGTACACGGTTGTACACGAAAGGTGCTGGGCCTGATGGCACGCAGGGGCTGCATGCAAGCAATTCCTACTGAATTCAGTGGGAACTAACTTGGCTTGCAGCAGCTTCAGAAACATGCCCAATGGAAGTATCCAAGGGGAGAGCATAGGGGCCCCTGTGCAATGGAGCAAACAGAGGGGATCTACCTTCCAGGGCAATTCCACCAAATCCCTTGACAGCATCATCCGAAACAAACTTTCCAGAAGCATTTAACAGTGGCAAAGACTAACTGATCTGTGAGTCAAAGATGACACTGTAATCTCTTACTTTTAATAGTAGAAAGATTATCAATCACAAAACAACATTATCTAAGTTATACTGATCCATTAAAATAAATCATGTGACTTCAGCACCCATTGTGCAGAATACTAACATCCACAGTTCAAAGTAGCAGAACAATAGGTATCTGTTCATGCATTTATCAAATGCTAGGTTAGATAAGAAAAGTATAGCTACTAGCCACACTACTGGATTTCAGGAATCTCTCCTCATTTCCTCAAGTGCACAATATGCACTATGGTATCCTGAGTGATACCAAAGCTAAAGCAGAAAACACATTACATGCACAGGAGTTCTGAATCTAAAGCAAGTAAAACGTGTCTGAGGATATTGCTGACATGACTGGAAAAGCAAAACAAACAGGTATGTGAACCCGTATTTTCAAACTTTGGCACCTACAGTTAGACTCCTCCAGACCCAAAGTGAAGATGTACCATTCCCCATGGCATGCTGCCAGGTACAGAGAGGTCTGATGGCTTCTACTTAAATTACTCTATCCCAGGGAACAACTTCATGATCAACAAGTGACTCCAGAAGTGCTGAAGGATGTAGGCCCTACCCGATATCTTCAGCAGGATCTGGAGAAGAGGGAGTGGTGCAGACCAGATCAGAAATTATAGCTGCCTACAAATTTTAATGCTGGAACATGAAAAGCCACGCATTCCCAGCTCCTGACAGATTTAAGCAGGAACTGCTACAAGGACCACATAGCCTCTTTTCAACCTCCTGGCAGTGGCAGCACTACTGGCTGCTCCCCCGTCCTTACCTGTTTTTTGTAAAGGGTGTCAAGCAATGAGCTCCTGCTTGGAAAGAGTGAACTCTTTGTCAGCTTTCCCCTTACCTTAAGATCAAACAAGCCTGAAAGAAGGCCAGTGTCCCCCAAAAAACAGTCACAATTTTCTTGTCCTCCCAAATCTCCCAGGTTAGGAGAGTTAGTCAAATTAGGGACTGAGCAGAAGTGTACAAGAAAAAAACAATAATGGGGATGAAGAAAACAATGTGATAAATGAAGGAGAACAGGAAAGGGCTGTGATTTTTTTTTTTCCCTTGTTGTCAGGCATCTTCTTCCCAAGATACAAAATCACATGGTGTTGCATCTCACAACAGGAGGCACGTCTGGTGCCTCAGGTACCACTTCGCACTAGCTTGCACCTGACCTGGGGGCCAGGCACCCTCACCAGGCCACACTCTTCTGCCACTCTGAGACACAGGACGCCAAGCAAAGCTAGGGGTTGACCCTATAGTCTGTGTGTCCAGAACACGGGGTCACCCAGCAGCACTGGCACAACAGTGCCCTTCTGCCTCCATACATGAGACAAGCCTAGCTGCAGGGCAATAACAAGGCTGGAACCAGTTGCATCAGTCTTACGTTCAGCCAGTGAGATGACTCCACAAGTCTTTGTCTTTCCTAGGTAGGGGATCAGCCAGGCAAGAGTCGGGCTGTTAGACCGTGGGGGAAGTTACTGCCATCCCTTAAACTGACAACATGTGGGAAGGAAAACAGCAAGCAGATCCAGCATGCCCACAGATGGCTTAAAAATAAAAAATGGAAGAGAAAAGAGAATAAAAATCCTGGTTCCTTCAATACCACTTTTTCCCAGGCTCATTCCAACTTTGATAAAGCCATAAAAGCCCTACACAAACCCCTCCCTTCTTTCCAGCAGAAAAGCTTTCAGAAACTCTGTTCCTTAAAGAACAAAAGGAAGAGAGTAATCCACCATGCAGCAGGGCACATGTATTTTCAGGGTACAACTTTTAAGTAATTCCCAATAGTACAGACTGCAAACAGACTAGAGATGGCCTAAAATACCAGATGAGACACTAAGCAGGAAGTATGGAAACTGAAGCCTTATCCGCAGTCGTACCTGTGCATTAGCAAGTCACTTCACTCTGTGCCTCTGTTTCCACCTCTCGTCTTTTAATCTATCTTCCCTATCTCAGCTTTGAAGCCTAGCTCTCAAACATTTGCACTGAACTTCGTACTTTCAAAAATCTGGCCTTAACTCTTTAGGACAGAAAATATCTTAGTACACAGAAAAGGTGATCTACTCTTCACAGGAGACACTACTGTAACTAAAAAAGCAACTAATCAAAATTTTTTTTGTTAAGTTAAGTTAACAAACAAGAGTAGATCTGTGGGTTGAAATCAAGTCCCAAACGCCCCAAGGCTCAGTGTAATTAGCACTAAAACTTTGATTAAATGTTACCGCAACTTCTTGACCATTGCCTTGGGAATTAGAAGATGCCCAGCCTCTGATGCAGTGATGTCTATGCTTGTTTAGGGTTAAGTAGTTGAGACAAGAGACCACGTAAGCTGTGGTCTCTGTGACTGGGAACTACGGCTTAGTGAAGAAAGACTTGCTCTGACTTCAACATGCCTAAGATCAGGCATTTTTTCTCATTTAAAGCATTCCAGTTCACCTTAAGAGAGCTTTTGGGAACTCCTACTGCCAACCTATCAGAGCTCTCACTTCAATCTCACCTTTGTGCAAGCAGAGATTTTGTAATTTCTTTAAGCACTGCCATGAAAAGCAGAGAGCAGGTAGTGTGGGGACCAGCCAGGCTGTCCCAGCGTGGTGTCACCAAGCATGCATGCTGCAACACAAGCATCCACTTCCCTGTGTGGGAACAAATAAACAAACAGCCCTGATCTCCACAGTACAAACAAAATATGTCCAAGTGTCAAAAGAAGTTGTGGAAAGGGAGAGAAAGATGGAGAAAAATCTGATTCGCAGGCAAGTCTCTCAGTTAAGCTACCACACTGCAACCATGCACGAAGGTGAGAAATAGCTGTCTAATGTCTTGCGTGGATTGACCTATGTTTCCGTTTATGATAGGTTGCTGCCTACAATCCTGGCACAGAAAGACTTTGTAAGAGAAAAACTAACAGGAAATACAATAATGGCAAAGATTAAAGGGCTGACCAAAGGATCCAAAGCAAAGGGTTCTTGAGGAACCTCAACAGCCCTGAACTGGGAAATGCCTTCATCCAGGCTCAGACTGTTCCCCTCTTCCCAAAGCTATGCCTGGCTCAAATATGAATATTAAACTACTATAAGGGTACCGGGCTGAGGAAAAGGAGGAGAAATTTTAAAATTGTGTGTAGGGTGGAAGATAACTAAAAAGCATCAATAAGACTACAACGTGCACGGAGATGAAGAGAAAGAACCTCAAAACTATGGTATGTCTTCCTTGGGAGAGAGACAAGCAGTAGATGCACCTTTTGGGGCACAAGTCTCTCTTATTGCTTCATATCTGGTTTTTCTCTGACACCTTTAACCATTCTGCTAAATAGTCTTCACACTGTTGAAGATGCTTCTGTGTTGCTCCAGTTTTTACCATCTGTGGACTCCTGAAGGTTAAASTCATGCAGCATATTCTAATTTGCTCAAAGGTATAGTAGGATGGACTTCAACAGCCTTATCTCTATTTTCTCCCCTCAGGCACTCTTTCATAAAGTGAAGCGCATGTGATTTGAGAGACATTGGGGTAATGAAAATGGAGACAGGAAATTATTTTAGTGGGCTGGACTTGTCAACAGCCTGTCCAGAAAAAGGAAAGCTTTGCAAATACTCCAGCTTCATTAAAGCTTCTGTTGATATGACTGTGCCTCATTTATTTGGACACATTTCAGGCTACAACATCCTTCAATTATTCGTACTTTGAAAGTGGCCTTTATATTGGCTTCCTAAAGCAATGCAAAAGATATATTTTCTAGAGAGCGCCCCAGATGAAAGGGATGATTGTTTGTCAGTTTTGGGGACGCTTCTGAACATATTCCATAAACACATACATATATGGCATATACTGACCATGACCTAGAACATATGCCTTCTTCCTGCAGATGTACCGGGATGTCTCAGGCCTGTGACTTTAGTTGCATGCTTTTTTTTTTTTTTACCATTATTTCCCTGCTAGTCAATAGGAATAAATAACTATAATTTCTGCTCTCTGCAAGGCCTATCATCCATCTTTGCTATTAATAAAAATGCAGCAACAACAGCAGCAACAAATTTAAACAAACAACTGCTGCATAAGCTTCCGCATAAAAGTGCCACAAAGATGACTGGTTACACTTGGCAATGGTTTTCTTAGTTGCCAGGTAGTAAAACAAGCTACAGAAAGGCCAGTAGACTAACAGGGGTCCCAGATATTTGGCTATCTTCAGCACGATTCTGAATGGTGTCAAAACTTTTCTCGTCATTTTAAGGATATGCTAGTTTGATACTGTGCTTACAGAAAGATGCTGCATCGCACCTCAGTGAAATAGTCTGTTGCACGCTCTCTCTCTGTATTGCTGTATAAGCCAAAAAAGTATGCCAGAAATTGCAGTGAAGCAGAGCATGTTTACTTTCCTGGAAAACCCATTATAGGCTGGTTCTTCCACTGCAGTGCCCTCCAAGCCTTAACACAAAGTATACATCCCTAGTGGTACGTAGCCTCTCTTCCCTCCTCCTTCCTCTCCCCAAACGCCAACCATTTCATAGCTACAGTGGATGGTTACTGTTTATCACTGGCTGTCATAAAAACCCAAATTGCTAGACTTCTGCAGAAATGCAAAACTGGCCGTAGTGCAACATTGCCTCTGCAGCTGTTAAGGCTTTTTGTTTGCTGGGTATTAATAGGAGATGAGTTCTGTTCTGCCAGCATTCATGCTGTAATTTGGAAGCAATTCCCTCTCTGGCTCACACCAATTACATATCTGTCTGGCAACATTATATTGCAAGTTTGTGATATGCAAAGTGGAAATGCGTACGCTTCTCTGGGAAAGATATTAGTCCTTTTCAAGGTGAAAAAGTAGATCACTATAAAACAAACACAAACTTTAAACGGCTGTGGTATCTGAAAATGCTGTATGGGTACATGTCAAGAAATTATCTTTGTTTTGAAAAGTGATAGGGCTCTCTAGATGATCTTAAACCAGGCTATCAGCAGATTCAAAAGCAACATGTATTTTGCCCAAATACCCCCAAAACATAGAAGCATGTTCCAAAAAGCAAAAGCTATTTTGCATTGTCATTGACCCACCGCACAAAAAGCATTTTCTTAACCTAGTGAGATTTTAAATATACCTGAAAAAGTAACCCTCAATGACTCAGACCAGGCAACCCACTGAGAATACTGTGAAAGTATAGCTTAAACAACCGAGAAGCATCTGAAATTGCAGAATTTCAGTTTTATAAAAGTACAAGGAGTGCAGTTATCACAAAAAATGGTTTCAATTTCTTGCCTTGCTTTCCTTTGCGTTCTCCACTCCTGATACACTTCTACAAATCTCTCACAATGTTGCCAGTTTCTTCTGCCCATAGCCACAACATATGCAAAATTTGTCTGGCATGGTCCTCCAGGTTGATGTTTTTTGCCAGTAATTATCATTACAACTGCATCTGATAGAAGATTTCTGTTGTGATGATCTGCCCCCACGAAGAAAATAACTTCCAGCCACTTCTACCTTTACTCAATCCTGTTCCAGTTCCCAGACCATTGCATGCAAATTACTATCTACAGTGATTAGATGTTAGTATTCTGTTAAATACTGAAATAGTGGTTTTATGTATAATGACTACAGGTTACACAGTTAGAGTGTCATATTTCATTTGCTTGTTAATTTTCAAAAATGCAGGAAAGAAAGGATAACTAATTGGGGAACATTAAGGCTTTTGAACAAAATACTCCCAAACACATTATATGCGCCTCCAAATTCAAAATACAGAAAATGAGTAATAACTCTCTATTTACTTGACTTCATTCCTAACACTTCTTTTTTCATATTAATGGGAATTTCACTGTTGCAAATCAGCCAATCTTTAATACCTTTGATTTTTCAAGTTCCCTCATATAGCTCTTTAATAAAAAAAAAAGTTCAAAAATGTCTTTTTAAGCTCGTTATGTCAAGCGGATGGCTGGTCACAGCATAAGGGTAATTTCCTTAAATGTGGTAGAAAAACACTCCATAGGGAGTCCTAAAGTCTAACTGTTAGCAAAAGAAAAACTTTGACTTCTGAGGTTGGACAGGATGATCCCCATGGTCCCCCAATAATAAGCCTATTTTACCTCACACAATAGCACCACCAAAAATGTTAAACCTTTATACATTTCAAGAACGGGAACCAAACCAGTCTGCGTGGGGTGCCTTAAGTTCTTGGGAACCTTAAATCCTCTATGTAAGGCTGATTCTTTATTTGACCATACTGTGATTTCCCCTTTATCGTGGCTCCTGCCAGCTATGATGGGCCAAACACTGCAGTGTATACCATAATGTTTTCTGAAGCACTGTGTGGTTGATAAATTGCCAATATAGACTCATGGGGTGAACAGATACCAAGGTACAGATAGTTACAGGAAAAGCAAAAGCAGAAATTAAGGGCTGCCTTCACAAGTGAGCTACTCTTTTATAGAGAATTAACACTATAATCAGCAAGACTCCAATCAATAGCAAGTTAAGGGAACTATTACATAATGCATAGAAAAACAATATGGATACTTTAAAAATAAATTACCATGTCTTAGCTACCTACTATATACCTTGACAACCATTAAATAAAAAGACTACCTATCTCAGGAATTGCCTGAGCTACAGATTAACAGAAGCTGAGAATACTCCAGCTAGAAGACTCACTAACACTTGCTTACCTTTATACCCTCCTCAAGTCTAAACTATTGGCCATTTTTGGAGACAGGACACCGGGTCAGGTTAACTTTGGACCACACAGCAATTCTTATACCATGTTACCACTGAACATACCCTTGCCCTGTCCTCCAGATTCTCTCAGTTCTGTAGTGAATGGCAAGAAAAAGAAAATAGATTTCTTAGGTGAGTTTGATTTTGACGACCAGTATCTTTCCGATTCCTGCAAATGTCACCATATTGTGTGCTATGCAACCTAAAAGGAAAATATGATCTCTGTCCAAAAAATGAAAGTCTGAAGGAAGGTGGTTTACACCATCCTCCTTGGATAGAAAATACATGAGGTTTTCAGACACTGCAGTTTTTAACATAACATTTAAATAACTGTAAAGCTGTGTACTTTCATATACAAATCTCAACAATGAGCAGGAACCCTCAAATATGCCTTTAGATATAGAAAATTCACATACATCAACATTTTTCACTGCTTTAACTTCCCACTTCGATAGTCAAGTGGCTCTAAGAGTATCTGCATGTGCTGTTATTTACTACTGCCTACTTTATTTTCTCCTATTTTAATTCTGGACAGGGCAATGATTTGTCCTTGATGAGTGCGCTGGTACATAATCTCAAGGGCTGAGATTCACAACCTAATGATGGCAGCATAACAAATTACCAAGAGGCAGCAACTCATCAAGCGTGGGCTACCCAACTACAGTGTAGTACGACTTAGTTTTAAGCATCAGTGAAGGATGGTTATGCTAAGTTGCATTTTCTTACAGTAGGGCAAGTGAAGAATGTACATGCAATCAGTTAACAACAGCTACTATGTCCCAGCTAATGGGGGCAACTTATTAAACTGACATAATTCATTGTGCAGTTGAACCCTTAATGAGATGTGGCCGACCTGAAGAGGCTTTCTCCTAAGCATTTCTCACATTGCCTCTTTCTTTTCTGTTGTTTCCTGATTAGGCAGGAAAGCTACCAGCAGCCCCGTCCCACCTCCACCCTTCCTGAATAAACCGAGGTACTAAGACCTCTTCAAAACCCAGTTCTGGGATTTTCTTTCTCCTCCCCACACTTCTTTAACAGGTAAAAGAAAGCATGTTCAGTCTCACAGATTAGTAACCACAGCTCAAAGAAGCAGCTACAAATTAGAGTCTGCTTTAAAGGTTAGATCCTGTAATGTATTTCTGCCCCAAAACCAGGATAACTAAAACCAATGTTCTTATATATTAAACAATTTCCCATAAACGTATTTTTTCAAAACACAGGATATAAGCATCCTGTATGTCCTGTAGACATTTCAGCAGCTCCCTTAATTCTTTAGAACAACATTTTCAATTTAACTTAACACTAGGAGTTACAGACCATCAGCAATGCTTCATACTGCAAAGAGATAACCTGTTTCTAGGACTGAGTATCTGTAAAATGTCTGCATGTAGCACCCTTACTGATACCAGATACTTAAGGTCAAAGTCATAGATTAATCTAATCAAGTATAACTCCTATCCTTTCCAAAGCCTTTAGAATTTAGGTTGTATCAAAGATTCCCTTGATTGCTCTCAAATTCAGACAGTCTTAAACAGATATACCTGACTATCATGCAATTTATATATGCTTTTACAAAACTTCTGAATTTTGCCCAGCAGGCTAAGGTAGGTCATTGGAAACATTCAGTACAATTGAAAAACTGAAATCGTTGCACGCTAGGCTTCTTCGCGCTTAACTCCTCCTTAAGGATAACATGTAGCTCTTTCACCACAGATGTTTTGCTATAGATCCCAGTCCGGTCTTTTGGGTACCCTATTTCTGTTCTCCAAAGACAACCATGAATTCCATTCACGCTAGCACATGGTAACTCTTTGAAAAGAGGAAGGACTCAAATGGTCAGGTTCGCTTTGGTCAGGTATGTGGGACAGCCAAGCCTAAAAACGTTAATTGCTGTACAAGGTACACAGTACTTTGCAGAAGCAAATTCAGTGGTTTGGTATTTTGATTGCTAAGGGGGTGGAAAAGAGTTACGCTGCATTGCATCAGATGCCATGGGTAACATATGAATATAATGAGGAACAATTAATTTGAAATCAGTGTATCTTGCTGCAACTACACATTGTTATACTTTTATCAGTCTAGCTGATGATCAGAACTCAACCATTTTTACCTCTGAATCCACCTGAATCTGGTGAAAGCCGGATGCACCATGAAGTTTTCTAATTAAAAGTCGGTGTGAATCTTCCTGGAATGAGATTATGCCCCCGAGTTCCTCTTTTCCTTAATACCATATTAAAGTTAATGCAGCTCATTACTAATGATATAGTCCAAATAGCAGCAAACAGATTAAAATACTTATTCATATCTGTATAAAAAAAAAAAAATGTAAATAAGTCAACGTCCACAAAATTTATTTGCTTGCAGAAATTATGGTTTTCTACTCCGTAAAATGTTTCAATTCCTCTCAATACATTCAAAGATTTTGGTAACATTTTTGGCCTTTCCTAAAGGACATATTGGGCATAAAAACATCATAAGCACAACTTAAGCAGTTCAGTTATCTTTCTGCAGTGACTTAATTATACCATAGCAGGATTGGAAAAATACTTACGCTCCACAAAGTAAGAGCTGGCATCAATCTTCCAGATAATCTGACCACGGTGAGAGCCATTGACGCCACGGTTCTTGTAGTCCAAAAAGTTTTCGGACAAGACCTCATCTATAAACAAAGAAAATGGTCTCATCAAGCGCCTATTACAACAACATGCATAGCAGAGAGTCAGGCTAAAAATACGCCTTTGGCTTGACAGAACATACTAGAGCTGCTAGACAGCTTGGTACCACATGTTGAGAAATTAGCTTTTTCACTCATTTATATTTTTAAAAAGTGCAGCTCTTCTTAAAAATCACAGCTTTTCCTGAAATGTAATTTTAAAAAATACATCCCTACAAAATTCTCAAAAATGACAACATCTAACTTAGCATGAATGAACCCCTACCTAATTAAACATAATTACCTAGCTGTTAAGAGAGAATGGTAACAAAAAAAAATCCCCCCTTTGCACCAACTCTTCCCTTAAAAAAAACCCACAGAAAATAGTTACGGGTAGGTATCTGTACTACACTCGCTCGTATCACAACAGATGTGATTATTTCTCGCACAGTGAAGGATATTTATTTTTGAAGAATCCCACTCACTGGGTGCCTTCACACCTCTTGACCTCCAAAACCAAATGGCTGACAAGAAAACGCWGTCCCCTCGCAGTGTTTCAAGACACCTAGCAGCTGTCAGACTACCAAGCTGATCTTCAGAGAAGTCAAGAAGTAATCTATAAAAATGAACAATCTCTAAAAAGTTGCTGAAAACTAAGGCTGAGGAAGCAACCGCCTTGCACGCACAAGGCTGCGTGTAAATAAAAGGTGGGCAGGTAGTGAGCTTGAGGAGTGGCCTTCTGGTTGTCCACATGAATAAGTTTTTAGCCTGCTTCCAAGTTTCATTCCAGACTGCTTCAACAAGCTCTTTTCCAGACCAATCTGCAAGCCCGACGCAGCGTAGATGTGAGCAAACGCATCCCGGCCTTCAGGCGAGGGCCTGGTTCTTGACCCTCTTTTATCCAACAGCTTAAAAACCAGCCAGCAAGACCATGCTGCAGCCTCAGGGCCACGCTCACCGACTTGCTAGCTTAAGCCAGGCTTTCAAGCAAACAAAAATGCACGTATTGCCACCATACCAGGCCAGCACTTACGGTTTTGATTGTCACTAAATACAAACAGCGCAGCAAAAATAAACAGACATATGGAGACATTTACAACCTGTCAGAGGGGAGCGGGGCTCACAGGCAGTGGCCTGTGAGAGCCCAAAATGGCCGCGAACTCAAGCAGCTGAAGCAGTGAACCAGGATGGGCCCGGCCGTGGCCTCATTGCTCCGGCTTCAGGGGCATGAAATGGATTTCGCATCTGTGCCCTGCCAAAGCAAAAGGCTACGATCTCTACCTGCGGAGAACAGCCAGCAACCTCCTGGATTTTTCCTCTCAGCAATGAAGACAGTTTTAATTTTAACAGAGGTTTATACAAATGCACTTTAACTAACTCAACCTTGCTACAAAAACAATCCTGGGTGGGTGCTGAGACTCAGTTCTGAAGACAATTACATTAGTTATTAGTCGCCCTAAAAACTGAGGAAAAATGTGATCCACTCAATCCGAGATTAAAATACATCAATTGTAAACACTGTGAAGCACTCACTTTGTTATCATGTAGGTCAACGAGAAAACAAAGATGACGCCGTGCGACAAGGGACACCATGCCTGAGGACGGACTGGCGRTGTGACCAACTGCAGAGCAGAAGAGGCAGCCCAACGGACAAAGCCAAGAAACTCAAAGACTAACATATTATTAAAATATATATACACAAATGTTAAACAAAGTAGACTTCTAAATTGAAGGAAACTACACTTTCACTGAAAGGATAAAGCAGCAAGCAGATGCCAATGTTGTCCCGTTGGTTTTACGTAGTTGTGCTCTCAAAGGAGGAAGGTAAGTGGGCTACGAACACCAAACTCTTTGGTGCCACTCTCTTCAGGGATTTACAACAGAAATCCTTTTAAAGAGGTCATTAATGATTGCAATGGATAATTGTAAATGGCAATGCTATCTACAATACATTTTCCCCTTGCTGACTTGCTAATTGTCAGTAATTACTTCACTAGCTGTGTTTCATGCCCTGTATTGAAGTGGAAATCTTTCAGCACATTCACATAGTACATCTCTGCGGTAACCCTTCAACAGTAAAATCCTCTGGTACGATTTCTGTTCTTCCTCTGTACTTTATAGCTGGTTGTGTCTTCTTTTAAATGCCAAATTATATATAAAAAAAGGGCAGATAAGTATACACCGTTGCTCTCAGAGATTTGGCTAATGACTACCTTCAGTAAAGGACCATCCTGGATACAGATTATCCAGAATTACCCACATCATTCTGTGGAAGTAGGAACACTTATATACACACAAGGAGATTTAAACCTATGAACTGTCCCTTTTGCTTTGGCAGGGAAAACACTTTGTACTTAAAGGTAAGCATATACTGAAATGTTGCCTAGAGCTGGAGTCTGGGAACCCCACCCGGTAACTCGTCCTGACCRGGCAGAGAGAGCATCCCTCAGCTCAGGCATGCTGCTCTCCGGCTTCATCACTCGTGACATTTATTTGTCATATTTAGTCTCTGTAAGCTGCTGGAGATGCGCTAACGCCTGCCATGTTATTAAGATGTATGGGCAATTACTGTTCCTCAAGATATATTGTTTATAAAATACCATGCTTGCTTAAGGAGGCTTAGCTGAGCTAGACTGGATAGCCTTGCTTAAGAAATCGCAGACATTTTAGGCCAGAGTTTAGTGGCACAAGAGATCCCAGAAACAGATTTAAAATGCTGTGTTCATACGTAGTATCTGTGGAGGCCAGCTGGCACTTCCACTGCATCGGCTGTTGTCTGCTTCCCACAGCTGGCACAAAGGCAGCATGAACTATGCATCATGCAATCTCTCTAATTTGACAGAGATGTCGACATATGCCCATACCCAAACCAAATCACATCCTATTGCGAGCTGAGCCAGCAGGGATGACTGCAGAAAGCTCTTTCCTCCTTTTTGTTGGAAACATGCAGGAAGCTTGGAAAACCAGGCTGAGAAAAAGGACCACTCTCCATCTGCACATCCAAGGTAGAAGACCCCCCAAAGGGAAGGGATAAGCAAGCCGGTCTATGGTTACAACTGACAGGTGAGACCACGGGAAAGCTGGAACAAGCTGCTCCCACCAAGTAGCATCTGCACGCTGCCTCCTGCCCTGGAGACGAGAGACAGGAGTGTGTGGGAAAGACAGGTCAGGTCGCAAAGCACATCAGGGAAGGGATACACACACATGGAGCTAGTCACGCACACACAGTTTATTGACAGCGGCCAGTGATGAAATACAGGCTCAGGTAGTAGAAAGGATATTTTAATATTGGTTTATGGACCTCTGCAATATGCAGGTCACCCCAAGTAGGAGCAGCAGAACCTTTAAGTATAGAAACATTTTTGTAAATAAAACATATTTACAAATATCGTGATTTAGAAATCCAGTACGTAGATCCTTCTCACAGCCAGATGTAAGCCCTGTCTTTCTCTTGAAAAGCTAGGTACTTCCCTCTTTCCAAAGAAATAAAACTTATTTTTAGTCCAGTAGAAATTTACATTAGTTTCGATTTTTAAGCCAGACAAATTTTAGCTCTAGAAAAATACATGCAGGTCCAAAAGGGAAATCTTTCTCTTTCAGTTTTTGAAGATCTGTTTTTCTGGAAGGTGAAAGATAAGAAAGAAATATCCCCGGGCAAGTTAAAAATAGCAATAGTTGAAACTGGTCAGGAGGCTGGAATGTATGAATACGCCTGATCGACCTGTTTTAGTTGGCAGGCGATACTATTCCAGGCATGCTATTCCCTGAACATGGACATTAGGTATGTAGCATATTGACAAAGAAAATTGTGCATGTGAAATACACAGCTGTTTAGTGCACTACATATATGTGCATATGTGTGTACATATATTTACCAACGTCCATGCCATATGTAAGTGAACAGATGATATAGTATGTTAAAGAGAAAGAGTATGTGCAAAGGAAAACAAATTTTATTTCCATATTTGTACTGAGAATCCCTATAACAAAGGAACTGACCTTAAAAACATGTTGCATCTTAATTCCCGAAGGTAAATGGTGAAATGCTTCGTTTCACCTCCACACAAAATGAAGAGCAGAGTTAATGCTCCCTTTCATACATTTCAGCCAGCAGCTAATAGCTTTTGACATTTTTCCAATGAAGCATCGTAATGCATCTCCGTCCCTCTATTTCTGAAATGAGATTAACCTTTAAACTAGCTCTCTGCTTAGCTGGCAATCCACTGCATAGCCTGGGTTTGGCCCCGCTTGGCCAAAAAGCAAACACATTGCGATCGCTCTCAGATCTGCAGCTTCATTTCCCTGGATGGCAAACAGCTAACTAATTAAGGAAGGTGTCAAATGAGGGAGTATTCAGGATGTGCTGCCCTTTGAACATCATCAGGTGGTCCTGGAGCTGGAGACGGCGAGGGCATCTAAGACGGGGAGCCAGCAGACATTGCTCTCTGCCTCCCCTGCTCTGGGGCACACAGAGTTGCCAGCTGCCTCTTGCTGGTGAGAGGGAAGGCGGCTGCAGACCTGCAAAGCTGCACTGGGACAGGAGCAGCAGCAGTCAGACCTCCCGCGTCTCGCATGGTCCCTAGAGGAAACGAAGAAGGTGATGCACAACCAGGCGCCAGGCAGCCGGGGCCTGAGCAGCAGCCAGAGGGACCAAGGCATGCTAGAGGCAAACGTTAGCAAGTGCTTTGGGAACCCGCAGCAATTCTGACGGACTGCTTGTCCTCACCAAACCAGATACCTCCATGCACAGCCTTTTACTGCTAAAAATATTCTGTGCTGTCACTTCCATGCCAAGCGATCCCAATATACTTCACAAGCACTATATAGAGAGAGAGATAAAGAACCATGGCCACCAAAGAAAGCTATCTTTCAGATGAAAGACAGTAACCAATTGACAAAAAGCACACTGTTCTTCAGAGGAATTAGGGAAAATGTTGATAAAGGCCACCCCTCAAAAAGATCTGTAAAAAACGTAATGGGGACTTCAAGTGCTGTCAGCAGCCTACACTAAACAGACAGGACCTCACTATTTGAAAGCTTGCCTGAAATTTCAACAGAGAAGCAAACAGATAGTCAGTACATCTTCCTCAGAAGGATTGATAGAGTTCAAATTACAAATAGCTGAGTGACCCTTTTGGTCAGTTTGGTTTTACTTATGAGGCGGAAATGAAAAGCCTACTCCCCTTTCTCAAACGGTATTTTGCTGATATATACGACCAGCCTATTCTTCCACATTCTCCAAGAATAACAACTACAAAACTTAGAATAACCTGGGCTACCTTCAAAGAAGCAAATAACATGAGACAGGAACACAATGTCAGACAGGTGCCTGAATTTGGTACAGTATTCCAGTCTCTTATCCATCACTAATTTGATTTAGCTCTACATATTACAATGCTTGCTTTCTATAAACTTAATGCAATTATGGCATAAAAATAGAAGCTACACTTCATGTCTTGATCCCTTATGAATAAGAAATGCTGTACTCCTGAAATTACAGAAGGACTTGTAGCCTTTAGCTGAACAAACCTGCTTTAGCTTGAAATTTAAAAGTGCTTTTGGCCAATATGTATGTCTATACTATAATGACATATGAAGATAGTTAGCAAATTGCTTTTAAAAATCATTTTCTGTACAAAGAGGCCGAGCTCTGGCTGATCTGTTTTGCAAATTGCATGGAAAGCTGCAGGAAAGGGACATTGTAAAGCATAAATAATAAAATTATTTTGCAAGATAATACAAGTGTAAGCCATGGATAAGCTTCCTATTTCTGATGTTTCTTCTCTTACCATCCAATTTATCACTTGAAGAACACCACAAAATGATGACAATGGCCTCTACAATTCACAAGTGCAGCTCGTAGTGAGTCGTATCAGGCCATGCCAGTGTTTCCTTTTGCAACCCTTTAGCATTGCAAAACCTAGCCCTCGGAAACTGTGCTTCCAAAGAGTTGTACAATACAAGTGGTCATCATTCTGCAGGAGAGGAACTATTAATGAGAAATGTGTGTAGAAGATGCAGATACCAATTTCTTATTTACAAAGATACAACAGTAAAAAAAAAAAAAAAAAAATTACGGCTATGATTATAGGAGTCAATAGCAACATTTCCACTGACTTCAGCAGCTACAGATCCAGCTCTAACGTGGATGGAAATTTCACTGTTAATTCATTTGCAAATTTCTGCTGTAGACAATGAATATACTGCAATTTACAGTTAGCATCCCTCCTTCTATAGCTTCTTAGGGAGAAGAGATCTGGAAAACAAGGGCCCAATCCTTCATCGGTGCTGAAAGCTGTTCAAAGGTAAAAGTGTTTTGCTGAAATTTGTAACTCCTTGATTTTGGGAGTGGACGACAGGTGTCCTTTGGGTTTTTATGTAATTCTTTCTGCTTCAGATTAGGTGGTTCAGGTTTTAAACCTACCATGCCTGCCTTTCCATGTGCCTGGAGCAGTTTTACTTAGGACAGTGTCTTCTGCCCTCAGTGACCAAGAATTGTTGCAACTTTGCCAACTCCATCCCTGTTTTATTACAGTTTATGCTCTTTTAACTCCCTACTTTCCTTTGGTCTTTCTCTTGCCATGTCTTCTTCTCACTGCCAGTCTCCACTCATTGTTCACATTTTCTCCCTCCCAATTTACTTTTCTTTAACTGGGTAGGGGGTTAATTTTTGTCAGATTAAAATGGAACCATTCATGTACTTGAAACAAAGCACATGCATAGCTCTCAGATCAAGGACTGAGCTTTCAGCACCGATGAAGGATTAGGCCCTTGTTTTCCAGATCTCTTCTCCCTAAGAAGCTATAGAAGGAGGGATGCTAACTGTAAATTGCAGTATATTCATTGTCTACAGCAGAAATTTGCAAATGAATTAACAGTGAAATTTCCATCCACGTTAGAGCTGGATCTGTAGCTGCTGAAGTCAGTGGAAATGGTCCTATTGAATCCTTTACCACTTCAGCAGCCTCCAAATTACTGCTGGGAGATATCATTCTGATCTTTCATGACACCAATACCAATAAAAAAAGCAAACAAGACTGCCAATTACAGAGACCCTATTAAATCTTGGGGCTGATATGCCGATGGGTTTTCAGAAGGCTCTGGATGAACTGTGGATCCAGTCCTTCCTCACCGTCCTGCCCTCCTTGCACTTGAGCTAACCACACTCAGAGTCTGAGCTCTGTACTTGAAGGACTTCCCTCTCCTTCCCTGCAACAGTAGAGCCTGTGGCTAAAAGCAGAGCTGATGGCAATGGGCCCTATTCTTCTATGGTACCCTTGAGGTGTTTGGGATCTGTGCTCCAGCACAACCCATCACTCATCTATTTCTCTCCAGTAACCACAAATCTTCTGCTGAAAAGCTAGACAGAATGAGGAAAGCAAAGACCTGAGCTGGGGCTCAGCAATAACATCTTGTGGGGGCTAAAAAACCCACAGCAGATGTTAGGTTACAGTGGGATGGGCATCTATCTAATAATACCTATGTCATTTGGTTCTGCATACACTTAAAAGTGTGATAGTATCCACGTAGCTCTCATTGCTACTTCAGCTATGCCTGTCCCAGCTACAGACTTCTGCTTTAAAGCTCCTGCACTTCCAAGATTTATTCTCACCACTGCAGCAGATGGACCACATCTGGGTTTTATTACAGCCACAGCTATACTTCAGCTATGCGCTGCACAAACTTCTCCACAATTAATGACATCCAGCTTGCACACAGAACTGACGATGGGAGGGAGGAATCCAAACACAGATGACCATGACTGCCTCAGTGCATACTGAAGATACGCAATGTGTGGTGAGGTACAACATGGAAGAGTTTGGTTTGCTTGTTTTTAATGTAACAACAGTTCCAAAGTTCTCACAGTCAGTGGAAGCCTCCCACTGATTACAGCACAATTTGGAAAATGAGGATTAGGAGAAAACAGTGCACCCATGAAATTTGCTAAAAGATACTAAAATAAGAGATGCTGCAGGCCCAAGGCAGTATAAAGACATGATATAAACGGACATAGGAAGATCTGAAAAGTGAACAAGGATGACACTTGTACAGGTTAACAACATTCATTAAATAGGGGGGAAATAATTTGCAGTATTTGAAAAATGGGCTTATAGCAATATTGAAAGACATAACAGCAGACAGTAAATTAGACAGGCATTTGTGATCGGATACAGCAGCAAAAAAAACCCCAAACACAACTCAGACGTGTGCACTGAAGCACCACAGTGCAAAGAATCTCCTGAGAATCTGGAGTGATTTTATCTGAAAAACGGTATTCAATTATAAGCTTATTACAAAGTGGAAGATCTTCAGTGAAGAAAAAATGTCTTTAGGGCTGGAGAGATCAATGGATGAGAAAGATTACAAAAGCTAAATGCATACACAGTCATTACAGTAGTTGTGAAGGGCAGCATGGGAATATTCAAAAGTTAGGAACGGCATGTTTAAGTGTTATAAACACTAAGAAGTAGGAATGATTTAGTTTGGTTTAGAAAACTAAGAGAAGAAAAACAGATGCTGAACCTTCAAAATCCACATGGCTAGCTTGACAACCTCTAYGGAACAAATCTTTCTGCTTTAAGCCTTATCGTGCCAAGAATTTTGTTTGTGGTGTCCACTGTTCATGCCGTGATTGATTCTACCCAGTCAATGGTCTGAACGTGCTGCATGGATTATGCTTCTTTTCCAGGATTGAGGCCTAAACCTGGCTTTTGGTGCACCAATATCCCCCACTGACTGATTTCTTCAGAAATGCTTTAGTGGCTGATCATTACTGGCTTCATTATCAGTCTGAGCTATATAGTGATACGGGCCCTCCTTGCACAGCACAGAGGCAGTTCTATCCACAGGCATAAGGACCCTGGAAATCACTGAGAAGGCATGAGGCTGCTGTACCCCCGTCTGCATTATTTCCCCCTCCTGATATTCAGGATGACAGTTGAAGTGGAAAACTCTTTTCCACCCGTTCACCTGGAAAGAGGTTCATAATACCATAGCTGTTATTTTATGGAGAAATACTAAATAAAAATGGGAATCTTTTGGCACACAGTAAATGCCTCTACCACATATTAAAGATATTTAAGGAAAAGAACTGGCAACCTACAGGCTTCTTTACCGTGACTTCCCTAAAAGACCACACAGTACACCACCACTGCACAAACCCCTCTACAGAAGCTTTTTGGTGCATTGCTACTAACAACATTAACACCACACAAAGGACAGAGGTGAACCTTGGAAGCACTGAAAGGGAGAATGGGTCAGAAGCCATACACGTTGGGAATATTCAGAGACCCTTGCATTTAAGCGTTGACTGTATCTACTTGTAAAGGGGTGAAACAGAGGCAAAAGCTAACCGTGTTCGTGTCACACTTGGTGGGTCTGGAAACAGCATATCCTGGTTTCATCTGGCTGAAGTGGCCCACCAGATATAGAACTGGGAAAGGCAAAAAGTGACTCAGTCTAATAAAGAGAAGTCACTCGCACTGGATCCAAGAGCAGCGAGGTGAAGGCAAGCCAGGTTGGAACAAAGAACTGATTATCGCTGCACTAATATATCTGCCAAGGCCTACGATACCTAATACCCTCTCTCTGTTCAGCATTTGTGCAGGGTTGGTTTTTTGGTTGTTTTGGGGTTTTTTTTGGTTTTTTTTGTTTTTTAAAATGACAGCTTTGCTCCTGTGACACTTTTTGTTCCTGAAATAAATAGTGCTGTGCTTAGTGAAAGCTGTCTGGCCACTGGGCACCTCTGTTGATGTTTTACAGAGAGAGCAGAATTGCAGGTGTTGATCAAAACTTAACTTGCTGAGGTGATCACAGCCAGCCTGGCAAGAGACCCAGCTACAAGATGACCTACTGAGGAGAAGCCCTAAGACCAGAGCAAGGTTCTCTTCCAAAGGCCAAAAAGGACTGGGAAGATGGGTAACCCCAGGACACAACAAATCCAAACATCAACAAAATTCACTCTAAGCAGGCACATTGTGAAGAGTTTTGTTTTACAAATATATCTCTGCTATATCTGAAGCAGAGAGGTGGAGCAACCATCCAAACGCACAGAGCGCATCTAAATCAGGGATTAGAGCTGTAATGCAGGGACCCGCAACTCCTAGCCTTACATGCACATTACTGTTTCTAATATTTTCCATCTCTGCTGGCAACATGTGACACTTTGTGCTTGTATGCATTGGATGTTTGGGAAAATAGCTGTACAAACAAGTTCTGATCCAAGTCTGATGGCAGGAAAAATTTAGATCTTTCCACTTGCCTCACTGGGCAATACAGCAACACAAGGCCCCCTAAACCTAAAATCAACCTGGAAATTGTTTAAGCAAATGTTTAAATGTCTATTAACCAATAGCTTTAAAAATTAGATTTGTCAGATTATGGTGAATTGCTTTTTTGGGAGAGAAATAACATCAAAGGCTGAAACAGAGTACTGTTTTAAAGCTAAACTTCAGTCACTAATTAGGTCAAGACGTTCCTACTTATATAAATTTGAGAGGAACTACTCTGTCAAAAGCCAAATATGGACAGAAAATTGGACCTACAAGATTTGTGTATGAAGAAACTTTTAATAAATAGCCTTTAATAATGTTTTGCTTTCCCATAAGGAAACACTGAAAGAAAAAAGCCTACTGCATATGTGTAAGAAGAATATAATGTTAGCCCTGATAAATTCCCAACATTAGCATGCACAGACACTGGAGCAAACAATTACTTCAAAAGTCTGGTTTAAACATTTCTCATTAGCTACTCCAGATATGGAGATGATGACAGAAGTGAAATCTAGTAGCAGCTAAAATGCTGCTGCAGTAATTATAAGATAGCTCTGTATCTACAGGCAGCTGCCAGCAGTCCATATTAATTTATCTAAGAGGCTTCATACTGTAGCAAATAGTAATAGTAAATGAGATAACAGAGAAAGAGAAAACTTTGAGATAAATAATTGTAAATATTCCATCTGTCTTACAGTAGCCACTAAACAAGAGATCTTTTTTAAAAATATACAAACACGCTATCTTCATTATTCATAACTTTGTTTTAGTTTCATTTTTTTCTCCCATGTAGCTTTTCTGCAAAGAAAACTCAAATTCCAGAGATTTTTTAAATAGCAACAGAGCTGTGTTATGTTTGAATTTCTCAGAGAGCTCTTTTTGAGTGTTTACGTGTATTTTTGATTGTGGATATGTTTCTGAAAGACTGCTGATGTTCATAATACTATAGTTCTCTTGAGGGAAGGCAAATGCACATCTCGGGTGACTTGTTACAGAATTTAGAGGTTCCTCTGCATAGCCCAGAGCTGATATATAGTATATACAAGGGGAAGTTAGAACATCTCTAGAGTTCAAGCTTAGCAGGAATGAAATGCAATTCCTACTCCTGAAGGCACAATGTCTTGAACTCCCAGAAAGGCTTGTTCTTCCAATTCCCATATTTTTTTGTCATCTTACCATGGCTTATCTTAAAATGCACTGAAGTAATAACATCTATATTTTAACAGAGTCAACGTTTACTATTCTCCCTTCAACTAAGGAGTTTTTCTACAGCCCTTCATCAAAATCACATAGGTGTGTATGGATGTTTTCATGCAGCTACAGGGTGGATGTACTCAATACTATTTTTTTGCCATAAGACACATGACCACCATTTTTTACACTGTTTTACAAGAGATTGACTGGCTGCCTAGTCCATTTCCTGAGACCACGAGCAAAAGTTAACTCTAATAACCAATTCTAAATCCAGCTTTTACCTGCTTCTGCAAAGACTGTTTCCCAGTTGGCCACCCTTAGGAACGTGCACATAGATTGAAGAGAAGAAAAACAGGTACCTTGTGATAAAAGGAGCTGTGACTCCTTCACATGAGGAGCAAGCAGCCAGAATTTCCATACAGGAAGGACTCCCTTAACCCTTCTTTCAGGCTACTTTAATCTTTGAATAGCATCCCAAAATGCCCTATGGTATCAAAACATATGAGCGACACGATTTTACTCTTTTTCTTTTGGAAGCCTTTTATATCATCTATATTTCCCCAGACTTGAAACATCTTTGTTCTGAAGCCTGCAGTTTATTGGTTATCATCAGAATTTTAGTGATGGCAGTGGTGGTAAGAACAGACTAAGTTTTATGCATTTCAAAACCAACACTCATATAAAATTATTTGGAGATATTTCCTAAAATACTACAATGGCAATGATTAAACTCCTCTAAGGTGAGAACCGCCTTCTGTTCTGCTTTTGTATAGTCCCTTCCTGGGATACTTAGGAGCTCCCAAGACAAATAACAAATACCAACTCTAATGCTCCCACACCAAGTTTTAAAGAAAATCCACAACACACTGCCCGATACCCCAAGGATGCAAATAATTTCTCATTGTTCTCATGACTCACCACAACATTAAATATTGCCACATTCAAACCTTTCAGCTCAATTTCACCAACCCAATCACAAAAAGGACTGGGTGGTATCCGCAAGCTGGCTTTGAGACAAACACTAGAATGACCAGCAGCAATGCAATAGTTAACAGTGTTGCCATGCAAGTAGTAATAATAGGTTTCAACACTAATCCTCTATTGAGCAGACTGGGAAAAGCTTATAGTTTCTTTAGTTCTCTTGTTCCAGTCTGGCTGCTAATTCAAAACATAGTCTTACATCAGTTTACATTGCGAAGGTCATACCCCCAAGGCCAGGAACATTCCCTCTCTAAACAGGAGTGCAGGCTCATAAAATCTGTGCAAATGCACACACAAATCTAAGCCATTAGGGATGTATGGATCTCCCACCCCTATGGTATGTGACCAAACCTATGGATTGGTCACAAACATTGAATACAGGATGCATCAGCGTTTTATTTTAGGTCAGAAGCATGCTTTTGTAATGACCCTTCCAATTGTCCCCACCAGACTGTGCCGTGATCTTCGGGCACACAAACTCGATTCTGTCCTGATGAAACCAAACTGAAAGATGTGCTACAGCGACTCAAGGGCATTCAGTCTGCCAGACTGAGACTGTTCTAAAGCCAAGCCCCTGAAACACATTCAGCAGATGTTTGCTTCTACAGTCCCATTCCTACTGGGAATGGTAATAGTTCCCCCTACTTTGTTACTGTGGATGTAGCCATAGTGCCAGTTACCTTCCTAGATTCCAAGTGCTTTCCACATCAAACTAATACCAAAAACCAAGTGATCTTCACAGTCTCCCATGTTCTTTCTTTAAGGGAACCAAAACACCAAAGCTTACCTTACATTAGGTTTTGGGAGAGGAGGAGTGGGAAGAGGGGAAGGGAAGAGAAAAAAGGAATGAGGGGTGCTGCTGCCTGCTACTTCCTCAGTTATTTAGATTGGGAACCTGAGAGGCCGGAGACAAAACACCTTCAAAGACACGAAGGGTCAACTGTTGGTTTCTTGGGGACTGGACAAACTGTTCATTTTTCATTTGGCAGCGGTGTTCCTTGGAATGAGCCATTGACTATTGCCATTAACACCAGGCATTCAGCCAGCAGGGGCAAGGATACACTTCACAATTTGTACTTCTAATTTACTGGGGTGTCTGGAGCAACATCCTGTTTGATACAGTAAATTAAGCAGGAGTAGCAGGGTGGATTTTTCTTTTGCCCAGTTAAACCTCTATGTATTCAGGTTACCTATCAAAAAAAAATTTAGAATGTGTCTTCACAGTCCTTGATACCATGTCTGAGCTATGAAACCTTGCTGGACAAGTTCATTCAACGTGAAACAGCTCTACGCACTTTCTGTTGACTCCAGACCACCAGAAGGTACGCTTTGCCTCTTTTTACTTAAGCAACACAGTCCTTCATGAGTTGCCTGCGCTACTGCAGAATAGGCTTAGAGTATTTCTTAGTGCCTAGTACTGGAGGCTGCTGTGTCTTCTCATCTGTTCCAGTAAAATGCTCAACTGCAAGCTTAACTGTAAACACAAGTAATTCTGTTAAGGCCAACAAACCAGACTGCTTTCAGAGCATCTGTTTTAAATCCAGTCTCTGTTTTTTTCCTAAAAAATTTTAAATTTCAGAAGCCTACTTCTATTTTCAAAGCAGGGTGTTTTATGAGGTTATTCACAGGAACAAGTACTGCAGCCTGGCTTACTGTAACCCCCACTCCTTTCCTTCCATGTCCTAAATAGCCACCCTCACGTTCCCCTTCTCCCAGTCTCTCCAATACCCTGAACTCATTTCCAATGCCTAACACTGTGCCACCAGGGTTCCTCTACATGCTCAGACCTCCCATCCCCTCTGCTGCCAACATCTGTGTTCCCAACATCCTCAGCACACGATGCCAAGCCTTCTGGTTTTATCCACTAAAGCACTTAAGTAACACCGTAGCTCCCTGCGATACCCCCTATGATTGCTCCAAAAGCCCAACTCACAACATCATATGCTTTACCTGTTCTTGGTTTGCTATCTTGGCAAGATGAAACAGTGCTATTGGAACTAAAATACCTGCTTAGTGCTAGGCACACTTATCCAAACAGGTAAGGGCCGCGTTTTACCAACATTTCCCTTTGTGCGGGCACCAATTTGAGTCTGTCTTCTTTACCAAGTCACCAGTTTTCAGGAAACATTTAAGACCTTCACATTTTTAAGACCTCTAATCCAGAGAGGAATGTGTCGAACTGATCCACCATGTTCAAAACTTACCAGGGGGCAAAGAGTTAACGCAGACTTCAGTCTAGACAGCAGGACTATTTCCATAGGAACCAAACCAGGTTAAAAAAATGCTAATTTTATACTGAAGCGAAACAATCAGGTAAAAGTGGATTGAAACCATTTCTTACTACTCTTACATGGGGCTGGATTTACTAGATGGAGATGCCAAAAATATGCTAACATACATGGATGAATACAGCTTCCAATATACCAAAAAAAAAAAAAAAAAAAAAAANAAAAAAAAAAAAAAAAAAAAGAAGGAAGAACTTTCTGGGACAACTCCAGACTGCCTCAGTCTATAATTATTGTTCGTATCAAAATACCCTTTGGCTATACAGAAAAAGGCATTCTGTTTCACAAGGTTTTTAAATGATTCATATTCTTGACTTGTAAAACCTCTCATCTGTCACAGATTACTCAAGGACTCACAAGAGAAAACCCTGAAAATATTATGCTGTCTTTATACAGGAGGTATTTTCCCCAAATCCAAATGGCTTTGAAATGAAAATAGCTTGAAATTTCAAGAAACAGTCAACAGAAAAGCCTTCTCATATCTCTGCTGAAGAAAAAGTAAGCGCCAGGACTGCAACCAGCAATTGAGGAGCAGAAAAAATCTTGTAATATATAAACCCACTTAAAGACTACACTCAATGGAGCCGTATCAGCTCATTATTACCATTAGCCCATATTACCCTAATGCTTACAACTAAAAAAAGCAGCAAGAAGCCCAAAGGGGAAGGTGCAAGGGGGACTTGGGGACTTACCTATGAGATACATGCCGATCCAGTCCCCTGCATCCACTTCCTCCTTTATATCCCAGTATATCACTAGGTCCTGCGAATGCCCGATGGAGTAGTAGGAGCTGCTGACCATCAGGGTAGACCGGCTGTCTGAAGTGACAAGGTCCGTGTCACTAGTAGACCTAGGAATGGTGACCGTCTCATGGGAATTGTTCCTGATGTCCATGTTATGGAACTGGTCAGGGTTATAGCTGTATCTCAGAGGCTCTTTGCACCGGCGCCGATTTTGTGAGTTCCTAGATGGAGATGCCATGGCTGCCAGGCCCAGGAACCTGTTTTGGTACAGATTCTGCGAAGAAAAAAAGAAAGGATAGTATTTACAGTATTATTCATTTTTCAGTGATGTCAAAGCTCAGGAAAAGTAGTGCATCAGAATGAGAAAGTAGCAGATCTTTTTCCATTTGGCATTGCAAAAAAGAGGCATGAAAAGGCGTAGCAGGAAACATAGTGCTAACTCAACTCCTACTCCGTAATTCTTACCATGAAAACAAGTGTAAGAACAAGCCTTGCACCACCAAGCTCAGCCACAACTGGCAGCGTGTGAGGAAATTAATAGTAGCTTGCTTCCTCCACATTAACGCATGCATCCAGACACAAACATCACGACTATCAAACTGCTAGAGAGCCATTCTCTTTTAACATCAGGAGATAGTCTTCCCACTTTTGACACCTGGAGTTAAGTCTTCTCCCCAGTAATTCTTGTTACATTTGCAGAGGAATCTTTCTTAAAGCACAGTCACCCCAGAGACCGTACCCCATCTGGAGAGACTGGTTAGCAATGAGTAAGAGCTCTTCCTCTCTGCTGGAGAGATCTGAAAAGCGAAAGCCATGCAAATGGAGTTATCCCTGTTACCAAAATAGAGATGTCTTCACTGAAGTGTAAATACAAACTAAGTGTTGCAGTGTCTCTCAGTACAGCTGATAGCTTCCGATGCTATTGCTCTGCTCTGTTTTTTGCAGTAGACTGAGATACTATGCACACCTGCTCTGGTAGGAATTTGGGAATGCACCAGACAATTAATGGGACTCGAGAAGGTTACTGCAGAGTAGTCATCATCCTAGCAGTTGAAAAAATATTTAAATTCCAACCTACCCTCCCTCCACAAGGCAAGCTGAGTGACATACAAAATGCATCATGGTGCATGAGTTAAGAGCTCTTGTGAGTCGGCAGATAGAGAATGCTTAAGTTATGACTGGGTTAAATTTTGATGTGAAGACATGCTCTGATACTGATCAAAATACTGGTTATTCCTTACTTCTGTGCTGTTTGTTCTTTTTTTTCCATTTTCCTTCCCAGCTTTCCCTCTTCTCTCCCTGCAGCTCTGCTATTTCAATCACTCAGCTTTTCATTATTCATTAGCCTTCCATTATCCGTCTGTTGCCAACCATGCTGTCAAGTCCGTTAGATACAAAACCAGACAGCTTTCCAGTATGCTATGAAATGCTTTTCACATGATCAGAAGTCAAATCATCCTTTTGAACTCAAACAAATTAAGCAGAAGAAAAATCATAGCAGTTATTTAACCCTGGCTTTGTTAAGGCTATGGTAGCACAGAACAACAGTTAAGTCCTGAAAAAATAAAATATTTTGTTTATTAATACCAATTTTTGTGGAACAATTAAGAGACCTATTTTAGTGTCTCAGGATTCTGTTGCACAACAACTGTACAGAGAACAAAAAAATTCAACTGGCATGTTTGTACCCTTAGAATATGCTGTCACTTTGCAGACACTGCCCTACAACGCTTACAATCTGTTGACCCAAATCCTCACTTACTGCATTAAACAGGGTTTATAAGCAAAAATAGCTCCAGCAGGAATGCCACACCTTATAGTAAGTGCTGGCAAGATTGAAGCTAATAATGCAAAAGGCTACACTAGAGATACAGGAATAGGAGAAGGAAGGAAGCACATGGTGTTGCATTTGCTATGCATCTAATCATGCCTTTGCTGCTTCTTTTCTAACAGTTACATTTATTCACTGTTTGAAAAGAGAGTTCACTTCATAGTATAAAAGACCAATATTCCCTGTAAACAGAAGATGCATCTTTTTTTATCAAAAAACAGGGTCTTGCATGCTGTGAACATTTTCTAAGCTGGGAAGCACTTGTGGACACGCACAACTACCACGCTTTAGTCAGTAATTTAAAAATCGATGGGAGTTTCTGTCACTTAGCGAAGAAGGCATCTGCTGTCACAACAGTACCCGAGACAACTACTATTGGTTTTATAATGGTGAGATAGCAACACAAAGAACTTCAAGCCCACTCTTCTGGATTAGTCTGTATCATTAACATGGGTTCCTTCACTCATAGCACGCTACCCAAAAGCTACTTCAGTTCAAAGGCAGACATTTTATTTCTGGTTACAAATTACTCCAGGGAGTAGTGGTTCTGCAGATACTTTCATTTTTGAATGTTAATGGATGTAGAGTATTAATTAACTGCATACTGTCAAATTAAATTAGACTTAAACATTTAATTTTTTTCAGCTTCAGCATGACTTTAAGTAGTTTTAATGAAAATGTTAAATTCATCACTATGTTCTAATTCTGTAAGTTCCCATTTTCCTGTACGTTGATGCCAGTGGAACAAATGGCATAATCTGAAAGCAATCCAGAAGCCCACATTCTAACAGAAATCCAAGTCTTTCATATTTCCAGCATCGATTCTACACAAATACGTTAATCTGCAAAAAAGAAAATCCCCAAACTGAAAAAATCCCAAACAAATGGGACAATAGTCACACATAATTATCTGGATTAAATAATGGCATCAAAATACAAGCATGGCTGTATGAATAAGTAGAAAAGAGGTTAGGAAAAATAGTTACTCCACATTTTATTACCACCTTTGCATGTTTTCCATGCAACTAAAGCATGCACACAGCCCCCAAGCCCTGGTGATAGAGTCCTGGCCATAGTGAGACAGGTTAAAAAAATTGCAAAGGCATCCTCTCAATGTCTTGTGGAACCAATCTGATCCATCATAGATACCTAGTATATTAAAAAAAAAAAAAAATTATCTTTTTTAGGGACTTGAGATTAATATTTATTCTCTCTATGCCTTTGCAGAGGTGTGTACACTATACACCCTAAGCTATACTCTCATTTCTAATATACAGTATAAATTATAAAGCAAGAACAATGAACGGCCAAATGTTGACCCAACAGCACAACAGGTCAAGCTTGGTTGTCAACAGAAACAAATCCCTCTTCATTCCTGGCTCAAAACAGTCACTCCATAGCTGCTTCTACAGTCAGTCTTTCCAGGAGTGTTTCCACCCGTGGACTCTCTGTACCAAATGACCCCCAGGCTTCACTTTCCCACCCACTCCCCTCACCACTTGTATGATGGTTAGTGGTGAGAAGAGCCTTTGCTGATCAGGGCATCTATGCATGTAAGAGGAAAGGTGGTTTTCTCTTCACGCCTTTTAACCTTTTTGTCTCAGATTATCAGATTTTGTCCTAAAAGGGCCCGTCTTGCCACACTTAAGTACATCATGCATACGATATGTTCAACGTGTGAGCTCAAGCTTTTCCTAAGTTGAGGGTGCCAATACTGCATTGGCGACTGATTCACTGCTATTTCCTATGTCTGAACTTACCTAGGACAGGAGGAATGAGGTGCCAAGGATGCACAATCTTTCAGTTATATCAGCAATGTCCAGTTACTTTAGTTTTCAACACCTGAAGTAGCAGTGTAAAGGTCTTTCCCTTTACATTCCTCATTTGGACATCGATAATGTGTAATATAAGACACATAACTAGTTTTCAGTTTACTGTATAGTAGACAACTTTTAAATTGACATCTTGTCAAGAAATGCAAATATCACTAGTGGTGGAAAACACATAGGTTTTCTACTGCTATCAGCTACCCTAGCATAAATAAGCATTTACTCCAATAAATTTAGTAATTTTTTTTTTTAAATCAGAAACAGCCCTTTTGTGTACAGACAGCTATGGCAACAAGTATTTGGCTACAAAATATTATCATGCTGAGCAAAACTAGCCAAAGGGACATTTTTTCCCCCTCTCACTGGCACTCCTTCTGATTTTCACAAAGTTCTGGAAAGCTTTGTCTCTAAGATCTACCAGCCACATAAGTCCTACTCAAAATGAGATTTTTGGAGTATTATCTGTGGGGAGAACTTGCCTCTTATTTATGTCACTTAGTCCATCTAATGAAAACAAACATCAGAAAAATTAATTTAGGGTATTTCCACCACCACCACCCCCCCCCATATAAATGCAACTGCAATTCCTAACAAGGGAAAGTAGGAAGGAGCGGCCAAAAGGAAATGACAGATGAGATCTGATTGTAAAGAAAACCGATCTCAAAAATGTACACATAGAAAACCTGTAATCAGTAAATACCAAGAAAAAAATATTTCACAGATTTTCTTCCCATGTTCTCTCCCTTTCACACTCACACCTCTCTCCTTGCCTGATTGCAGTTTGGCACTGGGACAGCAGAGAGCTGTTGTCACCACTGCCTTTTCCCTCACCACCTGAGGAAACTGTACCACCTCCCTCTCCAAGACAAGAAGAATCCTCTGGCTGGAAGGCTTCACACCATTACTGCCAGCTGAATTTCACGAAAGGATTCACAGCTGCCATGCAGCAACTTCCCCTGGAGAGTTGTAGGGCTTAACGTTAGGGACTTTTTTTTATTTCGGATTATTTTAAATCATGCCAGAAAGGTATATGATGCTTTAGCAATACAGAGAGAGATCTCAGCTAAACATCTGCAAGGATCCAGCTCAATTCTCTGTTCAGACAATTAAGAGCTGTCTTTTAGATACTTGGACTGACACCGGTTACCTCCTATTGCTGCTTTATCAGAGAAGATGTATTTGTGCAGGTCAGGATGGTGGTACAACAGACTTTTACTGTCCATACCAAAGATACTATATGATTGAAATAAAACCCATCACTGGAGCATTGGCAGATGAAGAAATTAAAGGGAACAAGGTGACAATATTAGCCAGCATGACAGTGGGCTCAAAGTAAGACATATGTAGTCATTCAGATGTCTGCAAGCATCATTGCAATCAGAATTTCAGGGGTAAGTACTGAGAAGGACAGTGAGATAGCTTTGTATGATGGGAAGCTTGGGACACAGCACGTTTATCCGCCTGAAAATTTAATAAGCCAGTAGTCAAGTCTGATATCATAGGCAAATCAGATGTGGAGTCAGTCTCTTGGTTGCTCCACCAGAGATGAAGGTTCTCCTGATAAGCTTTTAGCCTTCATTTGCAAGGCTTATGTGTTTAGTAAAAGACAAGAAGCAGCCAAGACAGATTAAAAAAAAATTAGGGTAGCCTGGTGAAAGTGATAAGTTATGACAGCCAAAGTCTTCTGACCAGCTTTCAGGAAGGTAAGATCATGTGTATCAACAAGGACATTGTACTAGCAGAAATATAAGGTAGTAACAGCCTGTATGAAAGGTTTAATTGGCTGGATGAGAGACAACATAAAAAGATTTTTAAAACTTAGTCACAGCCCAGGCGTGAACACCCAGAGCAAAATCCTGAGGCTGGGCCAGAAAGACGAGCAGGAAAACAACAGTGCCTACAGTCATCGAAAGGTGATGTGATGGGACTCTGCAAGCCAGAGCTTTGAGGCAGACCTTTAACTTGAAGGTGAGCCTACCGAAAGGGCTTTCAGTGTGTAAAACCGTTTTATTAGAGCATCAATTAGAATCATGTAAGTTCTGAAAGACAGGAAACTCAGCTCTGTTGGGTGGAAGAATAAAAAAGCTGGGTGAAAGCAAAAAGATATGAGAATGAATCTCTCTGCTGCTCCTTACAGAACAGGACTTTCCCCTCCAGCCTTGCTCTCAACCCAGCAACGTGAAGTCCTTCCTCAGAGCAAACTCTCCTGCTTTTCATAGCCCTAAAGACTTGTTGCAGGATCTGCTCCCTGTTCTTCCCAGCAACCTTCTCATCTCCACTCCCACCGCAGGCCTGCTGCTCTCAACCTTTTCCCCATCTGCTCCCCCCACCCATAGCCCAGAGGGCCCCTTAGCTGCCGCCACTCAGCAGCTTTCAGGGAAGGTACGCTCTCCCTCTGTCAAACTTTGAGCCAGGAAAGGGTAAATAAAGTACACAGATTTCCTCCTTTTTGCTTAGGGACAGTCCTCTTAACACAGCACACGGTACCTGTGCAGCAAATTGTCAACCAAGAGAACATTTGCATTTTCCATCACTGTGGACGCAGTACAATTCACTACACAAAATGCAAGCCAAGGCAGAAGTAAGAAGAAATACAGTTCAAAAGTAAGCTATAATCAAGGTTACAGTTTCAGCTATCATTACTGCCACCCATCAACCTACTCCCACCTATCACAGCTATTTATTTGTTTATCATCATGTGAGAAAAATCCCTTTGGACATTTGAATTTTGGCAGAATTGTTAGTATAATTCTTAGCACAAAAAGGATTTTTAAAGCATAGCTTATAGTATAGCCAAATCCAGTAAACAAGGCCTCATAGTGCAAGGAGCTATACAAAATCTTCCCCAAATGGTTCAGCATCTGACTTGCTGAAAACATAAAACCCAACACAAAAATCATCAAGCTTGGGATTGGAGAATGCTACAAAGCCAAAGGATTTGGAGAGCACAGAGAACTTTGTAGGATTGGGCTATTTATTTGAGAGGCACAGAGCTCTCAAAGGAATCATTTAATAGCACGAGGGAGTTGCAGGCTTCCATGGTCTACTGACACCCTTTTCCCTGCAAGATATTACAGAGCACATAGATGAAACTGCTGCTCTTGGGAAGACTGAAATGAAGGCTGCAAACGTTTCAGAGGGATGCATGCCCTGATAACGCTAAAGAACTTTAAGTGCATTTTTCTCAATATTGCACATCTATGGCACAATAGATATATTTATGCCTGTAATAAACACTAATCGGAAATCAAAGCCATTATACATCAGCAATGAGGCAAATGGATGTTACTAGGTAGTTCCATTTTTCCATTTCCTGACCTTTGTGCGTTTCCAGTCCAGCTGTACTGCTATGTTAATGTATCCTTTTACATTTAACTTTGCTTCAGTGATGTGCAAATCATTGCACAAATTAGAATCAAAATGAAAGAGTTGGCCTTAAGGTCAACCTGGCAAGGTTCAGTGCCGGTGGGTGGGACTGATTCCTGATGCAGGCCTATTAGTCATAAGGCAGCAAAAGCTGGCAGCACAGTAACCAGGGGTACTCTTAGTATCTACAAAGAAAAAGTACGACTAAGAGTAGTCCATGTTTTCTGAGAGCACTTAAACAATCTCCTGGGCACAAGCAGATGGAAGCTGGAATATGCGGCAATGATTGCAGGGAAATTCTTGGCGTTCAGAAGAAGAAAGAAAAAAATTAACAATGCTTTTTTTCTCCTCTTTCTGGAAGAGTAAAAAAGAGTGCTGTCTAATGAACCCAAGAGAGCACGCTGAAAGATATACACATCACATTTCCAATTAAATGATTCCAAGAATTAAGATTTGTACTCCTGTAAGTGTATAAACCAAACAAGTTTCTGAAAAAAAATGACGTTTTACCAGTTTTAGCTGAGATCACTCCAAGCTTCTACACTGTAGACTACTTATGTCTAACTAAGAGCAATTAACAACCTTACATTCAACACATTTGTATTGACACAGTGATAATTCACTCACAGTTCACTACATAAAGCACTGGGAAGTTTCTGCAATAGAATGCAGCTAAAGACAAAATTAATTTCTTAATTTCTCTTAAATTAGTAGCAGAAAAACAGTCTTGTCTCAGCAGTTTGGCACAGCAAGGGATGAGTAACAGCCATCAGACTTACCCGTTACAGAAAAAAGATCTGAAAACATTGCCAATATTTTTAAAGGACATATTCAGGTACACAAGAATAGGTAAAACATGCAATATGGCCTGAATATAAAATCTCAAAAAGATACCTGTAAGGAAATAATAAAAGGGTCAACATGGTAACATCTTAAACCAAGATAACACTGCCCAGCTTCACTCTGTTCTTTCCACGCTACAAGATTAAAGAAATAACCTTAGGATCTGCTCATATGCTACTATCAAATACTCCGAAGTCCACAATGCTCGCCTTTGCTGGTGCTTTACGATGCACATCACAGAAAGTTTATATTTTTTACTTGGTTGGTTTTAAACATCAGAAGCAGACAGAGAAGTGCTGCTGCAGTACCAGACAGAGGCAGGACAGTGACTACCTCTCAAGAGGTGCAAGATGAAGCATTTGTTGGCAGGACAACACACCCTCTCTTAACAAGCATCCTCATGTCTATCAAGGCCAGCATGGACCACGCCAGCTTCACAGATACACAGTCCTAGTGACTGTGGTGCCGACGACTAAAAATCTCCATTCCTCATCTTTTCAAACCCAAGGCCAATATTTATGAAAAACCACCACTGCAAGAAGAAGAGCAATCATTCTGTACCAGGCACTGGTACTGATTTAATCAGCTATTTAAAGTAGAGAAGCACCACTCTCAGCAGAGAGTTGTCCCAAAAACCCTGTGTGCCCCACACCAGTCTGTTTAAGAATCATCACTGCATTCATTAGGTCCACTGCACAGCTGGACTCTACTGGTCTCCCAGGAACACTACTTATTCCAAAGGGCTTTCAGGAAGGAGGAGGTAAGAACAGCGACGCTCTTCTCTGCAGGCTAAAAATATTGCTGCTTTTCTGTGAAGTGATCAACTGATACTCCTACTGAGAAGCCCCGACCATGTCGGATGCCCTGTTTCAGGTTCTGTACAGCACATAGACATCTCTTACCTGATGGATTTTTATAACCAGTGGATTCAGTTCTTCAAGTAGAATAATGGAATCATAGAATAGTTTGGGTTGGAAGGGACCTTTAAAGGTCATCTAGTCCAACTCCCCTGCCATGGGCAGGGACATCTTCAACTAGATCAGGTTGCTCAGAGCCCCGTCCAACCTGACCTTGAATGTTTCCAGGGATGGGGCATCTACCACCTCTCTGGGCAACCTGTTCCAGTGTTTCACCACCCTCAGCGTAAAAAAACGTCTTCCTTATATCTAGTCTAAATCTACCCTCTTTTAGTTTAAAACCATTACCCCTTGTCCTGTCATAACAGGCCCCATCTTTCTTATAAGCCCCCTTTAAGTACTGAAAGGTTGCAATAAGATCTCCCCGAAGCCTTCTTTTCTCCAGGCTGAACAACCCCAACTCCCTCACTCTTTCTTCATAGGAGAGGCGTTCCATCCCCCTGATCATTTTCGTGACCCTCCTCTGGACCCACAGAAGTCTTTTGTCCATGCAAAAGATCAATGTCTTTAATACACTAACAGGGGCCCAGATTCATCCAACTCAAGCTCTGAGTACTTGAGTCACCTAATTTAGGAATGCAGGTTCCCAAGACTCCCTGTGTACTCAGAGGGAAGAGACAGGCTCCTCCTGAAAAAGGCTGAGACCCAGGTAAGGCTTTCCCAGAGAGGATTCAGCTCCACCTCTCTTTATCACCTTTTTAAGGAGTCGATGACTGTTGGGATCCTAGGTTATACATGTTGGGTTAGATAGGAAGGAGCCAGACCTGTGTATGAACCTTTCAAGATATAAGATTTTATATTATATAAAGATAAGTGGGCAAAGCACTCCTGAGGGTGGCAGAAAATGTGTATTATAAGTACATTCAGGCATGTGAAATAGAAACATAAGGCATATTAAAAAAACATGCTAAACTACTACCTGATTATTTAAGAATAGTCTGATTTTCTAGGCAACTATAAAATTGCAAACTAGATGGTACATCCAGAAAAAGTCAAAGCAGAGAAAATAAAAGAAAATACTCAGTATACTGTATACACTTTATGTACAGATCTTTTCAAAAGTGTAATACCAGTAAACATAGCAGAGGTTTACAGGAACAGCTGTAAAGACATCTTGCAAAATTTAAGAGACTACTAACAAAATGATGTAGAGTAAATATGAGTGGCAGTAATGCACAACGTTTCCCAGCACTGTCAGGTACAGTCATTTCTCTGCTCAGAAGGAGTCCCACATTTCCTATATCTCTTCCCCAGAGTCCAAAGACTCCTCTGAAAACTTTTTGCAGAAAAAAACCTATTAATTTCTTATGATATGCGAGAGTTATAAAAATCCCACCATTCTCTACCATTAAGAATGTATTATACTTTCCACCATGACAACTGTTTTGCTAAAAAACAAAGCTTGTGTGATGCCTGTAGTGTATATTGCTACCAGACAGAAGGATAGAAGAAAAGAGTTGTCTAATGTATTACGTAAGTATCAGGCATAACTTACTATGTATAACACACACACACACACACACAAAAGGCAACAGAAAGCAACCAAGCACAGATATCAAAAGTAAAGTTTTTAATATTAACCTCCCTTCAGACACGAGTATGAATCTTTGCCAATGAAAGGTTCATGTGCATATGTATCAAAGGATTTATCCTGCAGAGCTCAGATCTACCCATGTAGTATTCCCACCACCCATGCTTCCCTCTCTGCCTGGACACTCCTGTGTGCAGCACAAACATATCCATATGCACACACCACAAGATGTTTATCGTTGCTATGACCTGTAAAATTTCTGTCGACACCATGAGTGCCATTCCCTGCAAGAGCTATGTACGGTTTCCCTCCTGCCTCCCTCTATTCCAGGCTGTCAGCAAGGTCCCTGCTCCTCTGTGCCACGTCCCTCACATCACAGCCCATGCCATATTCCCAGGTGACCATGCATCTTTCTCTCCTCCCCATCCCTTTTTATTCTCAGGGGATATCGCCTCTTCCTCACTCGTCAATATTACCACCCTCCCCTCACTCATAGGTAGGAAGGGATAGGGCACAAGGCATCACTTGCTGTACCAGCCATAGGACAGGCACCGGATTAACACATGGGGACAATAAACACACAAAACCCGGGAGGGATGGAAGGAGGCTCTTTTCACTCATGGTTCCCTCCAGCTGCCCATGGTGGCTGACCCCCACTCCACAGCAAAGAGAACATTTTAAATCTCCTATTTCATTCTTTGCCCCTACGCTCCGTGATGCTTCTTACCCCATCTGTGTTTCTTTAAAAGAAAAGTGATTTGAAGTGTCAGTATCTTAACCTCCTCAGGCAGTGAGGCAGGGCTGAGGCAGGTAGGTATTATTAGCAGGCTGCTGAGTATTAATGCCTACATCAACCACTCCTTTGATCTACAAACAACAACAAACCATTGCAATAAACCAGTCTCTCAACCAGACACCAGCTTCAGAGCATGCCCTCAGCTCCATCTTCTACCTTTCAACGAGGCCTAGAATATTCCCTGACATTTTAAAATTAATTGGCTACAGAGCTCCTGTTATTATCATATTACCTCCAGACAAATACAGAAATGCCATCCAGTTGAGTGTGCTTGATCCTGCTTCCGATAAAATTAAAGGCAAAACTCCCCCTGACTTCAATGTGGAACAAAGAGACTTTGTAAAGCAAAGGAAAACCCATATAGATGCCAACAGTTGCAGTTAACAAGGGGTAATCCAGACCTGGAAAATCAAGAGTTCATATTTTAACTAAAATGCTTCAAACGTTTTTATCCATGCTACAACCTATTCTGTTGAAAAACACATTAGACAAACACGTAGAGCAGCAAGTTGCATTTTAGCACACAGATCACAGCAACTACTCTTAGAATGAGATCTCAAAACCTAGAAACAAATCTGCCATTTGATGGGTTAGGATTAATTAAAAATATAATCATATTTTTAGACCATGATATCTGAATGTTTTTTCCTATACAATTATAATAATAGAATCCAAAACATTTTTCATTTTTTCAAAAGAAAAGAAAACCCCTCATGGATTTAAACTGGAACATCAGACACTGAAGCATATTCATCATTACTGCATGGTTTTTTGTCTGATGTCACTGGAGGGCTGAATGAAAACTGCTTGCAAGTATATTAAGAGTTTGACTGCCACATTTAAGCATGCTTGTCCTCAACAGACTGACTTCTTATATCTGTATACTCTTGGGGAGATTATGACAACATCCCCAAATTTTTTGTAATTATTTTTTTTAAATATAAATATCTAACATTCATTATGTGTTTTTTTTTTTTTTTTTTTTTTAAGAAATTCTATTATAACAAAGGTTTTGAGGATCAAGAGTTCTTATTTTGCACTGAAAAACAGTAAAGGAAAACTTATTTATGCTTAGTAATGCCTCAGATCCAGTATTTTATTCTTGAAAATAATCCTGACACCATTAAAAATTTAATACTACTGATAGAACCCACAAGGCATAGTTTAAAGGGTGAGATTTCTCTGTTCCTGGGCAGGTAAAACTAGCCTCAGATACGTCTCTCCAAACCAGATTGCTACTTACTGTTTCATCTTTATTAAAAGTTGTTTATGTTTTGATTGTATAAATCATAATAAATTGCTATGATAATTGTATTCATGAGAAAGCAAAGAAACTGGGCAAACGATCCTAAGAGGAAATGAGTAATTCTGGTATTACAGTCTCTAGTTGAGAACAAGATTCAGATTTTACAACGAGAACATGTGGTGGCTTTATCTAGGCCACAAAAATAACCCTGCATGAGAGAACAGAAGCTGCGTTCAGGGACTCTGTTTTCCTCTGGATCACTGTAAGACAATTCTGAGCTACATGTCAAAGGTTTTCTGGGGAACTGCTAGCCAAGGCTAGATAAAAGGCAGCCCAGTAGTTTCCCCCTGGGAAACAAGTATGGGCATAAAGCAGATTTTTCAAAGCAGAAACCACCCAGAACTGGAGGAGAACTAGATCAAGTAGACGGAGAAGAGCAAACTGGTGCAGGCTCCTCCAACCAAATATAAAGGTAGAAGAGAGACAAGCCCCGCTGACTACCACCAAGAGAAACTGGACCTGCACACAGAGATGAGCAAGTCCCGTTGTGACAGTATGATTTCCAAACTTCACCCATACTTACTTCGCTGCTAGTACACCTCTAATACAATAATTAGATATTATTACGTTGTATCACACAATCATATGTACAGGCATGTACGTCTGCTCACATGCTGCGTGAAGTTCTAATTTACTTTTTTCTTTTTTACTCCAGTTCAAAAGGGTTTGTGGTCCTGTGTTCAAAAGGTCTCATGAGAGTTTTCAAAGAGGAAGAACATCTGCAAAGGTGACCGGAAAAGTTGTATTTCACTCACCCACAGACAAAAGCACAAGAATGGTTCTGAATGAAGGTTCAAGCCATAGTTTCATTTAATTTTAATGAGGACCGTTAGTTAGACTTAACCCAATGCTTTTTTGCTGCCATTGAATCCTCACAGAGAAGAAGTAATTAGTTTTTAATACTGCACTTAAGTAAGGCCCAAAGGAGAAATTTTTTAACCTATTTTTCTGGTAACAACCCCTCTGTCAGGGAAGTGTCCTAAATCCATCAAGGATTAGGTTCTAGGGCATTGCAGTGAAAGTCTACAGTTTGATTAATTAGTATTTATAGAAGCCTGCACAAGCAAGCAAGTTGGAAAACTATTTGGTTCTGCAGGCATTAAACCTGAGTTCTGGAAGAAAGACTGAGACACGCACATCGTCACGCAGCAAGTCTGTGGCCATGCAAGCAGCCATACCCTGCTTGGACGTCTTGGCACGGGACTCGATTCTGTTCTCCTAAGGACAATGAGAACTACCTACTGTCCAATTCCATGCACAAATCAATGAAGCACGCTTTGGTCCACGGATGCAAGTTTTGAATCGATGGTATTACTTGCAGGATAAAATGCTATTCAACGTAACCTTTAGCAGTAAAACTGGAATGTCAATGAGGTTAAAACTTGACTTTTGAACAGGTATTTCCATTATTCCATTAGGGGTTCTCAAGCACTGCAAGAATTCATTTGTGTGTAAGACCTGCAAACAGAAAAAGACACTAATTTGACAAATTTATCACTTATAACACATTAGCTTAATGGCCACATACTAATGTTTCTGGTACTTTCTCTCTCAACATTAGTGATAAATTAACTTGATTGCTGTATTTTTCTAACCTTTAACCAGAAGCCGAATGTTTGTATTAAAGACATTCAGGTCTGATTCAGAAAGCATTCCTGGAAACAAAAACAAACAGCCCTGTTAGCAGTGGAATTAATGAAGCTGTTTTCCTGCAGAGCTCTATCCCTCATCACCCCAAACCTCTACTAAAGTCCCAGCTTTTTCCTGTCCATTCCTCTGCAAAAAACCACCTGAAGCAAAGGTATAGACAATCCCAGTGACTGTCCCAGCTGCTGGAACAGGTGACAGACAGGCTCTACCTGCCTTTCCCCCAGCCCCAACTTGGGTCTCCCTCCTCTCCCCAGCCCGAGACCTGTAGAAACTTAATTATCTCAAAGACAACTACTCCTCTCTRTTTCACTTGAAATTAGTCAACAGCTTCAAAAGTAATTAGGTAAGGGAGTGACAGACAGAAAGTGCAAATCAGAGAAGTCTGATCAGTCCAGGAAGATAGGCTATAAAAAAATTACACACAGCCTCACCAATTTAGTTGATTACTCGCACAAGGCAATTTCCTCATGTGCAGGTCTGCAGAAATAGGTGTTACAGTATTTCAAAAGCCATTACAAAAATGTAACAGAAATCTAATCAAAGCAACCTCAGTGAGAACAGGACCTGATCTAATATATAACACAACACTATTCCCTTTTCAGCTCCATTCTTCCTAATTAGTATTTCGTCATACAGAGTCCAGTGTGTTCTCATCCTGGTGGAAAATTTTAGTTACAAACAAAACAAAACACGTTTATATTTTCCGTATGGATTTTGTGACAGATTGCCAGCTTACTAGTAAATCTGGTGTGAATTTTTTCTCCCATGTTAAAGGAGGCATCAAGTGTATAATTTTTCTTCAAGAAGCAAAAATTCATAGAGGTGAAAACTTAGTGTCATGAAAAATGGACTAATTTAAATTGCAAAGTACAAAAATTTATATTTTTCATTTTTAAATTCACAATGCAATTGAAGTATATATTCACATAAGAGTCAGAGATAATGTATTTGACAGAGCTTTCCCAGTGTATTGTAGAATAATTTTTCATTATGCGACTAGCTCTGTAAATGGTTTAATATTAATAAAATTAAATGTTCATTGATTTTAATTAGTCTTTTATCATATAGAATTTCACAAAATAATGGATTTTTTTCAGCCAGTTTCTCTGTTGGCTTTAAAGAGATGGACCACATTTTGAGAACAGACTTAAATTTCCCGGTAAAATCAAAATATTTGTGCATGTCAAAACCAAAGTACTTCCGCATGTCATGCAAGGGCAAAGCTGCAAAATACTACAGAAGCAATGTAGGTGCCCAGTATGGAAATCCTGAAAGTTAAAAGCATATTTGGACTTTACAAAAAGAAATGATAAAGCCTTTTATCTCAGAATTTTTAAAGGCCCCTGAGGTTCTAGCTGACAACAGCCAGTACAGCAACAAGAGATTTTAAAGTGGCATCAAAACTTCAAAGGCACACAGTACGGACATTCTTTCCGATGTCATCAATATACCATTCTCCAGTATGGACAACGGCTTGCACATGCGGGTATGGATCTGTGTAAAACTTTTCAGCTCCTCTGAAGTGAATTCAGCCTAGGCCTGATCTCGCATATCTTGGATGCAATGGAAAGACTCCTGTTGACTTCGACAGACTTTGAAGCAGATCCTGTCCCGTTGGGTCATTTGGGGTTCTTTTAAATTCCTAAATACTCAAGGTTAGATGGAAAGCATCATCTTCACAGCCTTCCACTTCCGTGATATAATGGGAAGAATGGCAAACTTATCACCAAATTTCCTTGCAAGTGCTCTTCTCCTAATAACTTGAATGATAGTGTTATTCACTTGTGCTGTTTTTTAATGCATGTCTTTGTTTCTGCTGGTGCCCTTAAACCCTCTCATGCTTTCCCAAATGTATAGTTATTCCCTTACAAGGCTGGCAGATAATAAGCAAATACAGAGAATTGTTCCGTCAATTAAACTGGTGCTGGAAACAGGGACTGACGTAAACAGGAAGAGGGAATTATGCCAGAAATTAATCTATTTCTTAATTTCTCAATAAAGATATAACTATCATCCCAGCCAACATTTATATTACTCTAATTAAAAAGACATTAGCAGAGCAAGGGCTCTGGTTCGCAGCTCCACCTCTCCTCCTACCGCTGCCTCCCATCTGCTGCCTTTGCYGGGACCACCAGCGCCTAAGCTGAGGGTCTACAGGACAAGTGGGGGGGTTTCTTTCACGCTTGCAGGTTGGCTAGCCACCACCCCTTTTGCACCCAAATGGATTTTGGTGGATCTGTTGGCTCTTCTGCCAACATATGAGAAGAGTTGCAAAGTTTGAAACACACTCTTTACATCTTTTTGGTTATCATTAGCAAAAAGGCAGGCAATGCAAGTGCATAAGGTACAGTATAAAACAAAGGGGTGGTAAAATGCTTTATTTTGGATATGTGGGAAGGCTTTTGGCTGGGAAATAGCTTTCAGTACAGGTTCTACCTGCATGTATTGTATTATAAAAACAATAATTCCTATAACTTATTTTTTTGTTGTTTATTTTTGCTCAAGAACTACACTGCAAAAGAATGTTTGAAAGGTTTCTGTATGTCGAGTCCTAAATAAACCCACAGGTAACAACTCTACACTAACAATGTTTGGCATAGTAACACCAATAAATCTTTTTGCCATCAGTAACTTGTGTGATTAAAACGAACTCCACATGTGCTAAACTCTAATTAAAGGTGTTTTGTTTTGTTTTGTTTTGTTTTAAATAAAACATTGCTGTGTGTCTTAATGTAAACACACAGTATACTACAAAAAGCACATGTGCTATAGTGGCCACAGATAGACCAAATATAACATAAAGCTCACGCAGAAGCTGATGAAGTCCCTAATGAAGGACTAAAACCAAAGCAAAAGATTAACATGCTGTTCTTTGTCTCATCTAGAGGAGACCTTTTAAAAGCCAGAAATGACTTGCAGGAGCCACCACATACTGGAGCACTAATTCCTTTCTAACTGAGATCTTATTTCGATTGTGCCATAACATTTTTTTTTGGCCGCGTTTCTACCTTTTCATTCCAGTCTTTTATAGCCTGCATTGAGATTTGGGCACTTGAATGAGGCTAACTTCTCTATATTGGTTATAGAGTTACGGGAGAGAAAAGGGTGCTCTGAAATACCACTAGGAGCATGACTTTACTCTGTTGACTATACAGGGTATATGTAGGGAAACTAATTTAAGAAACTAAATTAGGTACTTAAACACAGGGCTGTGAACAGTGCTCAGGCCTACCCAAGGATTTGGAAAGGTCCTGCACTCCCTGTGCCCAGCAAGTCTTCATACTGCTAACAAGTACCGGCACTTATCTCAAATGCTTACATGCAACTCAAAAGGCTTATCTGCAAGGTCAAGTAAATGCCCTTGCAGTTACACACTGTTCATTGCCATAGACTAAATCGTGCATCTAGTTTGGTTTTCCTGAAGTAGTCCATGCTGAGACTGAGAGGGAAACAATTTTTTTTTTCTAATAATGACAATAAAGGAGAAAAAAGTGTCCAGTAACAGCTGGAAATTATTGTTATAAACTTGGTTCAACATGTTTTCCATAGGGGATGAGGAGAGGGGAGGTGGGGCAGGGGACTGAGGAATGGCTGTCTTCAATTTAAAAACTGKTTTTTTTTTTTTCCTCCATATAGAGTGGCAGAAACAGAGCCAAAGCTGCATTTTCAGTTAATGAATTTTGTCAATAAAAAGTAGGTGGTATATCTAATAGACAGCACTTTGTGACAAGTACTTATGATTTGCATCACTTTGGTACATCTGAATACAGCTGTCCACGTAGACTGAGGCCCAAACTTATCTTAAACAGAAGACTCCCCTGAGGGGACAAAGCATCACAGCCCATTGAATTTGCTGCAGTAGGTGGTTAATTTACTTTCTTCCTGCTGTCATGTCAGCTACCTATTTCTGGCAGGATTCTTGGTGGGAGGTATTTAACACAACCTCCAGGATCTCCTGTGTGTTATATGTAAGGGCCCAAATTCGTTAAGACACTTAGGTAGCAGTGAGAGATACACTTGTTTAAAACTTGGGAAGATTCATCGCCACAGATGAAATTGAAAATGCTGCAAAATGTATTATGCACTCTACTAAAAAAAACCCCCTCTTCTCAATCCTTTTGATATCCCTTCTGCGATTAAACATGCCTTTCCTTTTGAGACTCTTCACTTGAGAAAAAACATGCAATCCTACAATGACCTGCATCATCTTTTTGGGGGGATATTTAATTTAGTTTTTGGACTGCGGCCTAACTGAAATACTTTTTTTTTTCCAGAGTAATAAAAGAAACTCCCAGATACCTCTGAAAATGTACTCACCTGATGCAATAGCTGCAAAATTCAAATTATTGTCATGTGAAATGTCAGGTGGTGAACAGTTTCCATAAGCTAGAACATTCAAGGATTACTTTTCCCCAAAGAGTCTTCCCATGACTGTTCACCGCATTTTGTGAGACTGTATGCACTGTATATAGCACATATCTGGGAAAGTTTCACACTGCATTTAGTGTATAATACTAAACAGTTTGCAGCTACGGAGAGGTGAAAGGAGGAGTGCTGTTGGACACGGTCACACAAATTCTCAGTTGTCATCATCAAGAGGCTGCAYGTATTTCCTTAGCAATTAAAGCACTGCTTAATTTGCACAGAGGCTCAAAATACCCACCAGCAAAACTGCCAGCGCCTGAGGCTCTCACTGGCTACTACAAAGTGCAAAACGTAACACAGAAAGGATACGTCCTCATTAAACTGGAAGAACATAATGAYCTATTACATACATGGCTGTTCACTGAATTCTTACTCTGCACAGAATTAAAGTTATTTGGATGATTAGTAACAAAGAAAAATGTAGAAGCAAACACATGAACAAAAGCCCCAAYCATAACAACATTTCAGTGACAGAAATAACACTAGATAAGCTTTAATGCACATTCTGGCTCTCTTTGATAACGCATGACAATTCAGAAGACTAAGCTGTGCAGGAAGATGCATACAGCAGCAGTGTGTTATGCATGCACATCACCTCACAGGTTCCCCCTAGTAAGTGGTTAGTGCCAGTCATACATTCCTGCATCTCACACATTAGTGTCTACTGTGATGGCTGATTTGTGTATCGTGATGACTCAGAATTAATTCACAGTTAGAAGCTGCAGGTTTCAGAAAATGCCTTGTGAAGGTGAGTGGTTGATGCATTCTGTGCTTTGCCTACGCATGGATGCGTGCAACTGCCAGGTTACAGTTGCCTGCTGCTCCCAGGACCTCCTTGCTATGATCTTGTAATTACCATGTCTTGATTCAATAAGAATTCTTGGGCAGGCCACACAAAACAAAACCAACACTGACATCAGATGGATGCTTAGCGGGTTACAAAAAAAAGAAAACAAAACATAAACAACAAAAGATCACTTCAAATGAAGCTTGATTGGACGTGTTGTTGAAAAGGTGCTCAAATTACCTGAACGGCTTTGTTTGATCTTAAACATGGACCGGGGGCAGCTGCAACGAGCTCCGAGCTTTGGCACATTCCATTATATGAATGGTAGTGAATTTATAATGGAATGGTATGGATGGTTTTTATAATCAGAAAAACACACTGACCTTAACACTACACAGGTGGAGCAGCATAATGACCCGCCAATTGTAAGCGCATCAATTCCTGGGGAAAAGTTCAATGAGGTTAACTCAGCATGTATCCCATAACCAACATAAGCGACATTTTAAAACATTGTTTTTTCCACAAAAACCTGTTTTGTCTTTGCCAACATTTAATTGAGTTGCTTCACTGTTCAGCACCAAGTATATATCTTACCCATGGTAACAGTGTACTACATTATGCTCCAGTAGGCCTGGACGTTGTCACATACTTCAACACTGAAATACACGTGTTTAAAAAAAAATGAGAACGGTGTTAACTACAATAAACTTTTCAGACTGTATAAGATTAAGCATCATATTCATTTAACTTAGAAATAGAAAGAAAACAAGAGGCCTGGATATAACAAGAGACACCATCAGCAGATCTTCAGCTTCATTGTAAAATCCTCACATCGAGTGAGCTTAGATGGGTAGCAGCCAATCAGCATTTCCGCTTCCCATCAATTTACTGATACCCTCAGATACTCATGGGGACCAGAAGCAAAGGAAGTTAATTTCAATGTACCATACTTGAGCTGGCCGGGTATCCAACATAATTCTAATAGTCCAAGATCAGACCACAAAATACAACCTAATCAACCTCAACCAGTATGTCAAAAACCCACACATTACAAAACTATACAGAGAGAAGCAATGAAACAAAGAGAAGCTTCAGTCTGAATCTGGGAGAACTAATGAGCAAGGACAGAAGGCTCTCCAAACATGCAATAATAAAACTTTAAATTAAGAAAGTTTACCTCCACAATTCAGCCACAACAGCAACATTTACATCTGTATTTCAGCTCATTCTCCCTCCTCTTTTGTGACTGGGGCACGCCAACGCTTTACAGCTCCTCCACGGCACTAGCAGGGAAAGCACCTCAGCAACAGGACAGTCCGACACCCTCATCTCCTCACATCACACACCCCTGGAGACTGCCATCCCACCCTAACATTCCTTCCCATCATCAGTTTCTGCTGTGTACTCAGCAACAGCTGAGAAGGCAGAAAAAAAGTTTTATAACAACATGATTGAAACCGTTACTAAAATTGTCAATTCAACAAGAGCACAAAAATGAATACGAGAACCAAAAGTGAAGGGCAAGGTAGCGGATTTAGGAAGAAGTTCTACTGTTTGGAAATGTTCAGCTAAAAAATATTTACAAAACAAAACAATGCCATTTGATCATACCCTCCTGAGATTAAAGACTTTCAAAACACATAACAGCCATGAAATTAAACAAAATAAAAGTACACATTGCTTTGTCATCTCACTCTACCTTTCAAAAGGCACTAAATCTCATGGACATAAGCCATTTTAGTCCCAAATCTACCAACTCTCTACAGTCTGGTGCCCCTTTGCTTTTATTTAAAAAGCGTATTTACATTGGAAATAAAGCAGGGTGATCCCAGAATTGGGCAAAAAGCCACGTAATCTTTGGAGACAAATCTCAGAGAAGTTAATCCACACACACACGCTTTTTTCAGCTGTCCATTAGGAGCGCATACAACAAAAACACTTCCAATTAACCAGGACTGTAAAGCCACTTCTCACAACCACAGTCACCATGAATTTTCTTCAGCCACACAGAAGCTGGTTTTAGACCTAATAGCTTCACCCACAGCAAGAATTAATATATGGCAGCGTTTTCCTTGACGCAGTCCAAGAGTTTTGTTTTCCTGACAAGAGGAGACAAAAAACACAGAACATTAACTGAGGCTGCTCCTGCTTCAGTACCAAAAGCAACAGTATGGCAACCTAGTGCAAGGTACATACGGCACTTTCCTGGTCTCTGCCGGGATATTCACAATCTGACCCACAATGACACTTTTCAATAAAGGGAAAGTTCCATTCTCCATAGGCAATGTGAAAAATCCACTCCTACCTTCAAAGCCACCAAGACCGTACCACCAGGTTACGCAGGCCAGGGATACTGCATGACCAAAGCTCTGGAGCGAGGAAGAGCTCCTGGACATGCACCCTGCTGCCTTCTGCTGCACTGAGCTTGGCTGCAGCGGACAACACAACCCTGAGGCATTGCAATAAATTCCTTTTTTTCCCCCCATTCCTCAAAGCATCTCAGCGTTACAGACCTCAAGTCACTTTGTGAATGGGAAGCAAGAGTAAATTGATATACGTAAACTGCCTGGCTCACACATCATGCAAATTCTAAACTGAGTCACAGAAAGAGTTTTTTGCATGGAGATAGGATGTGTTGTGATGCCTTCGCACACTGAATCCAGAAAGAACAAGGTCGCTTGGGGTTTATAGCAAGCCTGACAGAAGCCCCAGCTGCCATCACCCCGTCTGGCCATGAACACCCCATGGGGCAGGGGAGCTCCAGTGCCGCGCTGCAGCCAAGGCCCTGGCCACCTGCGGTGTATTTACACCCCTGATCCAGGACAAGCGGCACGTGTGCCTGTATGTGTTCAAACTTTAATAGTGATAGATAGGAAAAGCGCTATCTTACATATGAATAGATTTACTCAGGGGTACTTTTATGTTAAATGAAGTGCTTCAGAAACGTAATTACGGTTGAAGTGCACTTCAGGTAAATTGGAGAGCCTGTGATCAGATAGACTATCATCAGTCTGATGAACACTGTTTTCTGGATTTCTTTGTTGTCTGTCTCTGTTCACCTATGAACTCCTGTCTTTACATTTAGATTGCACATTTCCTGGCACTTTTGTTCAGTTTTCATGTGGCACTCGTACAGCATTTGCCCTCCTCTTCTTAGTCCATGACTGGGTCTGCCAGTTGCTATTGCAATAAAAGTCTAAAAAGCAGTTATTTTCAGTAAATGCATACACAAACACATCATCTCAAGGGCCAGGAAAATCAGTTGTACCATGTTTTCAGCCTGTAGGACAAAGAAGTGAGAGGAACAGACTAAAGAATACAGGAGCTGTGCTGTTTTTGCCGACACTACTCACAGCCCGAGAACCCATTCATTTTCTGGCTGAGAACAACAGAGGTTTTCAATAAAATTAGCCCTGCATCCACAGAAGATGAGTAGTTTCTTCTGAACTCTCTGTACAAGATTAGCATGATTCAGGAGAAAAGTGAAAAGTAAGGAGGAGAGTCCCCTCGGCAGCGGAGTTTTCCTAAACTATTTCTCCTACTGAAAACACAGGGGAATTCAAGTTGATTCAATTTATGTTTACTCTCTCCTGATTTCTGTTTTTATCTCTCTCACCTCTTCTAAAACCATCTCTTTCAGCATCCATCATTTAACATTAAGATTTCTTGTTTGCTATCCAGCTCTGACAAGCCCAGCTGTGCCTCAACACCTCTCCCTTCAGGTTTCTTATCTCCTTCATTTCTGCTATTGTTCCATCTCCCCTTCTCCTCCTCCACTTTTCATTTCCTTCTGTTTGTCCCTCTCCATACAGAAGCCATTGCTAGTCTCTGCAGCTGATGCTTGACCCCCCCATCCTGCCTCCTAAGTAGTGGCCAAGTACCCTCTAGATTTTTCTGCTTATCATACAAGTATATTAACATCATCTTTATGCATGCCATGTATGTCCTGCCTGAAGCAATCCTAAGACTCATATCCTGCTGGTATCTGCCAGCTTGCTTCAAATCCCTACTCAAAAACACTTTTTGCAGTAAGTGTTTAGGTAATAAAAAATAAAACCCTGATGGTGGTAAAGCTGGCATGCAAACAGCTTCAATCAATACCTGTTTCACGTGTCTACGTACCTGCGCACACACCTACTTGTACATGATTACATTTCTACAGTATCCTTGCCTCCTGCTGCTGTCCATGCTTTTTATATTGCTTGCTCTTAGCCCGTGAACTGGTCAGTGCCTTGGGCTAGTTTGTATAGTAATTAGCCCAACAGGTCTCCAGTCATGATGTGCAGTACTGGTTAACAATAACTCAGACTTTGCAAGAAAACCCATCCAAGGCTGAAAAATTATTTCACTCAGTGGTCAACTGTTTCTAGAGCCACCAGTGAATACTTGCACTCAGCTCCCTGGAGGCTTGATGCCACTTGCATAGGGGCTGATCTTTCAGCACAGAGAATGGGCAACTGCCCAAATACTGAGCCACCACTTCAGACTAAGACAGAGTACCGCACCCAGCCACGCTAACAGAAAAGATACACTTTTCTGTCAACAATAAACAATTCATTAACAATAACAGAAAAGCAGATATGCTTTTTTCCTGCAGATACGCTTTTCTGTTTCTCCGTCACTCCCTTCTTCCTTCTCCCCTGCAAGCATCAGCCCCAACATGCTGTTAATTAACAGCTGCCTGCTGCATGGTTTAAACATTGCCTTTGCATTGAAGGGATCAGAACAACATTGAAGTGACCAGAATGACTTTTTTAACCTCTGCAGATTGATATTTGAAAGATTTTTCAGTTTTTATAAAGATCAGAGAAAGAAAGGTAGTACTGGTCATTTATGCTAGAAGTGTTTGTTCCTTCTATCTCAACTAATGAAGACATGCAAAACAAACTCCTGTATTTTTCAATTTTGCTAGTTACACCTGCTAGCTAAGGCCACTGTTTTAACATACCTAGCTACAGTAGGAAATATATAAAATCCCTTAGAAAAAATGCTGAGTTCTGTGACTGCAAGACAAATCTTAACAAATTCTCATGTGTAAATTAGCTAAATATCTCACAAACCGGTATACAACTTAGACATTTTCTTTTCCCTTCAGTAGACAAAAAGAAAAAGAATGTAATGTCATTAGGAAAAAAGATTAATATGTTAACTGAGGATTTTAGTTGCACAGAGACAAACCTCAGTTGCCTTGAAATCTGGCTCAAAATCAGAGTTACATCTGCTGTGGAAAGCACTCTAGCTTTTTCAAGTAAAGGCACAAAATCTGTACATATTAATATAAAATGAAACCTCTGATTGTTTTACACCAAAGGCAGATTAAAAAGACAGCAATGTCTTCATGCCATTTTCAGGTGAGATCTTCCACTTGCTAATATGCAAATCTACCACACTGTTCTCAATTTGCAGCCCAGTCTTGGAAGGCATCAGGTAGTAATATTAACAATAGCTGACGTTACTATAAATGCTATTGTATTACAAACTATATTATCTGGGGGTTGGACTAGATGATCTTTAAAGGTCCCTTCCAACCCAAACCATTCTGTGATTAAATGCTGATACGTTAAGATGAAGTTCAGAACTGGGGTCCTGAACCAAGACCCTCCATGAAGCAAGGAGACATATGAGCATAGAACAAAACCCATGATTTTTGCCCCCAACAAGGTGACATCTCAAACACACACCCACTAAGACCTTGAGATGAACAGAGACTGAAGAAAAAATGAGACAGTATTCACTACTGTAGTAAGCTGTGGTCTCGGGACAGACCCCAACTGTTCATCAAATTTTCTATAGGCACTGCAGAAAGGAGGAGTTTTAAAAAGAGGGAATGGAAACAGGATCATAGAGTATTTCCTTTGCCTGACAAGCAGGAAGGACGGCAAGGAAGAGCCTGTGAAGATTAACTAAAAAAGGGAACAAGCGTTCAGGGACATTGGCAACAAAGACTGACCAACAGCGGTACTGAACTCTTGGTGTGAAAGGAAAGGTGGTAGGAAAGGTGTCCTCTGAAGATGAACAGCTGATGTTTAATATAATCTGCAGAAAGAGGAGCCAACAAAGCAAGGGGGGCTGGGGAGAGGAGAGAGAGAAAATACAGAGGAACATGGTCTGTAGGTAGAAGATGCTTCCAGCAGTACTGTGGATAGATACAAAGTGAGGCACGTCCATTCCTACAAAGGATATTGCAATAACCGAGGCCCCAGGGAACGAAACACTGGACAACAACAAGCTGGAGAGCTCCAGGAAACCTCTTCTCCTGCAGAGCCCATCTCAACCAATCAATTTATTTCCAGCATCATTTCTTACTCTCAACGGAGGGATCAAGTTCTGAAAGAACACAAAATTCTTCTTGCTTTGACGAGCCTCTGGGAAACTAGGCTTCTCAGCGACCTCTCCTTCCTCCTCGGGATTTTGGCAGGCTGCTCACCAAATTCCTTGGCTGTATATATAACACTACGGCTACTGACAGCGCGCAATGAAAACTAAAGCAAGTTGGTACTATTGCACCAATAGGAAAGGTCTTAGTTAGGGTTGATGTTTCTGCATCATCAACATTAGTTATTCCCTTAAGTGGTGAAATGATGCATATGTCTGGTTTTACCTAATATTTTGGTTAGCAATGACATTTTCCAGCAGAAGTGGTCCATAGATATTTTTGATTACTTGTTCCACTTTTTTCTTATTCTTACAAAGTAAATTTCATGCTGATGACAGGCATTGGCAGTTCAACCACTGGGCACAAAAGACTTCTGCACGTTGTGGGACAGTTGCAGGAACAGCAGCTGCCAAACTCCTCCTAGAGCTCTGCCACTGGGACTTAGTGCCGGCCTGAGTAGAAAACATTTTGCTTGACAAGGCGGAACTGCGTACACCACCACATCTTCAGATGGAGTAATTTCTCATCGCTCCACTGGCTCTAATATACTGTAATTAACAACTGGTTGAAGGGACTGGCTTCAAGTCTTCAGTCTCTCCCTGACAATCGTGATTTTCCTAGTGATGTGGATACTTGGCAGTACGCTGACTTAAGTAGGAAAACAGTTTAACACAGTCCATCAGCACTTGTGAAATGAAGTTGGATCTGAACTGCTGTCCTAAAGGATCAGTGGAATACTAACATCTGCAGATGAGTTAATGCTTACCAAATGAAGTTTACCRCTGAACAAGCTGTAAATGTCAAGCACAAGGAAACCAGACCCATCTCCCAAAGAACCAGGCACGAGAGAAGAGTCAGCATTTGCATCCCTTATCCTGTCTCTATAACCCTGTACTCGCAAATGCAATTTCAGGGTCTATATAGAAGCATCCTTTTGCTAGAGCAGAAAGAGACGAGAGAACAGAGCAGACTTGAACAAACAGCACACATGACAGTGATGCAGTAAACTATTATGGTATTTTGTATTAGAGCAGGATGTTAAAGCTATTAGACCTACAGTGGAAAAAGGTATAAKACAGAAAACTTTATTTAGCACTGCCTAAATGCCATTACTCCCCTCTGACTGCAACAAACCACTAAAGCCTGTGTCTGCAAAGCAGCATGCTTCAAGTATAACAAATTGCTGCCGGACCTCTCTGGAGCTGGCAATCTGCGCAACTTATCTGATGAACTGTGACACAGAAATACCCAACTATCTATTAGCAGCACCAGCAGCATCTTCCCCCAATTGCTCAGTGCAATAATCAGTATCTTCAGACTACAGCTTACATTTAATTGGCAAAAAAAAGGGGGGGGGGGGG